>CM038145.1:137607300-138022018 GCA_021437245.1 Aegilops speltoides | reverse complement strand
CCCCAAACCTTTAAGAAATGACAACTTAGGTTTCTCTAAACCATAGTTCATACGGTGTCATCTCAGCGGAATTACGTGGTGCCCTATTTAAAGTGAATGTGGTTGTCTCTAATGCCTAACCCATAAGCGATAGTGGTAATTCGATAAGAGACATCATAGTATGCACCATATCCAATAGGGTGCAACTATGATGTTCGGACACACCATCAAACTATGGTGTTCGGTAGGTATTAATTGTGAAACAATTTCCACAATGTCTTAATTGCGTGCCAAAGCTCGTAACTCAGATACTCATCTCTATGATCATATCATAGACATTTCATCCTCTTGTCACGATGATCTTCAACTTCACTCTGAAATTACTTGAACCATTCAATAATTCAGACTTGTGTTTCATCAAGTAAATATACTCTACATCTACTCGAATCATCGTGAAGTAAGAACATAGCGATATTCCTTTGCATGCCTCGGCACTCATTGGACTGCACACATCAAAATGTGTTACTTCCAACAAGTTGCTATCTTGTTCCATCTTCTTTGAAAAGCGAGGCTTTTGGTCATCTTGCCCATGTGGTATGATTTGCATATCTCAAGTGATTCAAAATCAAGTGAGTCCAAGCGATCCATCTGCATGGAGTTTCTTCATGCGTATACACCAATAGACATGGTTAGCATGTCTCAAACTTTTCAAAAGCAGTGAGTCAAAGATCCATCAACATGGAGCTTCTTCATGCGTTTATACCAATATGACTTACATGGCGATTGCCACAAGTAAGTGGTACTATCATTATTATCTTATATCTTTTGGCATGAAAATGTGTATCACTACGATCGAGATTCAATAAACCATTCATTTAGGTGCAAGACCATTGAAGGTATTATTCAAATAAATAGAGTAACCATTATTCTCCTTAAATGAATAACCGTATTGCGATAGACATAATCCAATCATGTCTATGCTCAGCATAAACACCAAATCTCGATGGTAGAGGGCGTGCGATGCTTGATCACATCAACCTTGGAAACACTTCCAACACATATCGTCGACTCACCTTTAGCTAGTCTCCGTTTATTCCGTAGCTTTTATTTGAGTTACTAACACTTAGCAACCGAACGGTATCTAATACCACTGGTGCTACTAGGAGTACTAGTAAAGTACACATTAACATAATGTATATCAATATACTTCTATCGACCTTGCCGACCTTCTCATCTACCAAGTATCTAGGGTAATTCGCTCGATGACCGTTCCTCTTATTACGAAGCACTTAGTCTCGGGTTTGGGTTCAACCTTGGGTTTCTTCACTAGGCAGCGGCTGATTTGCCGTTTCATGAAGTATCCCTTCTTGCCCTTGCCCTTCTTGAAACTAGTGGTTTCACCAACCATCAACAATTGATGCTCCTTCTTGATTTCTACTTTCGCGGTGTCAAACATCGCGAATACCTCAGGATCATCATATCTATCCACGATATGTTATAGTTCATCACGAAGCTCTAGCAGCTTGGTGGCAATGACTTTGGAGAAACATCACTATCTCATCGGAAGATCAACTCCCACTCGATTCAAGTGATTGTTGCACTCGGACAATCGAGCACAAGCTCAGCGATTGAGCTTTTCTCCCTTAGTTTGCGAGGCTAAGAAAATCGTCGGAGGTCTCATACCTCTTGGCGTGGGCACGAGCACGAAATCTCAATTTCAGCCCTCGAAACATCTCATATGTTCATGACGTTTGAAAAACGTCTTTGGTGCCTCAACTCTAAACCGTTTAAGCGAACTATCACGTAGTTATCAAAGCGTGTATGTCGATGTTACAAACATCCACAAACGACGTTTGGGGTTCAGCACTGTGGCGGTGCATTAAGGACATAAGCTTTCTCTTGTCGCATAATACGCTCTTGTCAACTTTCAACTATATTTTCTCTAGGAACATATCTAAGCAGTGGAACTAAAGCGCGAGCTTATGACATAATTTGCAAAGATCTTTTGACTATGTTCGGGATAATTAAGTTCATCTTATGAACTCCCACTCGAGATAGACATCCCTCTGGTCATCTAAGTGATTACATGATCCAAGTCAACTAGGCCGTGTCCGATCATCACGTGAGGCGGACTAGTCATCATCGGTGAACATCTTCATGTTGATCGTATCTACTATCGACTCATGCTCGACCTTTCGGTCTCCGTGTTCGAGGCCATATGCGCACATGCTAGGCTCGTCAAGTTAACCCCAAGTGTTTTTCGCTGTGTAAAACTGTCTTACACCGTTGTATGTGAGCGTAAGAATCCATCACACCGATCATCACGTGGTGCTTAGAAGCGACGAACTGTAGCAGCGGTGCACGATCGAGGAGAACACTTCTTGAAATTTTGTAAGGATCATCTTATTTACTACCGTCGTCCTAAGTAAACAAGATGCATAAACATGATAAACATCACATGCAATCAAATAGTGACATGATATGGCCAATATCATTTTGCTCCTTTGATCTCCATCTTGAGGCTCCATGATCATCATCGTCACGGCATGACACCATGATCTCCATCATCATGATCTCCATCATCGTGTCTCCATGAAGTTGTCTAGCCAACTTATTACTTCTACTACTATGGCTGCGGTTAGCAATAAAGTAAAGTAATTACATGGCGTTGTTCAATGACACATGGGTCATACAATAAATAAAGACAACTCCTATGGCTCCTGCGGTTGTCATACTCATCGACATGCAAGTCGTGAATCCTATTACAAGAACATGATCAATCTCATACATCACATATCATTCATCACATTCATCTTGGCCATATCACATCACATAGCATACCTGCAAAAACAAGTTAGGCGTCCTCTAATTGTTGTTTGCATGTTTCTGATGGCTGCTATGGGTTTCTAGCAAACGTTTCTTACCTCGCAAAACCACAGCGTGATTTGCCAATTGCTATTTACCCTTCATAAGGACCCTTTTCGCCGAATCCGTTCCGACTAAAGTGGGAGGCGGCACCGCTAGCCACCTTATGCACGAAGTGCATGTCAATCAGTGGAACTTTGTCTCACGTGGAAATGCGTGTAAGGTCGGTCCGGGCGCTTCATCCCACAATACCGTCGAAACAAGATTGGACTAGTAGCGGTAAGCATATTGAACAACATCAGCGCCCACAACTACTTTGTGTTCTACTCGTGCAAAGAATCTCGCAATAGACCTAGCTCATGATGCCCTTTGTTGGGGAGCGTGGCGAAATTCAAAATTTTCCTCGTGTCACCAAGATCTATCTATGGAGAAACCAGCAGCGAGTAGAAGGAGAGTGCATCTACATACCCTTGTAGATCGCTAAGCGGAGCGTTCAAGTGAGCAGGGTTGATGGAGTCGTACTCGTCGTGATTCAAATCACCGATGATCAAGTGCGAGCATACGGCACCTCCGCGTTCAACACGTACAGCCGGTGGCGTCTCCCGCCTTGATCCAGCAAGGAGAGAGGAGAGGTTGAGAAGACTCCATCCAGCAGCAGCACTGCGGCGTGGTGGTGGTGGATGAGTGTGGCAATCCAGCGAGGCCGCTAAGCACCACGGGAGGAGGTACTTGGGAGAGAGGAGGGCTGCAACCAAAGCGGGAGATCGAATCACGTGTGATACATGTGTGTCTCTGGGCAGCCCTATGCCTCACTATTTATAGGGAGAGGGGCTGCGCCCCTTTGGGTTTCCACCCCCAAGGGGTGCGGCCAGCCTCGGATCCAATCTGGGTGGCGGCGGAGGGAGAGAGGGGCGCGCCGGGGTGGGCCTTAGGGCCCATCTGCCCTAGGGTTTGCCCCCCCCCCCTCCCCTGCCTTGGGCCTTGGTGGGGCGCACCAGCCCACCTGGGGCTGGTTCCCTCCACACATGGCCCACGCAGCCCTCTGGGGTAGGTGGCCCCACTTGGTGGACCCAGGGACCCTCCGGTGGTCCCGTGCGTTCTGATAAAACCGAAACTTTTCGGTGACCAAAGCAGGACTTCCCATATATAAATCTTTACCTCCGGACCATTCCGGAACTCCTCGTGACGTCCGGGATCTCATCAGGGACTCGAACAACATTCGGTAACCACATACAAGCTTCCTTTATAACCCTAAGCGTCGCCAGACCTTAAGTGTGTAGACCCTACGGGTTCGGAGACATGTAGACATGGCCAGGGCGTTCTCGGTCAATAACCAACAGCGGGATCTGGATACCCATGTTGGCTCCCACATGTTCCACGATGATCTCATCGGATGAACCACGATGTCAAGGACTCGATCGATCCGTATACAATTCCCTTTGTCTAGCGGTATTTTACTTGCGAGATTCGATCGTCGGTATACGATACCTTGTTCAATCTCGTTACCGGCAAGTCTCTTTACTCGTTCCGCAACACATCATCCGTGATCAACCCCTTGGTCACATTGTGCACATATGATGATGTCCTACCGAGTGGGCGAGAGATACCTCTCCGTTTACGGGTGACAAATCCATCTCGATCCGTGTCAACCCAAAAGACACTTTCGGAGATACCTGTAATGCACCTTTATAGTCACCCGATTCGTTGTGACGTTTGATACACCAAAGCACTCCTCGGTGTCCGGGAGTTACGATCTCATGGTCTAAGGAAGAGATACTTGACATTGGAAAAGCTCTAGCAAGCGAACTACGATCTTTGTGCTATGCTTAGGATTGGGTCTTGTCCATCACATCATTCTCCTAATGATGTGATCCGTTATCAACGACATCCAATGTCCATAGCGAGAAACCATGACTATCTGTTGATCTGTGAGCTAGTCGACTAGAGGCTCACTAGGGACATATTGTGGTCTATGTATTCACCGTGTATTACGATTTCCGGATAATCTGATTATAGCATGAATAAAGACAATTATCATGAACAAGGAAATATAATAATACTTTTATTATTGCCTCTAGGGCATATTTCCAACAGTCTCCCACTTGCACTAGAGTCAATAATCTAGTTCACATCGCCATGTGATTAACACTCACAGTCACATCGCCATGTCACATCCAAGTTTATGTGACCAACATCATCAAATGAGTTAATGGGGGTTTGATCATGTTTTGCTTGTGAGAGAGTTTTTAGTCAGCAGTGCGAACCTTTCAGATCCGTGTGTGCTTTGCAAATCTCTAGGTCATATTGTAAATGCTGCTTCCACGCTCCACTTGGAGCTATTCCAAATAGTTGCTCCACTATCGTATCCGGTTTGCTACTCGAGTCACTCGGATAGGTGTTAAAGCTTGCATCGGCGTAACCCTTTCGCCGAACTCTTTATCACCTCCATAATCGAGAAACATGTCCTTATTTACTCCAAGGACAATTTTGACCGCTGTCAATGATCCATTCTGGATCATTCTTGTACCTATAGTGACTCATGGCAAGGCACACTTCGGTGCGGTACACGGCATAGCATACTATAGAGCCTACGTCTGAAACATAGGGGCGACCTTCGTCCTTTCTCTCTTTTCTGCCGTGGTGAGAGCTTTAAGTCTTAACTTCATACCTTACATCTCGAGGCAAGAACTCCTTCTTTGGTGATCCATCTTGAACACCTTCAAGATCATGTCAAAATATATGCTCATTTGAAAGTACCATTAAGCATTTTGATCTATCTTATAGATCTTGATGCTTATTGTTCAAATAACCTAATCCGGGTTTTCATTGAAAAACACTTTTCAAATAACCCTATATGCTTTCGAGAAATTCTACATCATTTACGATCAACAATATGTCAACAACATATACTCATCGAAATTCTATAGTGCTCCCACTCACTTCTTTGGAAATACAAGTTTCTCATAAACTTTGTATAAACCCAAAATCTTTGATCATCTTATCAAAGTACATATTCCAACTCGAGATGCTTACTCCGGTCCTTAGAAGGATCGCTGGAGCTAGCATACCTTTAGCATCCTTAGGATCGACAAAACTTTTCGATTGTATCACATACAACCTTTCCTTACAAAGGCTGGTAAGGAAACTCGTTTTGACATCCATCGCGATTTCATAAATGCAGCTAATGCTAACATGATTCCGGCGGACTTAAGCATCGCTACGGATGAGAAAATCTCATCGTAGTCAACTCCTTGAACTTGTGAAAAACTCTTAGCCACAAGTCGAGCTTCATAGGCGGTGACATTACCGTCCACGTCCGTCTTCTTCTTAAAGATCCATTTATCTCAATGGCTTGCCGATCATCGAGCAAGTCCACCAAAGTCCATGCTTTGTTACGATACATGGATCCTATCTCGGATTTCATGGCTTCTAACCATTTGTGAATTTGGGCCCACCATCGCTTCTCCATAGCTCGTGGGTTCATTGTTGTCTAGCAACATGACCTTCAAGACAGGATTCTTGTACCACTCTAAAGTAATGCGCATCCTTGTCACCCTCTCGAGTGCAGTAGTGACTTGATCCGAAGTTTCATGATCACTATCATAGCTTCTACTTCAATTGGTGTAGGTGCCACGGAACAACTTCACTGTGCCCTGCTACACACTAGTTGTAGTGATGGTTCAATAACCATATCAAGTCTCCACCATCCTCCCACTCAACTTTTGAGACAAACTTTTCCTCGAGAAAGGACCCGATTCAAGAAACAATCCCTATTGCTTTCGGATCTGAATTAGGAGGTATACCCAACTGTTTTGGGTGTCCTATGAAGATGCATTTTATCCGCTTTGGGTTCGAGCTTATCAACTTGAAACTTTTTCACATAAGCGTCGCAGCCCCAAACCTTTAAGAAATGACAGCTTAGGTTTCTCTAAACCATAGTTCATACGGTGTCATCTCAGCGGAATTACGTGGTGCCCTATTTAAAGTGAATGTGGTTGTCTCTAATGCCTAACCCATAAGCGATAGTGGTAATTCGATAGAGACATCATAGTACGCACCATATCCAATAGGGTGCAACTATGATGTTCGGACACACCATCAAACTATGGTGTTCGGTAGGTATTAATTGTGAAACAATTTCCACAATGTCTTAATTGCGTGCCAAAGCTCGTAACTCGGATACTCATCTCTATGATCATATCATAGACATTTCATCCTCTTGTCACGATGATCTTCAACTTCACTCTGAAATTACTTGAACCATTCAATAATTCAGACTTGTGTTTCATCAAGTAAATATACTCTACATCTACTCGAATCATCGTGAAGTAAGAACATAGCGATATTCCTTTGCATGCCTCGGCACTCATTGGACTGCACACATCAAAATGTGTTACTTCCAACAAGTTGCTATCTTGTTCCATTTCTTTGAAAAGCGAGGCTTTTTAGTCATCTTGCCCATGTGGTATGATTTGCATATCTCAAGTGATTCAAAATCAAGTGAGTCCAAGCGATCCATCTGCATGGAGTTTCTTCATGCGTATACACCAATAGACATGGTTAGCATGTCTCAAACTTTTCAAAAGCAGTGAGTCAAAGATCCATCAACATGGAGCTTCTTCATGCGTTTATACCAATATGACTTACATGGCGATTGCCACAAGTAAGTGGTACTATCATTACTATCTTATATCTTTTGGCATGAAAATGTGTATCACTACGATCGAGATTCAATAAACCATTCCTTTAGGTGCAAGACCATTGAAGGTATTATTCAAATAAATAGAGTAACCATTATTCTCCTTAAATGAATAACCGTATTGCGATAGACATAATCCAATCATGTCTATGCTCAGCATAAACACCAAATCTCGATGGTAGAGGGCGTGCGATGCTTGATCACATCAACCTTGGAAACACTTCCAACACATATCGTCGACTCACCTTTAGCTAGTCTCCGTTTATTCCGTAGCTTTTATTTGAGTTACTAACACTTAGCAACCGAACGGTATCTAATACCACAGTGCTACTAGGAGTACTAGTAAAGTACACATTAACATAATGTATATCAATATACTTCTATCGACCTTGCCATCCTTCTCATCTACCAAGTATCTAGGGTAATTCCGCTCGATGGTTGTTCCCTTTATTACGAAGCACTTAGTCTCGGGTTTGGGTTCAACCTTGGGTTTCTTCACTAGAGCAGCGGCTGATTTGCCGTTTCATGAAGTATCCCTTCTTGCCCTTGCCCTTCTTGAAACTAGTGGTTTCACCAACCATCAACAATTGATGCTCCTTCTTGATTTCTACTTTCGCGGTGTCAAACATCGCGAATACCTCAGGATCATCATATCTATCCACGATATGTTATAGTTCATCACGAAGCTCTAGCAGCTTGGTGGCAATGACTTTGGAGAAACATCACTATCTCATCGGAAGATCAACTCCCTCGATTCAAGTGATTGTTGCACTCGGACAATCGAGCACAAGCTCAGCGATTGAGCATTTCTACCTTAGTTTGCGAGGCTAAGAAAATCGTCGGAGGTCTCATACCTCTTGGCGTGGGCACGAGCTTGAAATCTCAATTTCAGCCCTCGAAACATCTCATATGTTCATGACGTTTGAAAAACGTCTTTGGTGCCTCAACTCTAAACCGTTTAATTGAACTATCACGTAGTTATCAAAGCGTGTATGTCGATGTTACAACATCCACAAGCGGCGTTTGGGGTTCAACACTGTGGCGGTGCATTAAGGACATAAGCTTTCTCTTGTCCGCATAATCGCTCTTGTCAACTTTCAACTATATTTTCTCTAGGAACATATCTAAGCAGTGGAACTAAAGCGCGAGCTTACGACATAATTTGCAAAGATCTTTTGACTATGTTCGGGATAATTAAGTTCATCTTATGAACTCCCACTCGAGATAGACATCCCTCTGGTCATCTAAGTGATTACATGATCCAAGTCAACTAGCCGTGTCCGATCATCACGTGAGGCGGACTAGTCATCATCGGTGAACATCTTCATGTTGATCGTATCTACTATCGACTCATGCTCGACCTTTCGGTCTCCGTGTTCGAGGCCATATGCGCACATGCTAGGCTCGTCAAGTTAACCCTAAGTGTTTTATTTGTGTAAAACTGTCTTACACCGTTGTATGTGAGCGTAAGAATCCATCACACCGATCATCACGTGGTGCTTAGAAGCGACGAACTGTAGCAGCGGTGCACAGATCGAGGAGAACACTTCTTGAAATTTTGTAAGGATCATCTTATTTACTACCGTCGTCCTAAGTAAACAAGATGCATAAACATGATAAACATCACATGCAATCAAATAGTGACATGATATGGCCAATATCATTTTGCTCCTTTGATCTCCATCTTGAGGGCTCCATGATCATCATCGTCACCGGCATGACACCATGATCTCCATCATCATGATCTCCATCATCGTGTCTCCATGAAGTTGTCTAGCCAACTTATTACTTCTACTACTATGGCTACGGTTAGCAATAAAGTAAAGTAATTACATGGCGTTGTTCAATGACACATGGTCATACAATAAATAAAGACAACTCCTATGGCTCCTGCGGTTGTCATACTCATCGACATGCAAGTCGTGAATCCTATTACAAGAACATGATCAATCTCATACATCACATATCATTCATCACATTCTTCTTGGCCATATCACATCACATAGCATACCTGCAAAAACAAGTTAGGCGTCCTCTAATTGTTGTTTGCATGTTTCTGATGGCTGCTATGGGTTTCTAGCAAACGTTTCTTACCTCATAAAACCACAGCGTGATATGCCAATTGCTATTTACCCTTCATAAGGACCCTTTTCATCGAATCCGTTCCGACTAAAGTGGGAGGCGGCACCCGCTAGCCACCTTATGCACGAAGTGCATGTCAATCAGTGGAACTTGTCTCACGTGAAATGCGTGTAAGGTCGGTCGGGCGCTTCATCCCACAATACCGTCGAAACAAGATTGGACTAGTAGCGGTAAGCATATTGAACAACATCAGCGCCCACAACTACTTTGTGTTCTACTCGTGCAAAGAATCTACGCAATAGACCTAGCTCATGATGCCCTTTGTTGGGGAGCGTGGCGAGAAATTCAAAAATTTTCCTCGTGTCACCAAGATCTATCTATGGAGAGACCAGCAGCGAGTAGAAAGAGAGTGCATCTACATACCCTTGTAGATCGCTAAGCGGAGCGTTCAAGTGAGCAGGGTTGATGGAGTCGTACTCGTCGTGATTCAAATCACCGATGATCAAGTGCGAGCAGACGGCACCTCCGCGTTCAACACACGTACAGCCGGTGGCGTCTCCCGCCTTGATCCAGCAAGGAGAGAGGAGAGGTTGAGAAGACTCCATCCAGCAGCAGCACAACGGCGTGGTGGTGATGGAGGAGTGTGGCAATCCAGCGAGGGCCGCTAAGCACCACGGAGAGGAGGAGTACTTGGGAGAGAGAGGGCTGCAACCAAAGGCGGAGATCGAATCACGTGTGATACATGTGTCTCTGGGCAGCCCTAGGCCTCACTATTTATAGGGAGAGGGGCTGCGCCCCTTTAGGTTTCCACCCCAAGGGGCGGCCAGCCTCAGATCCCATCTGGTGGCGGCGGAGGAGGGAGAGGGGGCGCACCGGGGTGGGCCTTAGGGCCCATCTGCCCTAGGGTTTGCCCCCTCCCCACTTCCCACGCCTTGGGCCTTGGTGGGGCGCCCCAGCCCACCTAGGGGCTGGTCCCCTCCACACTTGGCCCACATGCCTTCAGGGCAGGTGGCCCCACTTGGTGGACCCAGGGACCCTCCGGTGGTCGTGCGTCTGATATAAACCCGAAACTTTTCGGTGACCAAAGCAGGACTTCCCATATATAAATCTTTACCTCCGGACCATTCCGGAACTCCTCGTGACGTCAGGGATCTCATCAGGGACTCGAACAACATTCGGTAACCACATACAAGCTTCCTTTATAACCCTAGCGTCGCCAGACCTTAAGTGTGTAGACCCTACGGGTTGGGAGACATGTAGACATGGCCGAGGCGTTCTCGGTCAATAACCAACAGCGGGATCTGGATACCCATGTTGGCTCCCACATGTTCCACGATGATCTCATCGGATGAACCACGATGTCAAGGACTCGATCGATCCGTATACAATTCCCTTTGTCTAGCGGTATTTTACTTGCGAGATTCGATCGTCGGTATACGATACCTTGTTCAATCTCGTTACCGGCAAGTCTCTTTACTCGTTCCGTAACACATCATCCGTGATCAACCCCTTGGTCACATTGTGCACATATGATGATGTCCTACCGAGTGGGCGGAGATACCTCTCCGTTTGCGGGTGACAAATCGATCTCGATCCGTGTCAACCCAGAGACACTTTCGGAGATACCTGTAATGCACCTTTATAGTCACCCGATTCGTTGTGACGTTTGATACACCAAAGCACTCCTCGGTATCCGGGAGTTACGATCTCATGGTCTAAGGAAGAGATACTTGACATTGGAAAAGCTCTAGCAAGCGAACTACGATCTTTGTGCTATGCTTAGGATTGGGTCTTGTCCATCACATCATTCTCCTAATGATGTGATCCGTTATCAACGACATCCAATGTCCATAGCGAGAAACCATGACTATCTGTTGATCTGTGAGCTAGTCGACTAGAGGCTCACTAGGGACATATTGTGGTCTATGTATTCACATGTGTATTACGATTTCCGGATAATACTGATTATAGCATGAATAAAGACAATTATCATGAACAAGGAAATATAATAATACTTTTATTATTGCCTCTAGGGCATATTTCCAACAGTCTCCCACTTGCACTAGAGTCAATAATCTAGTTCACATCGCCATGTGATTTAACATTGACAGTCACATCATGTGACCATGTGACCAACATCATCAAATGAGTTACGGGGTTTGATCAAGTTTTGCTTGTGAGAGGTTTTAGTCAGCGGGTCTAAACCTTTCAGATCCGTGTGTACTTTGCAAATCTCTAGGTCATATTGTAAATGCTGCTTCCACGCTCCACTTGGAGCTATTCCAAATGGTTGCTCCACTATCGTATCCGGTTTGCTACTCGAGTCACTCGGATAGGTGTTAAAGCTTGCATCGGCGTAACCCTTCGCCGAACTCTTTATCACCTCCATAATCGAGAAACATGTCCTTATTTACTCCAAGGACAATTTTGACCGCTGTCAATGATCCATTCTGGATCATTCTTGTACCTATAGTGACTCATGGCAAGGCACACTTCGGTCGGTACACAGCATAGCATACTATAGAGCCTATGTATAAACATAGGGGCGACCTTCGTCCTTTCTCTCTTTTCTGCCGTGGTGAGCTTTAAGTCTTAACTTCATACCTTACATCTCGAGGCAAGAACTCCTTCTTTGGTGATCCATCTTGAACACCTTCAAGATCATGTCAAAATATGTGCTCATTTGAAAGTACTATTAAGCATTTTGATCTATCTTATAGATCTTGATGCTTAATGTTCAAGTAACCTAATCCAGGTTTTCCATTGAAAAACACTTTTCAAATAACCCTATATGCTTTCGAGAAATTCTACATCATTTACGATCAACAATATGTCAACAACATATACTCATCGAAAATTCTATAGTGCTCCCACTCACTTCTTTGGAAATACAAGTTTCTCATAAATTTGTATAAACCCAAAATCTTTGATCATCTTATCAAAGCGCATTCCAACTCGAGATGCTTACTCCGGTCCTTAGAAGGATCATTGGAGCTAGCATACCTTTAGCATCCTTAGGATCGACAAAACTTTTCGGATTGTATCACATACAACCTTTCCTTACAAAGGCGGTAAGGAAACTCGTTTTGACATCCATCGCGATTTCATAAATGCAGCTAATGCTAACATGATTCCGACGGACTTAAGCATCGCTACGGATGAGAAAATCTCATCGTAGTCAACTCCTTGAACTTGTGAAAAACTCTTACATACAAGTCGAGCTTCATAGCGGTGACATTACCGTCCACGTCCGTCTTCTTCTTAAAGATCCATTTATCTCAATGGCTTGCCGATCATCGAGCAAGTCCACCAAAGTCCATGCTTTGTTACGATACATGGATCCTATCTCGGTTTCATGGCTTCTAACCATTTGTGAATTTGGGCCCACCATTGCTTCTCCATAGCTCGTAGGTTCATTGTTGTCTAGCAACATGACCTTCAAGACAGGATTCTTGTACCACTCTAAAGTAATGCGCATCCTTGTCACCCTCGAGTGCAGTAGTGACTTGATCCGAAGTTTCATGATCACTATCATAGCTTCTACTTCAATTGGTGTAGGTGCCACGGAACAACTTCCTGTGCCTGCTACACACTAGTTGTAGTGATGGTTCAATAACCATATCAAGTCTCCACCATCCTCCCACTCAACTTTTGAGACAAACTTTTCCTCGAGAAAGGACCCGATTCAAGAAACAATCCCTATTGCTTTCGGATCTGAATTAGGAGGTATACCCAACTGTTTTGGGTGTCCTATGAAGATGCATTTTATCCGCTTTGGGTTCGAGCTTATCAACTTTGAAACTTTTTCACATAAGCGTCGCAGCCCCAAACCTTTAAGAAATGACAGCTTAGGTTTCTCTAAACCATAGTTCATACGGTGTCATCTCAGCGGAATTACGTGGTGCCCTATTTAAAGTGAATGTGGTTGTCTCTAATGCCTAACCCATAAGCGATAGTGGTAATTCGATAAGAGACATCATAGTACGCACCATATCCAATAGGGTGCAACTATGATGTTCGGACACACCATCAAACTATGGTGTTCGGTGGTATTAATTGTGAAACAATTTCCACAATGTCTTAATTGCGTGCCAAAGCTCGTAACTCAGATACTCATCTCTATGATCATATCATAGACATTTCATCCTCTTGTCACGATGATCTTCAACTTCACTCTGAAATTACTTGAACCATTCAATAATTCAGACTTGTGTTTCATCAAGTAAATATACTCTACATCTACTCGAATCATCGTGAAGTAAGAACATAACGATATTCCTTTGCATGCCTCGGCACTCATTGGACTGCACACATCAAAATGTGTTACTTCCAACAAGTTGCTATCTTGTTCCATCTTCTTTGAAAAGAGGCTTTTAGGTCATCTTGCCCATGTGGTATGATTTGCATATCTCAAGTGATTCAAAATCAAGTGAGTCCAAGCGATCCATCTGCATGGAGTTTCTTCATGCGTATACACCAATAGACATGGTTAGCATGTCTCAAACTTTTCAAAAGCGAGTGAGTCAAAGATCCATCAACATGGAGCTTCTTCATGCGTTTTATACCAATATGACTTACATGGCGATGCCACAAGTAAGTGGTACTATCATTACTATCTTATATCTTTTGGCATGAAAATGTGTATCACTACGATCGAGATTCAATAAACCATTCATTTAGGTGCAAGACCATTGAAGGTATTATTCAAATAAATAGAGTAACCATTATTCTCCTTAAATGAATAACCGTATTGCGATAGACATAATCCAATCATGTCTATGCTCAGCATAAACACCAAATCTCGATGGTAGAGGGGCGTGCGATGCTTGATCACATCAACCTTGGAAACACTTCCAACACATATCGTCGACTCACCTTTAGCTAGTCTCCGTTTATTCCGTAGCTTTTATTTGAGTTACTAACACTTAGCAACGAACGGTATCTAATACCACTGGTGCTACTAGGAGTACTAGTAAAGTACACATTAACATAATGTATATCCAATATACTTCTATCGACCTTGCCATCCTTCTCATCTACCAAGTATCTAGGGTAATTCCGCTCCAGTGGTTGTTCCCCTTATTACAGAAGCACTTAGTCTCGGGTTTGGGTTCAACCTTGGGTTTCTTCACTAGAGCAGCAGCTGATTTGCCGTTTCATGAAGTATCCTTTCTTGCCCTTGCCCTTCTTGAAACTAGTGGTTTCACCAACCATCAACAATTGATGCTCCTTCTTGATTTCTACTTTCGCGGTGTCAAACATCGCGAATACCTCAAGGATCATCATATCTATCCCTGATATGTTATAGTTCATCACGAAGCTCTAGCAGCTTGGTGGCAATGACTTTGGAGAAACATCACTATCTCATCGGAAGATCAACTCCCTCGATTCAAGTGATTGTTGCTTTCGGACAATCGAGCACAAGCTCAGCGATTGAGCATTTCTACCTTAGTTTGCAGGCTAAGAAAATCGTCGGAGGTCTCATACCTCTTGGCGTGAGCACGAGCTTGAAATCTCAATTTCAGCCCTCGAAACATCTCATATGTTCATGACGTTTGAAAAACGTCTTTGGTGCCTCAACTCTAAACCGTTTAATTGAACTATCACGTAGTTATCAAAGCGTGTATGTCGATGTTACGCAACATCCACAAGCGGCGTTTGGGGTTCAGCACCTGTGGCGGTGCATTAAGGACATAAGCTTTCTCTTGTCGCATAATCGCTCTTGTCAACTTTCAACTATATTTTCTCTAGGAACATATCTAAGCAGTGGAACTAAAGCGCGAGCTTACGACATAATTTGCAAAGATCTTTTGACTATGTTCGGGATAATTAAGTTCATCTTATGAACTCCCACTCGAATAGACATCCCTCTGGTCATCTAAGTGATTACATGATCCAAGTCAACTAGCCGTGTCCGATCATCACGTGAGGCGGACTAGTCATCATCGGTGAACATCTTCATGTTGATCGTATCTACTATCGACTCATGCTCGACCTTTCGGTCTCCGTGTTCGAGGCCATATGCGCACATGCTAGGCTCGTCAAGTTAACCCTAAGTGTTTTCGCTGTGTAAAACTGTCTTACACCGTTGTATGTGAGCGTAAGAATCCATCACACCGATCATCACGTGGTGCTTAGAAGCGACGAACTGTAGCAGCGGTGCACGATCGAGGAGAACACTTCTTGAAATTTTGTAAGGATCATCTTATTTACTACCGTCGTCCTAAGTAAACAAGATGCATAAACATGATAAACATCACATGCAATCAAATAGTGACATGATATGGCCAATATCATTTTGCTCCTTTGATCTCCATCTTGAGGGCTCCATGATCATCATCGTCACCGGCATGACACCATGATCTCCATCATCATGATCTCCATCATCGTGTCTCCATGAAGTTGTCTAGCCAACTTATTACTTCTACTACTATGGCTACGGTTAGCAATAAAGTAAAGTAATTACATGGCGTTGTTCAATGACACGCAGGTCATACAATAAATAAAGACAACTCCTATGGCTCCTGCGGTTGTCATACTCATCGACATGCAAGTCGTGAATCCTATTACAAGAACATGATCAATCTCATACATCACATATCATTCATCACATTCTTCTTGGCCATATCACATCACATAGCATACCTGCAAAAACAAGTTAGGCGTCCTCTAATTGTTGTTTGCATGTTTTACGTGGCTGCTATGGGTTTCTAGCAAACGTTTCTTACCTCATAAAACCACAGCGTGATTTGCCAATTGCTATTTACCCTTCATAAGGACCCTTTTCATCGAATCCGTTCCGACTAAAGTGGGAGGCGGCACCCGCTAGCCACCTTATGCACGAAGTGCATGTCAATCAGTGGAACTTGTCTCACGTGGAAATGCGTGTAAGGTCGGTCGGGCGCTTCATCCCACAATACCGTCGAAACAAGATTGGACTAGTAGCGGTAAGCATATTGAACAACATCAGCGCCCACAACTACTTTGTGTTCTACTCGTGCAAAGAATCTCGCAATAGACCTAGCTCATGATGCCCTTTGTTGGGGAGCGTGGCGAGAAATTCAAAATTTTCCTCGTGTCACCAAGATCTATCTATGGAGATCTAAGCAGCGAGTAGAAAGAGAGTGCATCTACATACCCTTGTAGATCGCTAAGCGGAGCGTTCAAGTGAGCAGGGTGATGATGGAGTCGTACTCGTCGTGATTCAAATCACCGATGATCAAGTGCGAGCAGACGGCACCTCCGCGTTCAACACACGTACAGCCGGTGGCGTCTCCTCCTTCTTGATCCAGCAAGGAGAGAGGAGAGGTTGAGAAGACTCCTCCACCAGCAGCACTGGCGGCGTGGTGGTGGTGGAGGCGTGGCAATCAGCGAGGGGGCTTCGCTAAGCACCACGGAGAGGAGGAGTACTTGGGAGAGGAGGGCTGCGCCAAAGGGAGTTCACGTGTGATAGCAGCCTCTGGGCAGCCCTAGGCCTCACTATATATAGGGAGGGGGCTGCGCCCCCTTGGTTTCCACCCCTAGGGGCGGCCAGATCCAATCTCCTGTGGCGGCGGCGGGGGGTGGAGGAGCCCCCAAGCCGGTGGGCCTTAGGGCCCATCGCCCTAGGGTTTCCCCCCTTCCCTAGGCGCCTTGGGCCTTGGTGGGCGCCCCAGCCCACCTGGGGCTGGTTCCCTCCCCTTTGGCCCATGGGGCCCTCAGGGCAGGTGGCCCCACTTGGTGGACCCGGGACCCTCCGGTGGTCCGTGCTTTCTGAAAAAACCCGAAACTTTCCGGTGACCAAACAGGACTTCCTATATATAATTCTTTACCTCCGGACCATTCCGGAACTCCTCGTGACGTCAGGGATCTCATCAGGGACTCGAACAACATTCGGTAACCACATACAAGCTTCCTTTATAACCCTAAGCGTCACCAGAACCTTAAGTGTGTAGACCCTACGGGTTGGGAGACATGTAGACATGACCGAGGCGTTCTCGGTCAATAACCAACAGCGGGATCTGGATACCCATGTTGGCTCCCACATGTTCCTCGATGATCTCATCGGATGAACCACGATGTCAAGGACTCGATCGATCCGTATACAATTCCCTTTGTCTAGCGGTATTTTACTTGCGAGATTCGATCGTCGGTATCCCAATACCTTGTTCAATCTCGTTACGGCAAGTCTCTTTACTCGTTCCGTAACACATCATCCGTGATCAACACCTTGGTCACATTGTGCTCATTATGATGATGTCCTACCGAGTGGGCGAGAGATACCTCTCCGTTTACGGGTGACAAATCGATCTCGATCCGTGTCAACCCAGCAGACACTTTCGGAGATACCTGTAATGCACCTTTATAGTCACCCGATTCGTTGTGACGTTTGATACACCAAAGCACTCCTACGGTATCAGGGAGTTACGATCTCATGGTCTAAGGAAGAGATACTTGACATTGGAAAGCTCTAGCAAGCGAACTACGATCTTTGTGCTATGCTTAGGATTGGGTCTTGTCCATCACATCATTCTCCTAATGATGTGATCCGTTATCAACGACATCCAATGTCCATAGTCGAGAAACCATGACTATCTATTGATCTGTGAGCTAGTCGACTAGAGGCTCACTAGGGACATATTGTGGTCTATGTATTCACCGTGTATTACGATTTCCGGATAATACGGTTATAGCATGAACAAAGACAATTATCATGAACATTGAAATATAATAATACTTTTATTATTGCCTCTAGGGCATATTTCCAACAGTCTCCCACTTGCACTAGAGTCACTAATCTAGTTACATTGTGATGAATCGAACACCCATAGAGTTACGGTGTTGATCATGTTTTGCCTTGAGAGGTTTAGTCAGCGGATCTGCGACATTGGATCCGTGTGCACTTTGCAAATCTCTATGTCTCCATCTTGAACATTTTCACGGATGGAGTTGAAGCGGCAACTTGATGTGCTGGTCTTCTTGTGAAACACAGGCTCCTTGGCAAGGCAATAGCTCGGTGTTGTCCGAGAAGAGTTTGATCGGCCCGACGCATTGGGTATGACTCCTAGGTCGGTGATGAACTCCTTCACCCAAATCGCTTCATCGCTGCCTCCGAGGCTGCCATGTACTCCGCTTCACCGTAGATCCCGCCACGGCGCTCTGCTTGCGGCTGCACCAGCTTCTTGCTCCACCATTCAACATATACGTATCCGGTTTGTGACTTAGAGTCATCGGATCTGAGTCGAAGCTAGCGTCGGCGTAACCCTTCTGACGAGCTCTTCGTCTCCTCCATAAGCGAAACATGTCCTTTGTCCTTTTCGGTGCTTGGGATATTCTTGACCGCTGTCCGGTGTTCCTTGCGGGATTACTTTGGTATCTTGCAGCCAAACTTACGGCAAGGTTTACATCGGTGCAGTACACAGCATGGCATACATAATAGATCCTATGGCTGAAGCATAGGGGATGACACTCATCTCTTCTTTATCTTTTGCCGTGGTGGGTGGTGAGCGAGCTCAATTTCACACCTTGTAACATAGGCAAGAACCCTTCTTGGACTGATCCATTTTGAACCTCTTCAAAATCTTATCAAGGTATGTGCTTTGTGAAAGACCTATGAGGCGTCTCGATCTATCTCTATAGATCTTGATGCCTAATATATAAGCAACTTCTCCAAGGTCCTTCATTGAAAAACACTTGTTCAAGTAGGCCTTAATGCTGTCGAAGTTTTGTATCATTTCCCATCAAGAGTATGTCATCTACATATAATAGGAGAAATGCTACGGAGCTCCCACTCACTTTCTTATAGCATGAGGCTTCTCCATAAGTGCGCATAAACTAAACGCTTTGATCATCTCATCAAGCGAATGTTCTAACTCGAGATGCTTGCACCAGTCCATAAATGGATCATTGGAGCTTGCATACTTTGTTAGCGTTAGAGGATCGACAAAACCTTCGGCTGCATCATATACAGCTCTTCCTTAAGATGTCCGTTAAGGAATGCCGTTTTGGCGTCCATCGCCATATCTCATAATCATAGTATCGGCAATTGCTAACATGATTGGACGGACTTAAGCTTCGCTACGGGAGAGAATGTCTCGTCGTAGTCAATCCCTTGAACTTGTCGATAACCCTTAGCGACAAGTCGAGCTTTATAGATGGTAACATTACCATCGCGTCCGTCTTCTTCTTAAAAATCCATTTGTTTTCTATCGCTCGCCGATCATCGGGCAAGTCTGTCAAAGTCCATACTTTGTTTTCATACATGGATTCTATCTCGGTTTCATGGCTCCAAGCCATTTGTTGGAATCCGGGCCGCCATTGCTTCTTCATAGTTCGAAGGTTCATTGTTGTCTAGCAACATGATTTCCATAACAGGGTTGCCGTACCACTCAGTGCGGAGCGTGTCCTCGTGGACCTTGAAGTTCGATAGTAACTTGATCCGAAGTACCTTGATCATCATCATTGTTTTCCTCTTGATTGGTGTGGGCATCACGAGAGCGGTTTCTGCTGCTGCACCACTTTCCCGTTCGAGAGGTAGTACTTCATCGAGTTCTACTTTCCTCCCACTTACTTCTTTGAGAAAACTCTTTCTCGAAAGCATCCGTTCTTAGCAACAAAGACTTTGCCTTCGGATCTTAAGTAGAAGGTATACCCAACAGTTTCCTTAGGGTATCCTATGAATCGCATTTTTCCGACTTGGGTTCGAGCTTTTCAGGTTGAAGTTTCTTGACATAAGCATCGCATCCCCAAACTTTTAGAAGCGACGACTTAGGTTTCTTCCCAAACCATAATTCATACGGTGTCGTCTCAGCGGTTTAGGCGGTGCCCTATTTAAAGTGAATGTAGCTGTCTCTAGGCGTATCCCCAAAATGATAGCGGTAAATCGGTAAGAGACATCATAGACCGCACCATATCCAATAGAGTGCGATTCTGACGTTCGGACACACCGTTTATTTGAGGTGTTCGGTAGCGTGAGTTGTGAAACGATTCCACATTTCTTTAAGTGTGTACCAAATTCGTGACTTAAGTATTCTCCTCCACGATCGATCGTAGGAACTTTATCTTTCGGTCACGTTGATTCTCCACCTCATTCTGAAATTCCTTGAACTTTTCAAGGTCTCGGACTTGTGTTTCATTAAGTAGACATACCCATATCTACTCAAGTCATCGGTGAGTGAGAACATAACGATATCCTCCATGAGCCTCAACGCTCATTGGACCGCACACATCGGTATGTATGATTTCCAACAAGTTGGTTGCTCGCTCCATTGTTCGGAGAAGCGAGTCTTGGTCATTTGCCTAAGAGGCATGGTTAGCATGTGTCAAGCGATTCATAATCAAGAGACTCTAAAGTCCATCGGCATGGAGCTTCTTCATGCGCTTGACACCAATGTGACCAAAGGCGGCGATGCCACAAGTATGTGGGACTATCGTTATCAACTTTACATCTTTTGGCATCCACACTATGAACATGTGTAATATTACGCTCGAGATTCATTAGAATAAACCATTGACCATCGGACATGACCATAAAACATATCTCTCATATAAATCGAACAACCATTATTCTCGGACTTAAATGAGTAGCCATCTCGTATCAAGCGAGATCCGGATACAATG
Organism: Aegilops speltoides; assembly: GCA_021437245.1. NCBI lineage: Eukaryota > Viridiplantae > Streptophyta > Magnoliopsida > Poales > Poaceae > Aegilops > Aegilops speltoides. The sequence continues at coordinate 138,000,795 of CM038145.1, read as the reverse complement.
TTCATGCTCAAACTTGGCACTAAATAACAATTATTAAGGTTCAAAACTAATCCGTAGGTAAATGTAGAGGCAGCGTGCGGCGGCGATCACATCGACTCTGGAACCATTCCCGCAGCGCGCCGTCACCTCGTCCTTCGCCGGTCTCCGTTTATTCCGCAGCTCTGCTGTGAGTTACAAATATGAACAGCGGCACGGTATCAAATACCGGGAGTTACTACAGTCTTGGTAAGGTACACATCAATTACATGTATATCAAATATACCTTTGGTGTTGCGGCCTTCTTATCCGCTAAGTATTTGGGGCAGTTCCGCTTCGATGACCCTTCCCTTGCAATAAAAGCACTCGGTCTCGGGCTTGGGTCCATTCTTTGACTTCTTCCGGCAGCGGGCTTACGGGCGCGGCAACATCTTTGCCGTCCTTCTTGAAGTTCTTCTTACCCTTGCCCTTCTTGAACTTAGTGGTCTTATTGACCATCAACACTTGATGTTCTTTCTTGATTTCAGCCTCTGCTGACTTGACATCGAGAACACTTGAGAATGGTCTTTACCATCCCTGCATGTTGTAGTTCATCACAAAGCTCTTGTAGCTTGGTGGGAAGCGGCTGGAGGATTCTGTCAATGACCGCCTCATCAGGGAGGTTAATGTTCATTTGGGTCATCGGTTGTGCAACCCGGACATCTTGAGGATGTGCTCCTTGTGAGCTGTTTTCCTCCATCTTACAAGCTGTAGAACTTGTCGGAGACATCATATCTCTCGACCGGGCATGAGCTTGGAAAACTAGTTTCAGCTCTTGAACATCTCATATGCTCCGTGATGCTCAAAAGCGCTTTTGGAGCCCGGTTCTAAGTTGTAAAGCATGCCGCCTTGAGCGAGGGAGTAATCATCGAGCGAGTTTGCCAAGCGTTCATAATCGTCTTGGTTCTGGGAGAATAGGTGGGTCACCTAGCGGTGCTTCTAGGACATATTGTTTCTTGGCAGCTATGAGGATGATCCTCGGGTTCGGACCCGATCCGTATAGTTCTGCCATCATCTTTCACTTGGTTTTCTCTAGGAGCAGCGTTGAAGTTCATGTTGACATTAGCGTTGGCCATTGATCTACAAGACATATTTGCAAGGTTTTAGACTAAGTTCATGATAATAAAGTTCTAATCAAATTATGAACTCCCACTTAGATTAGACATCCCTCTAGTCATCTAAGTGTTACGATCCGAGTCGACTAGCCGTGTCCGATCATCACGTGAGGCGGACTAGTCATCATCGGTGAACATCTTCATGTTGATCGTATCTTCCATCGACTCGTGTTCGACCTTTCGGTCTCCGTGTTCGAGGCCATATGCGCACATGCTAGGCTCGTCAAGTTAACCCTAAGTGTTTTATTGTGTAAAACTGTCTTACACCGTTGTATGTGAGCGTAAGGATCCATCACACCCGATCATCACGTGGTGCTTAGAAGCGACGAACTGTAGCAGCGGTGCACGATTAGGGAGAACACTTCTTGAAATTTTGTAAGGATCATCTTATTTACTACCGTCGTCCTAAGTAAACAAGATGCATAAACATAATAAACATCACATGCAATTATATAGTTGTGACATGATATGGCCAATATCATCAAGCTCCATTGATCTCCATCTTGGGGCTCCATGATCATCTTGTCACCGGCTTGACACCATGATCTCCATCATCATGATCTCCATCATCGTGTCTTCATGAAGTTGTCACGCCAGCGACTACTTCTACTTCTATGACTAACGCGTTTAGTAATGAAGTAAAGTAGTTTACATGGCGTTCTTCAATGACACGCAGGTCATACAAAAAATAAAGACAACTCCTATGGCTCCTGCGGTTGTCATACTCATCGACATGCAAGTCGTGAATCCTATTACAAGAACATGATCTCATACATCACAATTCATCATTCATCACAACTTCGGCCATATCACATCACATGATCAATCGCTGCAAAAACAAGTTAGGCGTCCTCTAGTTGTTGTTGCATCTTTTACGTAGCTGCGATTGGGTTCTAGCAAACGTTTTCTTACCTCGAATCACCACAGCGTGATTTTGTCAACTTCTATTTACCCTTCATAAGGGCCTTGTTCATCGAATCCGCTCCAACTAAAGTGGGAGAGCGGACACCGCCAGCCACCTTATGCAACTAGTGCATGTCGATCGGTGGAACCGGTCTCACGTAAGCGTCGTGTAAGGTTGGTCGGGCGCTTCATCCCACAATACCGTTGAGCAAGAAAAGACTAGTAGAGGCAAGTAAGATGACAAGATCAGCGCCCACAACAAATTGTGTTCTACTCGTGCATTAGAGAACTACGCATAGACCTAGCTCATGATGCCCTTTGTTGGGGAGCGTTGCGAGAAAATTAAAATTTTTCCTCGGCTTCACCAAGATCCATCTATGAGTTCATCTAAGCAGCGAGTAGCGGAGAGAGTTTGCATCTACATACCACTTGTAGATCGCGTGCGAAGCTTGCAAGGTGATGATGGAGTCGTACTCGAGCGTGATTCAGATCACCGATGCCAAGTCTGAGCGGACAGCACCTCCGCGTTCAACACACGTGCGGGACGACGGCGTCTCCTCCTTCTTGATCCAGCAAGGGGAAGGAGAGGTTGAGAAGACAGCTCCACCGGCAGCCTGCGGCGTGGTGATGGTGGAGAAGCGATACTCAAGCGAGGCCGCCGAGCTCTTACGGAGGAGGAGATGTGTTGGGGAGGAGGGCTGCGCCTTGGGAGTTGGTACAGCAGCCCCTCCCTCCCCCTTTATATAGGCCCCACAGAAGTGGCGGCCCTGAGATCCAATCTCCGGGGCGCGGCCAGGGGGTGGAGTGCCCCCAAGCCGGTGGGCGCCCCCCCTAGGGTTTCAACCCTAGGCGCGGGGTGGGCCTGAGGCGCACCAGCCCCTGTGGGCTGGTTCCTTCCCCTTCAGCCCATGGGGCCCTCAGGATAGGTGGCCCCACCGGTGGACCCGGGACCCTTCCGGTGGTCCGTGCTTTCTGAAAACCCGAAACTTTCCGATGGCGAAACACCACTTCCTATATATTATTCTTTACCTCCGGACCCTTCGGAACTCCTCGTGACGTCAGGGATCTCATCAGGGACTCGAACAACATTCGGTATTCACATACTAGACTTCCTACTAACCCTAAGCGTCACCGAACCTTAAGTGTGTAGACCCTACGGGTTGGGAGACCTGTAGAACATGACCGAGGCGACTCTCGGGCAATAACCAACAGCGGGATCTGGATACCCATGTTGGCTCCCACATGCTCCTCGATGATTTCATCGGTTGAACCACGATGTCGAGATTCGATCAAACCACATATGCAATTCCCTTTGTCAATCGATGCGTTACTTGCGAGACTTCGATCGTCGGTATCCCAATACCTTGTTCGGTCTCGTTACGGCAAGTCACTTTACTCGTCCGTAATGCATGATCCGTGGCCAACACCTTGGTCACTTGAGCTCATTATGATGATGCATTACCGAGTGGGCGAGATACCTCTCCGTCATGCGGAGTGACAAATCGATCTCGATCCGTGTCAACCGCAGATACTTTCGGAGATACCTGTAATGCACCTTTATAGTCACCCGATTCGTTGTGACGTTTGATACACCAAGGCACTCCTCGGTAACAGGGAGTTACGATCTCATGGTCGAAGGAAGAGATACTTGACATTGGCAAAGCTTCTAGCAAGCGAACTATCGATCTTTTATGCTATGCTTATGATTGGGTCTTGTCCATCACATCATTCTCCTAATGATGTGATCCGTTATCAACGACATCCAATGTCCATAGTCGAGAAACCATGACTATCTATTGATCTGTGAGCTAGTCGACTAGAGGCTCACTAGGGACATATTGGGTCTAAGTGTTCACCGTGTATTACGATTTCCGGATAATACGGTTATAGCATGAACAAAGACAATTATCATGAACATTGAAATATAATAATACTTTTATTATTGCCTCTAGGGCATATTTCCAACAGTCTCCCACTTGCACTAGAGTCACTAATCTAGTTACATTGTGATGAATCGAACACCCATAGAGTTACGGTGTTGATCATGTTTTGCCTGCGAGAGGTTTAGTCAGCGGATCTGCGACATTCAGATCCGTGTGCACTTTGCAAATCTCTATGTCTCCATCTTGAACATTTTCACGGATGGAGTTGAAGCGGCAACTTGATGTGCTGGTCTTCTTGTGAAACACAGGCTCCTTGGCAAGGCAATAGCTCGGTGTTGTCACGAAAGAGTTTGATCGGCCCGACGCATTGGGTATGACTCCTAGGTCGGTGATGAACTCCTTCACCCAAATCGCTTCATCGCTGCCTCCGAGGCTGCCATGTACTCCGCTTCACCGTAGATCCGCCACGGCGCTCTCGCTTGCGGCTGCACCAGCTTCTTGCTCCACCATTCAACATATACGTATCCGGTTTGTGACTTAGAGTCATCGGATCTGAGTCGAAGCTAAGCGTCGGCGTAACCCTTCTGACGAGCTCTTCGTCTCCTCCATAAGCGAAACATGTCCTTTGTCCTTTTCGGTGCCGGGATATTCTTGACCGCTGTCCGGTGTTCCTTGCGGGATTACTTTGGTATCTTGCAACCAAACTTACGGCAAGGTTTACATCGAGTGCAGTACCAGACATGGCATACATAATAGATCCTATGGCTGAAGCATAGGGATGACACTCATCTCTTCTTTATCTTTTGCCGTGGTGGGTGGTGAGTGAGCTCAATTTCACACCTTGTAACATAGGCAAGAACCCTTTCTTGGACTGATCCATTTGAACCTCTTCAAAATCTTATCAAGGTATGTGCTTTGTGAAAGACCTATGAGGCGTCTCGATCTATCTCTATAGATCTTGATGCCTAATATATAAGCAACTTCTCCAAGGTCCTTCATTGAAAAACACTTGTTCAAGTAGGCCTTAATGCTGTCGAAGTTTTGTATCATTTCCCATCAAGAGTATGTCATCTACATATAATAGGAGAAATGCTCTGAGCTCCCACTCACTTTCTTATAGCATGAGCTTCTCCATAAGTGCGCATAAACTAAGCGCTTTGATCATCTCATCAAGCGAATGTTCTAACTCGAGATGCTTGCACCAGGTCCATAAATGGATCGCTGGAGCTTGCATACTTTATTAGCGTTACGAGGATCGACAAAACCTTCGGCTGCATCATATCAGCTCTTCCTTAAGATGTCCATTAAGGAATGCCGTTTTGGCGTCCATCGCCATATCTCATAATCATAGTATCGGCAATTGCTAACATGATTGAGACGGACTTAAGCTTAGCTACGGGAGAGAATGTCTCGTCGTAGTCAATCCCTTGAACTTGTCGATAACCCTTAGCGACAAGTCGAGCTTTATAGATGGTAACATTACCATCGCGTCCGTCTTCTTCTTAAAAATCCATTTATTTTCTATCGCTCGCCGATCATCGGGCAAGTCTGTCAAAGTCCATACTTTGTTTTCATACATGGATTCTATCTCGGTTTCATGGCTCCAAGCCATTTGTTGGAATCCGGGCCGCCATTCTTCTTCATAGTTCGAAGGTTCATTGTTGTCTAGCAACATGATTTCCATAACAGGGTTGCCGTACCACTCAGTGCGGAGCGTGTCCTCGTGGACCTTGAAGTTCATTAGTAACTTGATCCGAAGTACCTTGATCATCATCATTGTTTTCCTCTTGATTGGTGTGGGCATCACGAGGAGCGGTTTCTGCGCTGCACCACTTTCCCGTTCGAGAGGTAGTACTTCATCGAGTTCTACTTTCCTCCACTTACTTCTTTGAGAAAACTCTTTCTCGAAAGCATCCGTTCTTAGCAACAAAGATCTTGCCTTGGATCTTAAGTAGAAGGTATACCCGACGGTTTCCTTAGGGTATCCTATGAATCGCATTTTTCGACTTGGGTTCGAGCTTTTCGGGTTGAAGTTTCTTGACATAAGCATCGCATCCCCAAACTTTTAGAAGCGACGACTTAGGTTTCTTCCCAAACCATAATTCATACGGTGTCGTCTCAGCGGTTTAGGCGGTGCCCTATTTAAAGTGAATGTAGCTGTCTCTAGGCGTATCCCCAAAATGATAGCGGTAAATCGGTAAGAGACATCATAGACCGCACCATATCCAATAGAGTGCGATTCGACGTTCGGACACACCGTTTATTTGAGGTGTTCGGTAGCGTGAGTTGTGAAACGATTCCACATTTCTTTAAGTGTGTACCAAATTCGTGACTTAAGTATTCTCCTCCACGATCGATCGTAGGAACTTTATCTTTCGGTCACGTTGATTCTCCACCTCATTCTGAAATTCCTTGAACTTTTCAAGGTCTCGGACTTGTGTTTCATTAAGTAGACATACCCATATCTACTCAAGTCATCGGTGAGTGAGAACATAACGATATCCTCCATGAGCCTCAACGCTCATTGGACCGCACATCGGTATGTATGATTTCCAACAAGTTGGTTGCTCGCTCCATTGTTCGGAGAAGCGGAGTCTTGGTCATTTGCCTAAGAGGCATGGTTAGCATGTGTCAAGCGATTCATAATCAAGAGACTCTAAAGTCCATCGGCATGGAGCTTCTTCATGCGCTTGACACCAATGTGACCAAAGGCGGCGATGCCACAAGTATGTGGGACTATCGTTATCAACTTTACATCTTTTGGCATCCACACTATGAACATGTGTAATATTACGCTCGAGATTCATTAAGAATAAACCATTGACCATCGGACATGACCATAAAACATATCTCTCATATAAATCGAACAACCATTATTCTCGGACTTAAATGAGTAGCCATCTCGTATCAAGCGAGATCCGGATACAATGTTCATGCTCAAACTTGGCACTAAATAACAATTATTGAGGTTCAAAACTAATCCGTAGGTAAATGTAGAGGCAGCGTGCGGCGGCGATCACATCGACTCTGGAACCATTCCCAGCGCGCCGTCACCTCGTCCTTCGCCGGTCTCCGTTTATTCCGCAGCTCTGCTGTGAGTTACAAATATGAACAGCGGCACGGTATCAAATACCGGGAGTTACTACGAGTCTTGGTAAGGTACACATCAATTACATGTATATCAAATATACCTTTGGTGTTGCGGCCTTCTTATCCGCTAAGTATTTGGGGCAGTTCCGCTTCGATGACCCTTCCCTTGCAATAAAAGCACTCGAGTCTCGGGCTTGGGTCCATTCTTTGACTTCTTCCGGCAGCGGGCTTACGGCGGCGGCAACATCTTTGCCGTCCTTCTTGAAGTTCTTCTTACCCTTGCCCTTCTTGAACTTAGTGGTCTTATTGACCATCAACACTTGATGTTCTTTCTTGATTTCAGCCTCTGCTGACTTGACATCGAGAACACTTGAGGAATGGTCTTTACCATCCCACGCATGTTGTAGTTCATCACAAAGCTCTTGTAGCTTGGTGGGGCGGCTGGAGGATTCTGTCGATGACCGCCTCATCTTGGAGGTTAATGTTCAATTTGGGTCATCGGTTGTGCAACCCGGACATCTTGAGGATGTGCTCCTTGTGAGAACTGTTTTCCTCCATCTTACAAGCTGTAGAACTTGTCGGAGACATCATATCTCTCGACCGGGCATGAGCTTGGAAAACTAGTTTCAGCTCTTGAACATCTCATATGCTCCGTGATGCTCAAAAGCGCTTTTGGAGCCCGGTTCTAAGCTGTAGAGCATGCCGCCTTGAGCGAGGAGTAATCATCGAGCGAGTTTGCCAAGCGTTCAAATCGTCTTGGTTCTGCAGAGAACAGGGGGTCACCTAGCGGTGCTTCTAGGACATATTGTTTCTTGGCAGCTATGAGGATGATCCTCGGGTTCGGACCCGATCCGTATAGTTCTGCCATCATCTTTCAGCTTGGTTTTCTCTAGGAGCAGCGTTGAAGTTCATGTTGACATTAGCGTTGGCCATTGATCTACAAGACATATTTGCAAGGTTTTAGACTAAGTTCATGATAATAAAGTTCTAATCAAAATTATGAACTCCCACTTAGATTAGACATCCCTCTAGTCATCTAAGTGTTACATGATCCGAGTCGACTAGCCGTGTCCGATCATCACGTGAGACGGACTAGTCATCGTCGGTGAACATCTTCATGTTGATCGTATCTTCCATCGACTCGTGTTCGACCTTTTGGTCTCCGTGTTCGAGGCCATATGCGCACATGCTAGGCTCGTCAAGTTAACCCTAAGTGTTTTATTTGTAAAAAACTGTCTTACACCGTTGTATGTGAGCGTAAGGATCCATCACACCGATCATCACGTGGTGCTTAGAAGCGACGAACTGTAGCAGCGGTGCACGCGTTAGGGAGAACACTTCTTGAAATTTTGTAAGGATCATCTTATTTACTACCGTCGTCCTAAGTAAACAAGATGCATAAACATAATAAACATCACATGCAATTATATAGTTGTGACATGATATGGCCAATATCATCAAGCTCCATTGATCTCCATCTTGGGCTCCATGATCATCTTGTCACCGGCTTGACACCATGATCTCCATCATCATGATCTCCATCATCGTGTCTTCATGAAGTTGTCACGCCAGCGACTACTTCTACTTCTATGACTAACGCGTTTAGTAATGAAGTAAAGTAGTTTACATGGCGTTCTTCAATGACACGCAGGTCATACAAAAAATAAAGACAACTCCTATGGCTCCTGCGGTTGTCATACTCATCGACATGCAAGTCGTGAATCCTATTACAAGAACATGATCTCATACATCACAATTCATCATTCATCACAACTTCGGCCATATCACATCACATGATCAATCGCTGCAAAAACAAGTTAGGCGTCCTCTAATTGTTGTTGCATCTTTTACGTAGCTGCGATTGGGTTCTAGCAAACGTTTTCTTACCTCGAATCACCACAGCGTGATTTTGTCAACTTCTATTTACCCTTCATAAGGGCCTTGTTCATCGAATCCGCTCCAACTAAAGTGGGAGAGCAGACACCCGCCACCACCTTATGCAACTAGTGCATGTCGATCGGTGGAACCGGTCTCACGTAAGCGTCGTGTAAGGTTGGTCGGGCGCTTCATCCCACAATACCGTTGAGCAAGAAAAGACTAGTAGAGGCAAGTAAGATGACAAGATCAGCGCCCACAACAAATTGTGTTCTACTCGTGCATTAGAGAACTACGCATAGACCTAGCTCATGATGCCCTTTGTTGGGGAGCGTTGCGAGAAAATTAAAATTTTCCTCTGGCTTCACCAAGATCCATCTATGAGTTCATCTAAGCAACGAGTAGCGGAGAGAGTTTGCATCTACATACCACTTGTAGATCGCGTGCGGAAGCTTGCAAGGTGATGATGGAGTCGTACTCGAGCGTGATTGAGATCACCGATGCCAAGTCTTGAGCGGACAGCACCTCCGCGTTCAACACACGTGCGGGACGGCGGCGTCTCCTCCTTCTTGATCCAGCAAGGGGAAGGAGAGGTTGAGAAGACAGCTCCACCGGCCCTGGCGGCGTGGTGATGGTGGAGAAGCGATACTCGGCGAGGGCTTGCGAGCTCTTACGGAGGAGGAGATGTGTTGGGGAGGGAGGGCTGCGCCTTGGGAGTTGGTACAGCAGCCCCCTCCTCCCCCCTTTATAGGCCCCTTGAGGTGGCGGCCCTGGAGATCCAATCTCCGGGGGCGGCGACCAAGGGGTGGAGTGCCCCCAAGCCGGTGGGCGCCCCCCCCCTAGGGTTTCAACCCTAGGCGCGGGGTGGGCCTGAGGGCGCACCAGCCCCTTGTGGGCTGGTTCCTTCCCCTTCAGCCCATGGGGCCCTCCGGATAGGTGGCCCCACCGGTGGACCCGGGACCCTTCCGGTGGTCCGTGCTTTCTGAAACCCGAAACTTTCCGATGGCGAAACACCACTTCCTATATATTATTCTTTACCTCCGGACCCTTCCGAACTCCTCGTGACGTCAGGGATCTCATCAGGGACTCGAACAACATTCGGTATTCACATACTAGTCTTCCTACTAACCCTAAGCGTCACCGAACCTTAAGTGTGTAGACCCTACGGGTTGGGAGACCTGAGAACATGACCGAGGCGACTCTCGGGCAATAACCAACAGCGGGATCTGGATACCCATGTTGGCTCCCACATGCTCCTCGATGATTTCATCGGTTGAACCACGATGTCGAGATTCGATCAAACCACATATGCAATTCCCTTTGTCAATCGATGCGTTACTTGCGAGACTTCGATCGTCGGTATCCCAATACCTTGTTCGGTCTCGTTACGGCAAGTCACTTTACTCGTCTTAGTAATGCATGATCCGTGGCCAACACCTTGGTCACTTTGAGCTCATTATGATGATGCATTACGAGTGGGCGAGAGATACCTCTCCGTCATACGGAGTGACAAATCGATCTCGATCCGTGTCAACCGCGAGATACTTTCGGAGATACATAATGCACCTTTATAGTCACCCGATTCGTTGTGACGTTTGATACACCAAAGGCACTCCTACGGTAACAGGGAGTTACGATCTCATGGTCGAAGGAAGAGATACTTGACATTGGCAAAGCTTCTAGCAAGCGAACTATCGATCTTTTATGCTATGCTTATGATTGGGTCTTGTCCATCACATCATTCTCCTAATGATGTGATCCGTTATCAACGACATCCAATGTCCATAGTCGAGAAACCATGACTATCTATTGATCTGTGAGCTAGTCGACTAGAGGCTCACTAGGGACATATTGGGGTCTAAGTGTTCACCGTGTATTACGATTTCCGGATAATACGGTTATAGCATGAACAAAGACAATTATCATGAACATTGAAATATAATAATACTTTTATTATTGCCTCTAGGGCATATTTCCAACAGATCTCCCACTTGCACTAGAGTCACTAATCTAGTTACATTGTGATGAATCGAACACCCATAGAGTTACGGTGTTGATCATGTTTTGCCTTGAGAGAGGTTTAGTCAGCGGATCTGCGACATTCAGATCCGTGTGCACTTTGCAAATCTCTATGTCTCCATCTTGAACATTTTCACGGATGGAGTTGAAGCGGCAACTTGATGTGCTGGTCTTCTTGTGAAACACAGGCTCCTTGGCAAGGGCAATAGCTCGGTGTTGTCCGAGAAGAGTTTGATCGGCCCGACGCATTGGGTATGACTCCTAGGTCGGTGATGAACTCCTTCACCCAAATCGCTTCATCGCTGCCTCCGAGGCTGCCATGTACTCCGCTTCACACGTAGATCCCGCCACGGCGCTCTGCTTGCAGCTGCACCAGCTTCTTGCTCCACCATTCAACATATACACGTATCCGGTTTGTGACTTAGAGTCATCGGATCTGAGTCGAAGCTAAGCGTCGGCGTAACCCTTCTGACGAGCTCTTCGTCTCCTCCATAAGCGAAACATGTCCTTTGTCCTTTTCGGTGCCGGGATATTCTTGACCGCTGTCCGGTGTTCCTTGCGGGATTACTTTGGTATCTTGCAACCAAACTTACGGCAAGGTTTACATCGGTGCAGTACACAGCATGGCATACATAATAGATCCTATGGCTGAAGCATAGGGATGACACTCATCTCTTCTTTATCTTTTGCCGTGGTGGGTGGTGAGCCGAGCTCAATTTCACACCTTGTAACATAGGCAAGAACCCTTCTTGGACTGATCCATTTGAACCTCTTCAAAATCTTATCAAGGTATGTGCTTTGTGAAAGACCTATGAGGCGTCTCGATCTATCTCTATAGATCTTGATGCCTAATATATAAGCAACTTCTCCAAGGTCCTTCATTGAAAAACACTTGTTCAAGTAGGCCTTAATGCTGTCCAAGTTTTGTATCATTTCCCATCAAGAGTATGTCATCTACATATAATAGGAGAAATGCTACGGAGCTCCCACTCACTTTCTTATAAACGCAGCTTCTCCATAAGTCTGCATAAACTAAGCGCTTTGATCATCTCATCAAAGCGAATGTTCTAACTCGAGATGCTTGCACCAGTCCATAAATGGATCGCTGGAGCTTGCATACTTTGTTAGCGTTACGAGGATCGACAAAACCTTCCGGCTGCATCATATACAGCTCTTCCTTAAGATGTCCATTAAGGAATGCCGTTTTGGCGTCCATCGCCATATCTCATAATCATAGTATCGGGCAATTGCTAACATGATTCGGACGGACTTAAGCTTCGCTACGGGAGAGAATGTCTCGTCGTAGTCAATCCCTTGAACTTGTCGATAACCCTTAGCGACAAGTCGAGCTTTATAGATGGTAACATTACCATCGCGTCCGTCTTCTTCTTAAAAATCCATTTGTTTTCTATTGCTCGCCGATCATTGGGCAAGTCTGTCAAAGTCCATACTTTGTTTTCATACATGGATTCTATCTCGGTTTCATGGCTCCAAGCCATTTGTTGGAATCCGGGCCGCCATTGCTTCTTCATAGTTCGAAGGTTCATTGTTGTCTAGCAACATGATTTCCATGATAGGGTTGCCGTACCACTCACAGTGCGGAGCGTGTCCTCGTGGACCTTGAAGTTCGATAGTAACTTGATCCGAAGTACCTTGATCATCATCATTGTTTTCCTCTTGATTGGTGTGGGCATCACGAGAGCGGTTTCTGCGCTGCACCACTTTCCCGTTCGAGAGGTAGTACTTCATCGAGTTCTACTTTCCTCCCACTTACTTCTTTCGAGAGAAACTCTTTCTCGAAAGCATCCGTTCTTAGCAACAAAGACCTTGCCTTGGATCTTAAGTAGAAGGTATACCCGACGATTTCCTTAGGGTATCCTATGAATCGCATTTTTCCGACTTGGGTTCGAGCTTTTCGGGTTGAAGTTTCTTGACATAAGCATCGCATCCCCAAACTTTTAGAAACGACAGCTTAGGTTTCTTCCCAAACCATAATTCATACGGTGTCGTCTCAGCGGTTTAGGCGGTGCCCTATTTAAAGTGAATGTAGCTGTCTCTAGGCGTATCCCCAAAATGATAGCGGTAAATCGGTAAGAGACATCATAGACCGCACCATATCCAATAGAGTGCGATTCTGACGTTCGGACACACCGTTTATTTGAGGTGTTCGGTAGCGTGAGTTGTGAAACGATTCCACATTTCTTTAAGTGTGTGCCAAATTCGTGACTTAAGTATTCTCCTCCACGATCGATCGTAGGAACTTTATCTTTCGGTCACGTTGATTCTCCACCTCATTCTGAAATTCCTTGAACTTTTCAAGGTCTCGGACTTGTGTTTCATTAAGTAGACATACCCATATCTACTCAAGTCATCGGTGAGAGTGAGAACATAACGATATCCTCCATGAGCCTCAACGCTCATTGGACCGCACACATCGGTATGTATGATTTCCAACAAGTTGGTTGCTCGCTCCATTGTTCGGAGAAGCGGAGTCTTGGTCATTTGCCTAAGAGGCATGGTTAGCATGTGTCAAGCGATTCATAATCAAGAGACTCTAAAGTCCATCGGCATGGAGCTTCTTCATGCGCTTGACACCAATGTGACCAAGGCGGCGATGCCACAAGTATGTGGGACTATCGTTATCAACTTTACATCTTTTGGCATCCACACTATGAACATGTGTAATATTACGCTCGAGATTCATTAGAATAAACCATTGACCATCGGACATGACCATAAAACATATCTCTCATATAAATCGAACAACCATTATTCTCGGACTTAAATGAGTAGCCATCTCGTATCAAGCGAGATCCGGATACAATGTTCATGCTCAAACTTGGCACTAAATAACAATTATTAAGGTTCAAAACTAATCCGTAGGTAAATGTAGAGGCAGCGTGCGGCGGCGATCACATCGACTCGGAACCATTCCCGGCGCGCCGTCACCTCGTCGCCGCCGATCTCCGTTTATTCCGCAGCTCTGCTGTGAGTTACAAATATGAACAGCGGCACGGTATCAAATACCGGGAGTTACTACGAGTCTTGGTAAGGTACACATCAATTACATGTATATCAAATATACCTTTGGTGTTGCCGCCTTCTTATCCGCTAAGTATTTGGGGCAGTTCCGCTTCGGTGACCCTTCCCTTGCAATAAAAGCACTTTCGGTCTCGGGCTTGGGTCCATTCTTTGACTTCTTCCGGCAGCAGGCTTACGGGCGCGGCAACATCCTTGCCGTCCTTCTTGAAGTTCTTCTTCCCTTGCCCTTCTTGAACTTAGTGGTCTTATTGACCATCAACACTTGATGTTCTTTCTTGATTTCAGCCTCTGCTGACTTGACATCGAGAACACTTGAGAATGGTCTTCACCATCCCACGCATGTTGTAGTTCATCACAAAGCTCTTGTAGCTTGGTGGGAGCGGCTGGAGGATTCTGTCAATGACCGCCTCATCAGGGAGGTTAATGTTCAATTTGGGTCATACGGTTGTGCAACCCGGACATCTTGAGGATGTGCTCCTTGTGAAACTGTTTTCCTCCATCTTACAAGCTGTAGAACTTGTCGGAGACATCATATCTCTCGACCGGGCATGAGCTTGGAAAACTAGTTTCAGCTCTTGAACATCTCATATGCTCCGTGATGCTCAAAAGCGCTTTTGGAGCCCGGTTCTAAGCTGTAAAGCATGCCGCCTTGAGCGAGGGAGTAATCATCGAGCAGAGTTTGCCAGACGTTCAAATCGTCTTGGTTCTTTGGGAGAACAGTGGGTCACCTAACGGTGCTTCTAGGACATATTGTTTCTTGGCAGCTATGAGGATGATCCTCGGGTTCGGACCCGATCCGTATAGTTCTGCCATCATCTTTCAGCTTGGTTTTCTCTAGGAACAGCGTTGAAGTTCATGTTGACATTAGCGTTGGCCATTGATCTACAAGACATATTTGCAAGGTTTTAGACTAAGTTCATGATAATAAAGTTCTAATCAAATTATGAACTCCCACTTAGATTAGACATCCCTCTAGTCATCTAAGTGTTACGATCCGAGTCGACTAGCCCGTGTCCGATCATCACGTGAGACGGACTAGTCATCGTCGGTGAACATCTTCATGTTGATCGTATCTTCCATCGACTCGTGTTCGACCTTCGGTCTCCGTGTTCGAGGCCATGTGTGCACATGCTAGGCTCGTCAAGTTAACCCTAAGTGTTTTATTTGTGTAAATCTGTCTTACACCCATTGTATGTGAGCGTAAGGATCCATCACACCCGATCATCACGTGGTGCTTAGAAGCGACGAACTGTAGCAGCGGTGCACGTTAGGGAGAACACTTCTTGAAATTTTGTAAGGATCATCTTATTTACTACCGTCGTCCTAAGTAAACAAGATGCATAAACATAATAAACATCACATGCAATTATATAGTTGTGACATGATATGGCCAATATCATCAAGCTCCATTGATCTCCATCTTGGGCTCCATGATCATCTTGTCACCGGCTTGACACCATGATCTCCATCATCATGATCTCCATCATCGTGTCTTCATGAAGTTGTCACGCCAACGACTACTTCTACTTCTATGACTAACGCGTTTAGTAATGAAGTAAAGTAGTTTACATGGCGTTCTTCAATGACACGCAGGTCATACAAAAAATAAAGACAACTCCTATGGCTCCTGCGGTTGTCATACTCATCGACATGCAAGTCGTGAATCCTATTACAAGAACATGATCTCATACATCACAATTCATCATTCATCACAACTTTTGGCCATATCACATCACATGATCAATCGCTGCAAAAACAAGTTAGACGTCCTCTAATTGTTGTTGCATCTTTTACGTGGCTGCGATTGGGTTCTAGCAAAACGTTTTCTTACCTCGAATCACCACAACGTGATTTTGTCAACTTCTATTTACCCTTCATAAGGGCCTTGTTCATCGAATCCGCTCCAACTAAAGTGGGAGAGATAGACACCGCCAGCCACCTTATGCAACTAGTGCATGTTAGTCGGTGGAACCGGTCTCACGTAAGCGTCGTGTAAGGTTGGTCGGGCGCTTCATCCCACAATACCGTTGAGCAAGAAAAGACTAGTAGAGGCAAGTAAGATGACAAGATCAGCGCCCACAACAAATTGTGTTCTACTCGTGCATTAGAGAACTATGCATAGACCTAGCTCATGATGCCCTTTGTTGGGGAGCGTTGCGAGAAAATTAAAATTTTTCCTCGGCTTCACCAAGATCCATCTATGAGTTCATCTAAGCAACGAGTAACGGAGAGAGTTTGCATCTACATACCACTTGTAGATCGCGTGCGAAAGCTTGCAAGGTGATGATGGAGTCGTACTCGAGCGTGATTCAGATCACCGATGCCAAGTCTGAGCGGACAGCACCTCCGCGTTCAACACACGTGCGGAGACGGCGTCGTCTCCTCCTTCTTGATCCAGCAAGGGGGAAGGAGAGGTTGAGGAAGACAGCTCCACCGGCAGCACGACGGCGTGGTGATGGTGGAGAAGCAGTACTCCGACAGGGCTTCGCCGAGCTCTTACGGAGGAGGAGATGTGTTGGGGAGGGAAGGGGCTGCGCCTTGGGAGTTGGTACAGCAGCCCCCTCCTCCCCCCTTTATATAGGCCCCACAGAAGTGGCGGCCCTGAGATCCAATCTCCGGGGCGGCGACCAAGGGGTGGAGTGCCCCCAAGCCGGTGGGCGCCCCCCCCCTAGGGTTTCAACCCTAGGCGCAGGGGGTGGGCCTAGGGGCGCACCAGCCCCTTGTGGGCTGGTTCCTTCCCCTTCAGCCCATGGGGCCCTCCGGGATAGGTGGCCCCACCCGGTGGACCCCCGGGACCCTTCCGGTGGTCCGTGCTTTCTACCGAAACCCCAAACTTTCCGATGGCGAAACACCACTTCCTATATATTATTCTTTACCTCCGGACCCTTCCGAACTCCTCGTGACGTCCGGGATCTCATCAGGGACTCGAACAACATTCGGTATTCACATACTAGTCTTCCTACTAACCTAGCGTCACCGAACCTTAAGTGTGTAGACCCTACGGGTTCGGAGACACGCAACATGACCGAGGCGACTCTCGGGCAATAACCAACAGCGGGATCTGGATACCCATGTTGGCTCCCACATGCTCCTCGATGATTTCATCGGTTGAACCACGATGTCGAGGATTCTATCAAACCACATATGCAATTCCCTTTGTCAATCGATGCGTTACTTGCGAGAGTTGATCGTCGGTATCCCAATACCTTGTTCGGTCTCGTTACGGCAAGTCACTTTACTCGCACCGTAATGCATGATCCGTGGCCAACACCTTGGTCACTTGAGCTCATTATGATGATGCATTACCGAGTGGGCGGAGATACCTCTCCGTCATGCGGAGTGACAAATCCATCTCGATCCGTGTCAACCCAACAGATACTTTCGGAGATACCGTAATGCACCTTTATAGTCACCCGATTCGTTGTGACGTTTGATACACCAAAGGCACTCCTACGGTAACCGGAGTTACGATCTCATGCTCGAAGGAAGAGATACTTGACATTGGCAAAGCTTCTAGCAAGCGAACTATCGATCTTTTATGCTATGCTTATGATTGGGTCTTGTCCATCACATCATTCTCCTAATGATGTGATCCGTTATCAACGACATCCAATGTCCATAGTCGAAAACCATGACCATCTATTGATCTGTGGGCTAGTCGACTAGAGGCTCACTAGGGACATATTGGGGTCTAAGTGTTCACACGTGTATTACGATTTCCGGATAACACGGTTATAGCATGAACAAAAGACAATTATCATGAACATTGAAATATAATAATACTTTTATTATTGCCTCTAGGGCATATTTCCAACAGCCTCCCACTTGCACTAGAGTCACTAATCTAGTTACATTGTGATGAATCGAACACCCATAGAGTTACGGTGTTGATCATGTTTTGCACGCGAGAGAGGTTTAGTCAGCGGATCTGCGACATTCGGATCCGTGTGCACTTTGCAAATCTCTATGTCTCCATCTTGAACATTTTCACGGATGGAGTTGAAGCGACGCTTGATGTGCTGGTCTTCTTGTGAAACCTGGGCTCCTTGGCAAGGGCAATAGCTCCAAAGTGTTGTCACGCGAAGAGTTTGATCGGCCCGACGCATTGGGTATGACTCCTAGGTCGGTGATGAACTCCTTCACCCAAATCGCTTCATGCGCTGCCTCCGAGGCTGCCATGTACTCCGCTTCACACGTAGATCCCGCCACGACGCTCGCTTGCAAAACTGCACCAGCTTCGCTCCACCATTCAACATATACACGTATCCGGTTTGTGACTTAGAGTCATCGGATCTGAGTCGAAGATAGCGTCGGCGTAACCCTTTACGACGAGCTCTTCGTCTCCTCCATAAACGAGAAACATGTCCTTTGTCCTTTTCGTGTACTTCAGATATTCTTGACCGCTGTCCGGTGTTCTTTGCGGGATTACTTTGGTATCTTGCAACCAAACTTACGGCAAGGTTTACATCGGTCAGTACACAAAGATGGCATACATAATAGATCCTATGGCTGAAGCATAGGGATGACACTCATCACTTCTTTATCTTTTGCCGTGGTGGGGATGGAGCTGAGCTCAATTTCACACCTTGTAACATAGGCAAGAACCCTTTCTTGGACTGATCCATTTTGAACCTCTTCAAAATCTTATCAAGGTATGTGCTTTGTGAAAGATCTATGAGGCGTCTCGATCTATCCCTATAGATCTTGATGCCTAATATATAAGCAGCTTCTCCAAGGTCCTTCATTGAAAACACTTATTCAAGTAGGCCTTTATGCTGTCCGAAGTTTTGTATCATTTCCCATCAAGAGTATGTCATCTACATATAATAGGAGAAATGCTACAGAGCTCCCACTCACTTTCTTGTAAACGCAGGCTTCTCCATAAGTCTGCATAAACCCAAATGCTTTGATCATCTCATCAAAGCGAATGTTCCAACTCCGAGATGCTTGCACCAGCCCATAAATGGATCGCTGGAGCTTGCATACTTTGCTAGCATTCTGAGGATCGACAAAACCTTCCGGCTGCATCATATACAGCTCTAGGGTACTTCGGATCAAGTTGCTACTGAACATCAACACACGAAGAAATTCACTTCCCGGACTCTGCCGAAAAGACACCATCACGGCTACACACACGGTTGATGCGTTTTAATTCGGATCTGGTGTCAAGTTATCTACAACCGAACATTAACAAATTCCCATATGCCACATAACCGCGGGCATGGCTCTCGAAAGTTTATACCCTGCAGGGGTGTCCCAACTTAGCCCATGATAAGCTCTCGTGATCAACGAAGGATATTCCTTCTCCCAGGAAGACCCGATCAGTCTCGGAATCCCGGTTTACAAGACATTTCAACAATGGTAAAACAAGACCAGCAAAGTCGCCCGATGCACCGACATCCCGATAGGAGCTGCACATATCTCGTTCTCAGGGCAACACCGGATAAGTCAAGCTACGAGTAAAACAAGACTTCGAGTTTCCCCGAGGTGGCCCCGCAGGTTGCTCGGTTCAGACCAACACTTAGACAAGCACTGGCCCGGGGGGGCTAAAATAAAGATGACCCTTGGGTTAATTACTCCCAAGGGAAAAGGTAGGTGGTGGTGAGGAAAATGGTAAAACCAAGGTTGGGCCTTGCTGGACAAGTTTTATTCAAAGCGAACTGTCAGGGGGGTCCCATAAATCACCCGACCGCGTTAGGAACGCAAAATCCGGGAACATAACACTGGTATGACGGAAACTAGGGCGGCAAGAGTGGAACAAAACACCAGGCATAAGGCCAATCCTTCCACCCTTTACCAAATATATAGATGCATTAATAATATAAGAGATATTGTGATATCCCAACCAAAATCCTGTCCACCATGGAGAAATCTTCAACTTCACCTGCAACTAGCAACTCTATAAGAGGGGCTGAGCAAAGCGGTAACATGGCCAAACAACGGTTTGCTAGGAAGGGTGTCAAAGGTTAGAGGTTCATGGCAATTTGGGGAGGCTTGAAGAGCAAATGATAGGTAACGCAGCATAGCGATAGAACGAAGCAACTAGCATAGCAATGATAGTAGTGAGATCCAGGGTAGCGGTCATCTTGCCTGAAATCCCGCAAGGAAGAAGAACGGGTCCATGAAGAAGATGAAGCCACGAAGACGAACCAAGCGTAGACGAACGAATCCTCACGATCGCAACGAAACGGGAACTATCGAGAAGAAGCACACAACATGGTAAACACACCACACATGAACAAGACATGATGCACAGCAAGCATGATGCATGACAAAGCTACATGAAGCTACTCATGGCAAGAGACGATGCAAACAAGAACAACACATCAAGGCAAGTTTAAATGAGACCGGAAACAACATATAACAATTCCGGTAAGTCCTCATATGCAAATTTCGAAATTCGTCCAGATCTGAACAAACCTTATGTTCAAGTTGTTAAACAGCAAGTTAAAGAGCACCAAGAGGATCTACACGAAATTCTAGCCAAGTTACATATAAAGTTCATTAGATTTGGAGCTACGGCCTAGAAGATATGAGCAAAACAAGTTCAACATGGCATTGATGCTAAATGCATCCAAACATCAAGCAAACACCTCAAAACAAGGATGCAACATGATAATATGAAACTACATGCAAAATCAAGCAAGTTTCATATAGAGCACACTCAAAACGGAGCAACGGTTCAACACATGCACTCTATACAAGTTATGACAACAATCTGTCCATAATAGCAACTAGGCATATTGCAAGCATCAAAACAATATGCTAAAGCACCCCAACATAATAACAAAAGGC
The DNA here is from genome assembly GCA_021437245.1 of Aegilops speltoides. Lineage (NCBI taxonomy): Eukaryota > Viridiplantae > Streptophyta > Magnoliopsida > Poales > Poaceae > Aegilops > Aegilops speltoides. Next base: position 137,980,058 of record CM038145.1, on the reverse strand, counting down.
ATGGGCATGAAGTACAGGTAAAGCACAACAAAACATGAACACTGAGCTATCTCCATAAAAGACTAGAACATGCTCAAAATGACATGGGAAGATTGCAAATATTAACAGTTTCAGACTTTGCAGAAAATAATATCAGGTTGCAATGTTTAGAGCTATCAAACAACATGTTACAGGAACATATCATGGCAAACAAAGACATGTCATGATACTACTAAATGCATAGAACAATATTCCCTTACTGACCATGAGCCAAAAAGGCATAGAAAATATGATGGCACCCATGTAAACATGGCAAGTTATATGACAGATTCATACATGGCAGGAACAACAATAAGTAGGCATGTTGGTGAGCTTGAACCACTCACTACAGAGCAATACATGACATGGCAAGGCAACCAACAGTAAGAAGACATGTATGTGAAGCTATACATGGCAAGAGCAAGGTCATAGGGTGCATGGATCACAAGAAAATCATATGGCCAAAACGGAACTTCATGTTAACAGGTTGACAGCAACATTATTTAGCAACTTAGGAGCAAGATATGAACATGATACAGCAGGCTATAATTGCAACCAAGGGCATGAATGGATAGAGCAAGACATGTATAACAATACATCCTTAGTGAACAATCTCCAGATTATGCAAGAAATGACATGTAGCAGCAGGTTAACATAGCAACAAAATATAACAGAATCTGTCAGGAAAACAGCAACAGCAAGTACCCTACTTAGCAAGCTTGATGCACTCAGTACTCAACTCACAAAAATACATGGGTTGCACCTCTGGAAAGATGGCATAGCATAGATCAAGACACATGTAGACATCAACCTCATAGGATGCACACACCAATCATGGCAAAAATGACAAATGAGCAAGTTATAACAGTTTCAGCAGATTAACATCAACATGCACTCTTCCAACAGGATTTCTGGCATCAAGATGAGCTTAAATGAAAATGATGCAATGGAATGAAAGGAAGTACTCATTAAGACGAACAATTTGACATATTACACGCACGAAACGGAGCTATGGATGCAGAGATACAATGCGATGAACATGGCATGATTATACAAAATATTTCGGGACTTGGAGGATTTCGGGGTCAACCTTCGGGATCCAGATCTGGAGTTCGCCGGAGTAGGTCGCCGGAGACGATGGGGACGATGGCAGAGGTCGAGGGAGAGGTCGAGGAAGGGCGGATCCGGCCCTCTCCGACCAGATCCGGCCGGAGGGCGCCGCGGCGGAGGCGGGGTCGACGGGGCGAGGAATCGGCGACCTCGCGGGACGCGGCGGCGGCACCGGCGGCGCTGGTCCGGGAGGCGCGGTGGCGCGCGCTCGCCGGGTGGCGGGAGGAGAGGCGCGGCTCTCGGGCCCTGGCGGCGGCGCGGCGGCCTGATGGAGGCGGGCGGCGCGGGTCATGGCGTGGCGGGCGCCGGCGTCGTGGAGCCCACCGGCGGCGAGCGCTGGGCGCTGGGGCGCGAATAGGCGCGGGCGCGCTTGAGCAGCGTGGGGGGCCGGGCGGCGGGCTTGGCGGGCGCGGCGGCGCGTGGCCGGGAGCCCGTGGCGCCTCGCTTGGCTGGAGCGACGGCGGCGGACGCGTCCGGCGCCGGGCGGACGTGTCCGGCGCGCAGAAGAAGAAAGGGCTAGGGTTTCGGGAAGGATTTCATCCGCGAATTTCGGGGGGAGGGGCTTATTTATAGGTAGAGGGAGCTAGGAGAGTCCAAAGTAGGAGCGGTTTTCGGCCACGCGATCGTGATCGAACGGCGGAGAGCATGGAGGGGAGTTTGCTGGGTTTTGGGCCACTTTGGAGAGGTGTTGGGCTACAAATAGAAAGAGGCTTTTACGGTTACCCGGTTAAACGTTGGAGTACCAAACAACCTCCAAATGGCACGAAACTTGACAGGCGGTCTACCGGTGCTATACCAAGGCCGCTTGGCAAACCTCGGGCCATTCCGAGAAAGTTTAACACCCGCACATGAAAAGAGGCGAAAGGGGGACGCCGGAGGACATAGGAGTGCCGGATTGCAAAACGGACAACGGGGAAAATGCTCGGATGCATGAAACGAACACGAATGCGAAATGAGATGCACATGATGACATGATAAAATTTAACACGCAAGCAAATGACATGGCAACGATGGTGAATAACTGGCAGACACCTGGCGCATCGAATCCGGGGCGTTACAACTCGGTAGGATTTTCAAGAACTTAGGCGAGCGCTGGGCTGCAGCTAAACCCCCGAGTGGGAGGTCTCCTCTCCACTCGGTAGGATTTTCAAAAACTTAGGCGAGCACTGGCTGCAGCTAAGCCCCCGAGTGGGAGGTCTGCTCTTCACTTGGTAGAATTTTCAAAAACTTAGGCGAGCGCTGGGCTGCAGCTAAGCCCCCGAGTGGGAGGTCTGCTCTCCACTCGGTAGGATTTTCAAGAACTTAGGCGAGCGCTGGGCTGCAGCTAAGCCCCCGAGTGGGAGGTCTGCTCTCCACTCGATAGGATTTCCAAAAACTTAGGCGAGCACTGGGCTGCAGCTAAGCCCCTGAGTGGGAGGTCTGCTCTCCACTCGGTAGGATTTCTGTGGCGTACCTCTGAAGAAGAGGGCATCAATCAACCTGCACCTTGTCTTCCTTGCGGAGCGCACATTATACTTGTGGCGTAGCTTGGAAGGAGAGGGTAGCAGTCGACCTGCACCTCGTCTTCCTTGCGGAGTGCACATTATACTTGTGGCATAGCTCGGAAGGAGAGGGTAGCAGTCGACCTGCACCTCGTCTTCCTTGCGGAGCGCACGTTATACTTGTACTTAGGCGAGCGCTATGCTGCAGCTAAGCCCCCGAGTGGGAGGCTGGCTCGCCACTCGGCAGGATTTCATTGAAACTTAGGCGAGTACCTGGACTGCAGCTAAGCCTCCGAGTGGGGGCTGGCTCACCACTCGGTAGGATTTCGTTGAAACTTAGGCGAGTACTTGGACTGCAGATAAGCCTCCGAGTGGGAGGCTGGCTACCACTCGGTAGAATTTTATTGAACTTAGGTGAGTACTTGGACTGCAGCTAAGCCTCCGAGTGGGAGGCTAGCTCACCACTCAGTACGATTTTATTGAACTTAGGCGAGTACTTGGACTGCGGCTAAGCCTCCGAGTGGGAGGCCGGATCACCACTCGGTAGGATTTTATTGAACTTAGGCGAAACGGATTCGCAGCTAAGCCTCCGAGTGTGAGGCTGGCTCACCACTCGGTAGGATTTTTACAAACTTAGGCGAAACGGATTCGCAGCTAAGCCACCCACTGGGGGATCTTTATGTGAACAAAAGTAACAACAATCACTGGGAAAATTATAACACTATTGTCTTTGAAAAATGAACTACAGGAGTACTTTTATTACATTTCTGAGTGCATACTTAAGTGTAAAAGGGGCGGAGCAGCTCGGCGTTCCAAGCTCGGGGCTCGTCGATCTGGTGCTCGACATTGTAAAGACGGTATGCTCCATTGTGGAGAACCTTGGTGACGATGAAGGGGCCTTCCCAAGAAGGAGCAAGCTTGTGTGGCTTCTGCTGATCCACTCGGAGAACCAAATCTCCTTCCTGGAAGGCTCGACTCTTCACGTTTTTGGCGTGGAAGCGACGCAAGTCTTGCTGATAAATGGTCGATTGGATCAAGGCCATCTCCCTTTCTTCTTCTAGAAGGTCGACTGCGTCCTGCCAGGCTTGCTCTACTTCAGCTTTGTTGTAGAGTTTGACTCGGGGTGCGTTGTGAAGCAGGTCACTCGGCAAGACTGCTTCAGCTCCGTAGACCAAGAAGAACGGAGTTCTCCCAGTCGACCGGTTAGGTGTGGTCCTTAATCCCCAAAGCACTGACGGAAGTTCGACGACCCATGCACCAGCTGCGTGTTTGAGATCGCGCATCAATCGGGGTTTCAACCCTTTGAGAATCAAGCCATTTGCTCGTTCTGCCTGTCCATTCGACTGAGGGTGAGCGACTGAAGCATAGTCGACTCATGTGCCCTGAGATGTGCAGAAAGCTCTGAATTCCTCGGAATCGAAGTTTGATCCGTTGTCAGTGATGATGCTGTGTGGAACTCCATATCTGAATATCAACTCCCTGATGAAGCTGACAGCAGTGCCGGCATAAAGATTCTTGATGGTTTAGCCTCAATCCACTTGGTGAACTTGTCGACTGCTACCAGCACATGGGTGAAGCCGCTTCTGCCTATTCTCAGAGGTCCAACCATGTCCAATCCCCATACAGCAAAAGGCTAGACGAGTGGTATGGTCTTTAAGGCTGAGGCGGGCTTGTGTGACATATAGGAGTAAAATTGTCATCCTTCACACTTGTCGACTATCTCCTTTGCCATTTCATTCGCTCTTGGCCAGTAAAATCCTGCTCGGTATGCTTTGGCCACAATGGTTTGAGAGGACGCATGATGGCCACAGGTCCCCGAGTGGATATCGTCAAGGATTATCTGACCTTCTTCTGGCGTTATACATTTCTAACCAACTCTAGTCGCGCTTTCTCTATACAACTATCCCCTTATCACGGTAAAGGCTTTAGATCGGCGGACGATCTGTCGAGCCTCTTCTTCATCCTTCGGGAGCTCTTTCTTTAAGATATACGCGATATACGGCACTGTCCAATCGGGAGCGATCACCAACACTTCCATGATCAGGTCGACCACTGCTGGGACTTCAACTTCAGTCGGATCTGTGACACTTTTGGGCTGCGGAGCTTCTTCGATAAAAGGATCTTCTTTAACTGATGGAGTATGGATATGCTCCAAGAACACATCACTGGGAATGGCTTCTCTCTTGGAACCTATCTTCGCCAAATCATCAGCCGCTTGATTCTTCAGTCGGGGTATATGATGGAGCTCTAACCCTTCAAATTTATTTTCAAGCTTTCTCATTGCATTGCAGTATCCAGTTATGGCTGGGCTTCTAACGTCCCATTCCTTCAGCACCTGATTGACCACCAAATCTGAGTCGCCATAAACCATAAGGCGACAGACGCCGAGTGAAATGGCCATGCGCAACCCATATAAAAGTGCCTCGTATTCTGCTTCATTATTGGAGGAATAAAAGTGGATCTGGAGCACATATCTGAGCTTATCTCCTCGGGGGGAAACTAATACTACCCCAGCACCGGAACCATTTAACATCTTAGAGCCATCAAAGAACATGGTCCAATGCTCAGAGTGAACTTGAGTCGGCTGCTATTGTTCAATCCACTCGGCAAGGAAATCTGCTATTGCTTGGGACTTAATGGCTTTCTTTGCCTCAAACTTGATATCAAGGGGAAGGAGTTCAATCACCCATTTCGCCACTCGACCAGTTGCATCTCTATTGTGCGTAATCTCACGAAAGTGGGCGTCGGCGACGATCGTAATGGAATGATCGGAGAAATAATGAGCAACCTTCTTCGTGGTCATGTAGATCCCATACACGAGCTTCTGATAATGAGGGTATCTTTGCTTCGATGGGGTCAAAACTTCGGAAAGATAATATACTGGGCGCTGAACTTTGAAGGCTTTCCCTTCTTCTTCCCGCTTGACCGTAAGTACTGTACTGACGACTTGTCATGTGGCTGCAATGTAAAGCAACAGAGGCTCTTTGCTGATCGGAGCAGCACGCACCGGCTGGGTGGATAGCAGAGCTTTTAGCTCGGCAAATGTTGCATCGGCTTCTGGAGTCCACTCGAACTTTTCTGACTTCTTCATCAGTCGGTAAAGAGGCAATGCTTTTTCACCGAGGTGAGAGATGAATCGACTTAATGCGGCCAAGCATCTAGTAAGCTTCTGGAGATCGTGCACACGCACAGGGCGTTTCATTCGGAGTATAGTGCCAACTTTTTCTGGGTTAGCGTCGATTCCTCGTTCGAAAACGAGAAAACCGAGTAACTTTCCACCGGGAACTCTGAATGTGCACTTTGATGGATTGAGCTTGATATCATATCTCCTGAGATTGGCAAATGTTTCGGTGAGGTCAGTCAGCAGGTCGAAACCCTTCTGTGATTTGACCACAATATCATCCATGTACGCTTCCACATTCCGACTAATTTGAGTGAGTAAACACTTCTAAATCATCCTCATAAACGTGGCTCTGGCATTCTTGAGGCCGAATGGCATGATGACATAGCAGGAGCACCCGAATGGAGTGATGAAAGCTGTTTTGATCTCGTCGGGTCCATACAGACGGATCTAATGGTACCCGGAATAGGCGTCTAAAAAAGACAATCTCTCACATCCCGCAGTCGAGTCGACAATTTGGTCGATGCGAGGAAGAGGAAAATGATCTTTTGGGCAAGCCTGATTGATATGTTTGAAATCGATGCACATGCGAAGTGACTTGTCCTTCTTAGGGACCATGACAACATTGGCGAGCCACTTGGAGTGGTAAACCTCTTGGATAAACTCCGCTGCCAGGAGCCGAGCCACCTCCTCGCCAATGGCCTTTCTCTTCTGGACGGCGGAACGTCGAAGATGTTCTTTGACAGGTTTTGCTTTTGGGTCGACTAAGAACGATGCTCAGCCAGCCCCACAGGACACACGCATGTCAACAAAGCTTCCATGCAAAGATGTCCCAGTTCTCACGGAGGAACCGGATGGCGCTTCTTCCTATTTAGAGTCGAGTGTTGTGGAAATATGAGTCGGAGCAGCACCGGGTCGGTCGGGTGAATGTGAGCGGGTTTCGTCTCACCGACGATCGAATCTTGACTTCGTGGCGGGCTTCTTGGCCCGCAATAAATCACTCGGATCTGCATTTTTCGATATTCTTCCAGCTCCACCACCGTTATCGAGAATCGGCAATCTTTGAGCCCTTCGAAAACACTCTTCGCTTTTTTCCGATTGCGGTGATGGTGATCACACCCTTGGGGCCAGGCATCTTCAGTTTGAGGTATACGTAACATGGTCGAGCCATGAACTGTGCATAAGTTGGCCTGCCCAAGATAGCGTGATAAGCACTCTGGAAATCCACGACTTCAAATGTCAGCTTCTCTTTACGGAAATGCTTCGAATCGCCGAAAACCACATCTAGAGCTATTTGGCTGAGTCACTCAGCCTTCTTTCCAGGAATGACTCCATGGAAACTCATGTTGCTGGAACTGAGTCTGGACATCGGAATGTCCATTCCTTTTAGCATCTCCGGATACAATATATTCAATCCACTGCCACCATCCATCAGAACCTTAGTCAGTCGAGTGCCTTCGACGACTGGGTCGACCACCAAAGCTTGCCTCCCAGGGGTGGCTATGTGTGTCAGGTGATCAGACTGGTCGAACGTAATGGCGGTCTGAGACCATTTCAGATAGTTGGGTGTCGCCGGAGCGACCATATTCACCTCACGGTTGATAACTTTCAATCGACTTTTGCTCTCCACGTCAGCAAAAATCATCAGAGTGGAATTGACATGGGGGTACCCTTCGTCACTGTCCTCTTTGTCCACAGCCTTGTCTGACTCCTTCTCCTTATCCTTGGATTGTTTTCCTTGAAACTGCTGGATTAAGAGTCGGCACTGGAGAGTGGTATGTTTTGGGTAGATGAAGTTACCCTCTTCGTCTTTCTTCGTGTGGATGTGACATGGCAGATCCATCACGTCGTTTCCTTCCTTATCCTTCACCTTCTTGGGGTTCCAGGATCCTTTGGGTTTCCCTTTGAATTTGCCATGTGTCACGGCCAGGGCCTCTCCAGGAGCAGCTGGCTCAGCTTTCCGCTTCTGCTTCCGACTGGAGTTTCCTTTTCCCGACTGACTCGGCTTGTATTTGCCACTCCGGAGTCGATCCTCTTCTTCACCATTGGCGTATTTGGTGGCAATCTCCATCATTCGACTCAGGGTCATATCTCCGGTCCGACCAAACATCAAACTTAACTCTCTGTTCTTAACACCATCCTTGAAGGCACAGACCGCTTGATGATCAGACACGTTCTCCACCGTATGATGCAATGTGATCCATCTCTGGATGTAATCTCTCAGGGTCTCATTCGACTTTTGCACGCATACCTACAGCTCTTTCAGTCCTGCTGGTCGCTTGCAAGTTCCCTCAAATGTCCTGACGAACACTCGGGCAAGATCTTCCCAAGTGTAAATGCTGCTAGGAGCTAGCTGATTCAACCAGGCCCTGGCCGAACCCTCCAACATGAGTGATAGGTGTTTCATGGCCACCTCATCATTGCCACCGCCAATCTGCACAGCCACTCGATAGTCCTTGAGCCAAGTTTCGGGCTTGGACTCACCAGTGAACTTACTTACCCCAGTCGCCAACCTGAAGTTGGGAGGGATCACCGCGGCTCTGATGGCTCTGCTAAAACATTCTGATCCTGAGACATGGACTCGGCTGCTGGTGGGTGCATCTCTGTCGTGGCCTTCTCGATGAGCTCTGTTCCGGTCGACCAAACCTTGCACGATGATGGATCTCGCGTCAAAGCCTGGTTCCCTGGGGTCGACCGGAGCTCTCTTCCCAACACTGTGCTGACGCCTGTCATCTTGCTGCCGAGGGGCGTAAGACCCACCCCTTGGGGGAGGAGTGGGCCCTCGACGCCGATCATCACGATCGAATCGGTCATCATACTGATCACGTCGACCCCCACGTCCCTCACGCCGCGGAGGCGATCTTGGGCTATGAGCCGACTGGACTGTATTCGCAGTGACGGATCGACTGTGAATCCTATTGCGTGACTGTGACACTGCCGAATTCTGATCTCTTGCTGCCCGGAGCAAATCTCGGATCTGCATCAAGCCTCTGCCAGCCTCCGATTGAGAGGGCTGAATTGACTCTGCGATACGGGCTGCAGCTGCTAGATTCTGAATCGGGGTTCGATATACCTGAGTTGGTTGCGGAAAGAGTTGACGTCAACTAGAGTCGGTACTTTCGTTGCTGCTGCGTTAAATCGAGTGCTCGCTGGAGGTTCTCGATCCGAAAAGCGCTCGACCAAGTTAATAACGCGCATCCTCCAAGGCACGAGCCTTGGGGTTTCTCCTCGATGGGGTATGCGAGCATCCACATTCCGGCGGCGAAGATCTTCCCTTTGCGAGAGAAGTGAGTGGCTCGGGTTGATATTCCTCGTGGACTGGCGGGTCGCCGCCATCCGCCCGTCGGTCGCGGGGAAACCGGGAGGACTACGAGGCCCATTGACCATCGTGACCTCCGCCGCCGGATCATCGTTGTCGCACTTTCGGATGCGCTTCACGAGCCGGTCGACAGATCGAACAGGCCGTAGAGAGACTCATCGGGCTCGATTGCCGCCACTTGGGTGGTGGCCGATTGACGAGCCACTGCATGTCTCACCCACCGCTGAAGCCTCGACCGACCAGAGCGCTTGCGCCAAGCGGAGACGAGGAGGAGGACGACACGAGTCGACCGATACGGAGCCGACGGTTGCCACAGCAGGACGTTGCGGACACATGCACGAAAGTGCGTCGCCCCGCGGACGGGAAGTGCGTCGATGTCGAGTGGAGCCTCCTGGATCCAAGCGGAGTCGTCGGCGATGAACGTGAGCGCGCCGAGACGGATCTCGCGGCCCTCGACCAGAACTCCGCCAGAAACCATGATGAAGGCGATCGAACAATTGCAACTTCTCCAATAAGTCGCTAAGACACCGGCCCCAAGGTGGGCGCCAACTGTCGTGGTACTAAGACTGACAGTAGAATGGGGGGTAGGTATGGAGAGGCAAGATCTTAGCTATGGAGTAGTTGTATATGCAAGGGATTTACGAGTTCAGGCCCTTCTCGGAGGAAGTAACAGCCCTACGTCTCGAAGCCCGGAGGCGGTCGACTGGATTATAAGCGTATGAGTTACAGGGGTGCGAACCCTTCTGCCAGTGGAGGGAGTGGCTTATATAGTGTCTGGCAAGACCTAGCCAGCCCACGTAGCGGAGGGTTTAAAGTGCATTAAGGCCTGGCGTTACAGGTAACGCCTTACATAAAGTGTCATCATGGCCATAAAGACTACTTAATTACAGACCGTTTGGATACAGACTGGCTCTTGGACTCCTCATGGTCGAGTGAATCTTCATGGTCGAGTGTCTTCGAGTCCGTCGAGTGGAATCCTTCCAGGTCGACTGGAAGGGAGTTTCTTCTAAAGATGTCCTTGGGAAGGGTACCTAGGACAGGTTCATGACCCTACCCTAGGTACACGACTTCATCACCATCGATTATATTTGGGGGTTTTGAATTTCCTCTCCCTACTGTCAAGAAAAAGTATGATATTCTTATTGTTGGGGATTTTCACGTCCCCGTTGAGGTAACTTAGTGTCATTCAAAATTTCTCCAGTTCCGTGATTATTCGGCATGAATTTGTTAACAAGACTTGATCAACCTTGTTGGTGGGTTCATTTTGATGATCACGAGATGGATGAAACTAGAAGCACAACCTTCTGTACCCTCTTTATATTTTCTGTTATTTAGTAGAAATAAAGTAAAATAGTATTTTTTTTGTCTGTTTCCTGACTTATCCGTGCAATATAAAAATATTCCAAAAATAAAAGTCCTCAGAATGCCATGCCAATTTAATATGATTTTTTCGGGAATATTTGAGAATTTACTGTGCAAAAATCACCACGGGGGGAGCTGCCACCTGGTCACGAGGGTGGAGGGCGCGCCCTACCCCCCTGGGCGCGCCCCTGCCTCGTGGGCCCACGGTGGCCCTCCTCCACTTATTCCTGCACCCATCTTCTTCCTTTGTCTCACACAAACACGAAAAACCAACTCAAGCACGAGTTCCAAATTTCGTCTTTGTGATTTTCGATCTCCTTGCTCAAAGCACCTCTCGCAAAACTGCTTGGGGAGATTGTTCCTTGGTATGTGACTCCTCCATTGGTCCAATTAGTTTTTGTTCTAGTGCTTTATTCATTGCAAATTTGTGTTGCATAGGTGACCATGTTCTTGAGCTTGCATGTCAAATTTATATGGTTCCAAGTAGTTATAATGCTTGATATAGGCCCTAGGCACTTGTGGGAGTTGTTGCTATCAATTTTATTGAAGTTGGTTCACTTTTATTTGAGGTTACTAAAAATTTCAGATTGTTTCAGAAATAATGAAGAGACTTTTGAGGGGCTCATCGAGCCGAAGCTCTAAGGAAAAACAAAAGGAGGAAGAGGAGAAGCCCAAATTTAATTTACCTCGCACCGCGGAGGTCCGGCCGTGTGAATGGCCCTCCGATGACTTCTTGAGGAGAGCTGGGATTCATGAAGACTTCTATGTATTGATTGAGAATGTCGGCCTCGCCAACTTCCTCCACAACCAACGTCATCAGTATCTCTTACTCACGAATACTTTTGTGCAAGACTTCTATTTTTTCCCTAAGAAATCACCTCCAACGGTAGAGTTTCATTTATATGACGTTGTTAAAGAGATGACACTAGAAGAATTCTGCGAGGTTTGTAGAATACCATTTGAAGGCACCTTAGATGAACCCCACCGTAACGAAGTAGAAGCTTTTATTAACACTATCACGGTGGGAGAAACCAGGAAGGTTTCTGATGCGAGGATCACTAGCATTCATTATCCTGTTTTACGCTACGTTGTCATATTTGCTAGTCGTTGCTTGATTGGACGCGGGAACTGTGGGGACCTTAGTATTCCTGATATTATTATTTTGCTCCATGGTTTATACCGCGATAACTCTGTTAGTATGGGTGGAATTGTTGCTAGACGGTTAAGTTTGAACCGTACTAAGGGCCCCATATTTGGAGGCATTTATGCTTCACGCCTAGCTGAACATTTTGAAATACCTATTAGGCATGCGGAGAAAGAAGAAACAGCGCTGCCCCGTGCTTATCTAGATTACAAGAGTATGATAGCGCATGATTTTCTTGTTAAGAGTCGCGATGGAGAGCTTAAATATAAATTATACTTTGATAAACATCACCCTGAGACTATTACTTTGCCTGCTCCTTCTTTGTTTAACTTGTATGCAGAGCCTCACATTGTTCCGTGGGCGGCTGTTCAAGCCTATCGGAATCCTGCACCAGCCCCGGAACCGGAGCCACAAGATGAGCCCCTGCGAATGTCGGTTTATTCTTGGGATCCTGAGACGGTTGCCAGCCAGTGGCAATCAGAGTCCTCTTCATCACATTATGATCCCAACTATGTTGCGTCACACTACGACCCCAGCTTCACCTACGGATATCTGCCAGGCCATCCCTGGCAATAGACCAACTTAGGCCAAAAGCCTAAGCTTGGGGGAGTACGTATTTCCCACCGGCATTACATTCATGTTCACACACACTCATTGCTAGATGTCGGTGCTCATACTTTTTCACTGTAATATCCATGCTAGTTTAAATTTCTTTTTCCTGTTTTCTTCTTGTGTGTTTGTTAAATTTTAAGAAAAAACAAAAAAAAATAGTTAGTTTACTTTCCATGCTTGTAGGAGAATTAAAAAGAAAACCCAAAAATATTTCCTGTTCTTCTTTTACTTGTTGGGAGCTTTCCCGTGTAAATAGTTTTTATTTTCTTTCCTTTCTTTGGGGGTCGAGAAGACCATATTGAAAATGCTTAGTGGCTCTTATATGCATGATTGTTTATTTAACTTAGAGCCCGTATTACTTGTCTTCTCTCTTGAGTTGAATGCTTGCAGATTCCAGCTTAGTCCAATGCACGTGCACTATTATTATTATACACACCGTTCGGTCGTGCAAGTGAAAGGCAATAATGATGATATATGATGGACTTATTGGGAAGAGAAAAGCTGGTATGAACTCGACCTCTCTTGTTTTTGTAAATATGATGATTCATCGTTCCTGATTCAGCTGTTATGAAGTAAACATATTTGCAATGACATTTAGAGATTATAGTTGCTTGTGCCATGCTTGATTAGCTATGAGTTATAATGGTTTACCTTGCATGCCAACATGCTATTAGAATGATTATGATGTGGTATGATGGGATGGTATCCTCCTTTAAATGTATTGAGTGACTAGACTTGGCACATGTTCACGCATGTAGTTGAATCAAATCAACATAGCCTTCATGATATTTATGTTCATGGTGGATTATATCCTACTCATGCTTGTACTTGGTGTGAATTAATTTTAATGCATGTTTACGACTGTTGTCGCTCTCTCAGTTGGTCGCTTCCCAGTCTTTTGCTAGCCTTCACTTGTACTAAGCAGGAATAATGCTTGTGCATCCAAACTCCTTAAACCCCAAAGTTATTCCATATGAGTCCACCATACCCTCCTATATGCGGTATTTACCTGCCGTTCCAAGTAAATTTGTATGTGCCAAACTCTAAACCTTCAAATAAACATTCTATTTTGCATGCTCGAATAGCTCATATGTCAACTAGAGTTGCCCTTATCTTCCGTGTTAGGCGGGTTATTCTCAAGAGGAGTGGACTCCGCTCCTCATTCACGAGAAAATGGCTGGTATTCGGGATGCCCATTCCCATGCTTTATGCAAACTAAATCAAAATAATCGCAAACAAAACTCCCCACAGGACCCGTTGAATGTTGGAGGCACTCGTTGTTTCGAGCAAGCCATGGATTGATGCTTGTGGAGGAGGGGGAGTATAAACTTTACCATTCTGTTTGGGAACCGCCTATAATCTGTTTAGCATGGAAGATATCGTCGTCTTTTAGTTGTTATGTTGACAATGAAAGTATGCCGCTCAAAATATAATTTATCTCTATTTCAAAACCAAGCTCTGGCACCTCTACAGATCCCTGCTTCCCTCTGTGAAGGGCCTATCTATTTACTTTTATGTTGAGTCATCACCCTTATTATTAAAAAGCACCCGCTGGAGAGCACACTGTCGTTTGCATTCATTATTATTGGTTTATATTGGGTATGACTTGACTGGATCTCTTTTGCCATGAATTACAATGTCTAGTCAGTCCTTGATCTTTAAAGGTGCTCTGCATTTATGTTTTGCCGTCTCAGAAAGGGCTAGCAAGATACCATTTTGTTATATCATGTTATGATTATTTTGAGAAAGTGTTGTCACCCGAGTTTTATTATTATGGCTCGCTAGCTGATCATGCTATTGATATGAGTAATTGTGAGACCTATGTGTCATTGTGAGTATGGTTAGTTCGTAATAATTGCTGAGACTTGAATGCTGGCTTTTCATGTTTATAACAACAAGAGCAAACAGAGTTTGTAAAAGTTTTTCTTTTTCTCTTTCAGTTTGTGAACTGAATTGCTTGAGGACAAGCAAGGGTTTAAGCTTGGGGGAGTTGATACGTCTCCGTCGTATCTACTTTTCCAAACACTTTTGCCCTTGTTTTGGACTCTAACTTGTATGATTTGAATGGAACTAACCCGGACTGACGCTGTTTTCAGCAGAATTGCCATGGTGTTGTTTTATGTGCAGAAAACAAAAGTTCTCGGAATGACCTGAAACTCCACGGAATATCTTATAATAAATAATAAAAAATCCTCGCCAAAGATGAAGGCCAGGGGGCCCACACCCTGTTCACGAGGGTGGGGGCGCGCCCCTCCCCCCTGGGCGCGCCCCCCTACCTCGTGGGCCCCCTGGTGGCCCTCCGACGCCAACTCCAACTCCATATATTGGCTTTCGGAGAGAAAGTTTCATCGCGTTTTACGATACGGAACCGCCGCCAAGCCCAAATCTCTCTCGGGAGGGCTGGTCAGGAGTCCGTTCGGGGCTCCGGAGAGGGGGATTCGTCGTCGTCGTCGTCATCAACCATCCTCCATCACCAATTTCATGATGCTCACCGCCGTGCGTGAGTAATTGCATCGTAGGCTTGCTGGACGGTGATGGGTTGGATGAGATTTATCATGTAATCGAGTTAGTTTTGTTAGGGTTTGATCCCTAGTATCCATTATGTTCTGAGATTGATGTTGCTATGACTTTGCTATGCTTAATGCTTGTCACTAGGACCCGAGTGCCATGATTTCAGATCTGAACCTATTATGTTTTCATGAATATATGTGTGTTCTAGATCCTATCTTGCAAGTCTATAGTCACCTACTATGTGTTATGATCCGGCAACCCCGAAGTGACAATAATCGGGATCATTCCCGGTGATGACCATAGTTTGAGGAGTTCATGTATTCACTATGTGCTAATGCTTTGTTCCGGTTCTCTATTAAAAGGAGGCCTTAATATCCCTTAGTTTCCATTAGGACCCCGCTGCCACGGGAGGGTAGGACAAAAGATGTCATGCAAGTTCTTTTCCATAAGCACGTATGACTATATACGGAATACATGCCTACATTACATTGATGAACTGGAGCTAGTTCTGTGTCACCCTATGTTATGACTGCTACATGATGAACCACATCCGGCATAATTATCCATCACTGATCCGGTGCCTACGAGTTTTCCATATACTGGTTTACGCTTATTTACTTTTCCGTTGCTACTGTTACAATCACTACAAAAATACCAAATTCATTACTTTTGCTGTCTTTACCTTGTTACCGTTACCACCACTATCATATTACTTTGCTACTAAACACTTTGCTGCAGATACTAAGTTTCCAGGTGTGGTTGAATTGACAACTCAGCTGCTAATACTTGTGAATATTCTTTGGCTCCCCTTGTGTCGAATCAATAAATTTGGGTTGAATACTCTACCCTCGAAAACTATTGTGATCCCCTATACTTGTGGGTTATTAGTCATGTATATGATGATGGAAGTTGCATGGAAATATATCTCGGAATGGCTATGGAAGCCATAATAGGTAGGTATGGTGGCTGTTTTGAAGAAGATATAATGAGGCTTATGTGTGATAGAGCGTATCATATCACGGGGTTTGGATGCACCGGCGAAGTTTCCACCAACTCTCGAGTTGAGAAAGGGCAATGCACGGTACCAAAGAGGCTAGCAAATTGCAGAAATGTGAGAGTGTGTATAATCCATGGACTCACATTAGTCATAAAGAACTCACATACTTATTGTGAAAGTTTATTAGCCCTTGAAGCAAAGTACTACTACGCATGCCCCTAGGGGGATAGATTGGTAGGAAAAGACCATCGCTCGTCCCCGACCGCCACTCATACGGAAGACAATCAATAACAAATCATGCTCCAATTTCATCGCATAACGAGAGACTATAGGTGCATGCTTCGGGAATCACAAACCTTAACACCTATATTCTTACTAAACCACAATCATTCACTAGTACCTCCCACATATTATCATCTCTATATCGCAAAAATATTGCAAGGAATCAAACATATCATATTCAGAGATCAACAGGTTTTATGTAGGACTTTATGACTAACCATGTGAATGACCAATGCCTGTTGACTCTCTAAATAGATATAAGTGAAGCAAGAGAGTTTAATTCTTCCTACAAAATATTTTCCCACGCTCTAACAAATATAAGTGAAGCAAAAGAGCATTCTACAAATGGCGGTTTTCTATGTGTAGAGAAACAGGCAATCCAAAATCCAAATGATATAAGTGAAGCACATGAAGCATTCTATAAAGCCATACTCAAAAGATATAAGTGAAGTGCAAGAGCATTCTATAAATCAACCAAGGACTATCTCATACCAGCATGGTGCATATATAAAAGAAAAAGGGGAAATAAAAGACGCTCCAAGAATTTGCGCATATCATGTGATGAATAAAAATATAGCTCCAAGTAAAATTACCAATGGTCACTAGAAGAAAGAGGGGATGCCTTCCGGGGCATCCCCAAGCTTAGTTGCTTGGGAGTCCTTGAATATTACCTTGGGGTGCCTCGGGCATCCCCAAACTTAGGCTCTTGCCACTCCTTATTCCTTCATCCATCATGCTCCACCCAAAACTTGAAAACTTCAATCAAACTTAACAAAATCCTCATGAGATCCGTTAGTATAATAAAGCAAATCACTACTTTAAGTATTGTTGCAAACCCATTCATATTTTGTTTTTTAATTATAACTACTGTACTCTAACTTCGTCAGGGCTTATATCACCGATACGATCCATAGATTCATCAAAACATGCAAAACAATGCATAAAAAACAGAATCTATCAAAAACAGAACAGTCTGTAGCAATATGAACATTGACAATACTTCTGTAACTCCAAAAATTCTGAATAATTAGGATAAATAAAAAAATCACAGCAGTATCGTGTAAAAATTTCAGAAACTTTTGACGTTACAGTAAAAAAATGTAAATTCACGCACTACAGCCAAAGTTTTTGTTTTTACACTACACAAACCAAACAAGCAATCTAATCATCCTAAAGGCGAATCTTGGCACATTATATTTATAATACAATGGATTTGTATAAGGTAATAATTATTTTTGTGAGAAACTTCCATGAAAAATTCTACATTGTTTCCATGAGCATGAACACAAGTGTTCAAGGTCGACCCTCACTTCTCCAATGCATAACCTTCCAATCGCTTATCTTTTTGAAAAAAATTCCCTCTATATATTTTTTTTGTTTTTACACTTTATAAAAGCACACAAGAGAAGTGAATGACTCTCTAGAACTTCCGGGTTGTCTCCCTGGCAGCGCTTTCTTTAAAGCCATTAAGCTAGGCATAAAGTGCTCAAGTAATTGATCCACCCAGATCCCAAGGTATATCAAAGCAAATTTTAATTAACAATGATTTGTAATTTAGTATTGAGCACAAAGTAATATATACCATGCAACAATGAAGTCTAATTCTCTTCCTATGCATAGGCATGTCATAAAAGAACAATTCATGCACACAAAGTAAATGCCAATGCATGGTATAAACAGTTTCTTGCCATTTTATCGTATTGGAAACATAGAGAGGTGGAGATGTAGTTCCTCTCTCATAATAATTGCAAGTAGGAGCAGCAAGCACATGCATATTATATCTATCAAAATCATCATGTGTAATGGTAAAACGCAATCGATCAATATAATCCTTAATAAGCGCAAACTTCTCTGATATAGTGTAGTTGGGAGAATTCAAAAATATAAAAGGATTATCGTGTGTGGGGCAATAGCAACAATTTCATGTTTAACATAAGGAATAATAGCAAGTTCATCTCCATAAGCATAATTCATATTGGCATCATGGCCACAAGCATAGCAAGCATCAATTTCATCAAAAATGGATATTTCAAATGAATCCAAGGGATCATAGTAATTATCATAGCATTCATCCTTCGGTAAGCATGAAGGGAGGTTAAACTATGTATGAGTTGAAGAGTTACTCTCATTAGAAGGTGGGCACGGGTAGCTAATCCGCTCTTCCTCCTTTTGTTCTTCGCTCTCCTCGTCATCTTTTTCATCTAATGAGCTCACAGTGTCATCAAATTCTTCTTCCATAGATTCCCGTAAAATATTAGTCTCTTCTTGTACATTGGAGACTTTCTCAATAAACTCATTTATCGACATTATATTCATAATTCTCATAGCAATATTTAAGTATAGCATAATTTTCAGGTCTGTAAACAGCATCATCATAATTTTCACACTTTTCAAACAAAGATTCAATTTCATAAGCACCCTTAAAAGCAACAAATTCTTCTATTTGTTCCACATCATAGTAATCATATATACCATTAGCATAAGAAGCCAAGGTTTCATTATCGTTAAATTCACATGAAAAGGGAAGGTGTGGAGCCTTCATCCTAGAGCAACAACTATAATCATATGTCAAGCATAAATTCCAAGCATACCATTGCAACATTTCAATTTGATCCATAAGAGTTTCCCTTTTTGATTCAAGCGATAATCCCTAAAGTATTCACGTTGATCCAATGTGTCTTCCATTATCAAGTTGAATGGGGTTTTCTTGGGATTATCAAAGTAGTGTTTAATATTTTCCAGATAACAAGCATCGAGGGTTTTAGGAAGTTCCCCATCTCCATGAGTAGCAAGTACACCTTTTTTTGGTATTTCATGTTCCATATCCATAACTAAAGATGGAGAACAACTTAGAACAGAAAATAAAATATACTTAGTGATAAAGCAAACAAGCACAGCGAGAATATTCACCCCACGCTATTTCTCCCCGGCAATAGCGCTAGAAAAAGGTCTTCATAACCCACAAGTATGGGGGATCAATTGTAGCCTTTCTCGATAAGTAAGAGTCTCGAACCCAACGAGGAGCTAAAGGTAGAACAAATATTCCCTCAAGTTCTATCGACCACCGATACAACTCTACGCACACTTAACGTTTGATTTACCAAGAACAAGTATGAAACTAGAAGTACTTTGTAGGTGTAGGATAAGTTTGCAAGATAATAAAGAGCACGTAAATAAAAGCTAGGGGCTGTTTAGATAAACAAACAATTAAGTTAGTTTTAGTAGAGAGCTTTTTGTCACACAAGAAAGTTATTTGTCCCTAGGCAATCGATAACTAGACCGGTAATCATTATTGCAACTTTATACGAGGGAGAGGCATGAGCTAACATACTTTCTCTACTTGGATCATATGCACTTATAATTGGAACTCTAGCAAGCAACCGCAACTACCAAAGATTATTAAGGTAAAACCCAACCATAGCATTAATGTATCAAGTCCTCTTTACTCCCATACGCAACAACCCACTTACTCGGGTATGTGCTTCCGTCACTCATGCTACCCACCCTAAGCGAATCATGAACATATTGCAACACCCTACAATGGGGATCCCTCACGCTTGCGCGACACGGAGAGCACCATAGGACAACACCAATAGTAAAACATACAACTCAAACCAATCATGATCATGAATCAACCCATAGGACAAAACGGATCTAGTCAAACATCATAGGATAGCCACATATCATTTGATAATAATATATAGCGTTGAGCACCATGTTTAAGTAGAGATTAAAGTGGGTAAAAGAGAGGTTACACCACTGCATAGAGGAGGGGAGAGTTGGTGATGACGGCGGCGAAGTTGTTGGTGCAGATCGCCGTCAGGATGATGGCTCCGGCGGCGTTCCAGCACCACTGGGAGAGAGGGGGAGAGAGCCCCCCTCCTTCTTCTTCTTACTTGACCTCCCCCTACATGGGAGGAGGGTTTCCCCTCTGGTCCATGGCCTCCATGGCGGTGGAGGGGCGCGATCCCCTCCGAGATTGAATCTCTCTCTCTCTCTGTTCCGCGTTCCTGTTTTCTCGCCTTTCACCGTTTCTTTAATTCCCGAAGATCTGTTACTCCGATTGGGCTGAAATTTTAACATGATTTTTATCCGGATATAAGCTTCATTGCAGCCAAAGGACACCTCAAACTGACCTACGGGGTGGCCACAAGCTTGCCAGGTGCGCCCAGGGTAGGGGGCACGCCCCTTGAGCTTGTGGGACCCTCGGGCATTGTTTCGCGTTGATTCCACTTCCCGAAAATCACATATATTCCAAAATAATTCTCTGTAAATTTTTATCATGGTTGGACTTCGTTTGGTATGAATATTCTGTGAAACAAAAAACATGCAACAAACAGGAACTGGCACTAGGCACTGGATCAATATGTTAGTCCCAAAAGTGATATAAACTGTTGCCAAAAGTATATGAAAGCTGTAGAATATTGGCATGAAACAATCAAAAATTATAGATACGACGGAGACGTATCACACCTTGTCGGTTGTGTCATAGCTCTGAGTAGGTTTATTTCAAGGTCTGCTGAGCGCGCTCTGTCTTTCTTCAAGATATTGAAAAAGGCGGGTCCGATAAAATGGACTCCGGAAGCGGAGGCTGCGCTGCATGACTTGAAAAAGTACATGTCTTCTGCGCCAACTCTAGTCGTGCCTAAACCACAAGAACTGTTCATGCTATACTTGGCGGCGACAAATCAAGTGGTCAGTGTTGCACTAGTTGCAAAAAGGAAAGCCGGCGATGAGGAAACAACAGCGGCAGAGCCATCCTTTGACAAAATAGAATCTTCCCCCGCAAGGCTAGATATCGGGAAGGAGAAGGTGGTGCAAGGGGAGATAGCTGAGGGGCAAGTTACATCGAAGAAGAGAATGGTGCAGCGGCCAGTATACTTTGTTAGCTCCCTACTGCATGGGGGCTAGGTCAAGGTATTCGGGCATGTAGAAGTTTCTTTTTGGCCTACTCATGGCCACGAGGAAGTTGCGCCATCGGTGGTTACTCGCTTTCCATTGCAGCATATCCTAAGGAATCCAGAGGCAACCGGCAAAATAGTAGAGTGGGCATTGGAAGTGTCAAGCTTTGCGCTCAAGTTTGAAAGTACATCAACTATTCAGAGTAGAGCATTGGTTGAATTCATAGCAGTATGGACGCCAACACCAGACGACGAGATACTGGAATCAGCCCTCCCCGGCAGGGAAACCCAAGGGAATTGGATCATGTACTTTGACGGTGCTTTCTCACTGCAAGGCGCTAGTGTCGGGGTGCTGCTTGTCGTACCCACCAGAGAGCACCTCAAGTACGTGGTTCAAATGCATTTCCCCCGTGAGGAAGCTACCAACAATACTGCTGAGTATGAGGGACTGCTTGCCGCCTCATAATTGTGATAGAGTTGGGGATCAAAAAGCTGATCGTCTGCGGGGATTCGCAACTTGTGGTAAAGCAAGTAAACAAAGAATATCATAGCTCGTTGATGGAAGCGTATGTGGATGAAGTGAGGAAATTGGAAGAACACTTTGATGGCCTGCAAACAGAGCACGTCTCTCGTGCGGAAAACAACATTACTTAACAGTTGTCAAAGTGTGATGCCCAAAAGCCACCTACGGAACCAGGGACTTTTGCGCCCCACTTAACTCGGCCCACGGTTACCCCGTCAACGAGAGCCAAAAAGAGGAGGAAGTAACAGCAACTACTTTCCGGCAGAGCTCCCAGAAGCCGCCGGCGAAGCAGCTGCCGGGAACGTTGATACGCCTGCCGGTGAGTAGCAGTCTTAGGTAAAATCCTAGATTCTTGCCAATGAGACCAGCACTCCTGTGGCCTAAGAGATGCCTTTAGTCCTTGTCATCGAGCCCCAAACTCCGACATGGGCACAACAAATAGTCCAGTTTCTCCAAACAGGAGAACTTCCCGAAAAGCAAGAGCAAGCTGAGAAAGTAGCCCGTCAATAGGGTCCCAACCACCATCACATAGGCCCTAAGGGCATAATAGTAGAGTGTGCATTTGAGAGGCAACCGGCAGAATAGTTGAGCAGTCGGTAGTCGCGGAAACCCAAACCCCCCATGGATTTGGGCTGGGTAATTTGTTCCCAAGCTTTCCAATAGGTCTTGCGCCTGCGCTTGCCCTTCTCCGAGCCCCACCAATATAAATCGTGACCATCCTCATAAGATCATCAAGTGTCCATATCAATCAACAATAATTCTTGCCAAATGAAAAGTTCCAATGGTTCACTCACTAATCCTAGTATTGGCTACATGCGCGCGCACCTCAGTGTAATCCAACAATATCTAAGCAGGGTCTGGTTTTTGTGCTAGTGACAAGTTGAGTTAGTTCCAATGGTCTAGCTACTAAATGAGCAGACATGAGTTCGACGATGTAGCGATCAATCCTTTGATCCCAAGAATAGTTTTTTTTTCCTTTTTGAGTGGTTGATCCCGATCATGAGAAAAGTGGATCTAGAAAACAAATCGCAATTGATGACGAGAAAACCGAAAACCAGTGGTGCCTAAAAAACCAGGGATTGACATACAAGAAAAGCGGACCACACGATGTGGATCTGGAGATCGGCAATGCAGGCGGTAGTTTTGTCAAAATACTCTGGTGTGCCAGTTAACTTTCTCGTAATATTTAATATACATGTATCTCCAAAGTTATACATCAAACTGTCTGCAAATGTCTGGCCATATGGACCGGGCGCTTTGCCCTCAACGTCGTGCCTTAAATGTTCACGGATCGGTTCGCATGCCCAAATTCCCTCATACCGGAAGCAAAGCTAGGGGAGATTTGTGGACGTCCAAGCCTCTACCACGGCGTCCGACACGTACGGACCACACAAAACCATCTCTCTTGGTCCGCTCCAGCTGCTAATTCATGTCGCATTCATGTTGTTCCAGAGTGGACTAACCGGCCACTGGCGCATGTCGTCACGTTAATACTCAAGCACATAGTGGACGTGATCGGACGGGACGGGACGGCTTCCCACCGCATTCACCCTTCGTCCAAACTGGAATGCACGTCGGCGCGGCGAACGAGAAGTCGTCCCTGGCCTGCCTGGCGCATTCAAGTCGACACTTTGCCTACCTGGGCGCCCGCTATTTTCGCCGGCCACGGCACAAACCCGCAACACCTTTGAGCCCCATCACCCTCCATCCGACCTCCATCGGCGCAACACCTCTTCCCTTCGATCTCCAACCAATGGTCGGGACCAACTATGGGTGGTGGAAGATCCTTTCACCGCGACGTCGCCATGAAGTCACAAAGGTGGACATGGAGAACATGGAGGAGCAGCAAGCACCTGCGCCGGCTGCCGAGTTCACCCTGCAGCAAGCAAAGGCGCACTACAACATCGTCATGATGAAGGCGCAGCCGGAGGAGCAGGCGGCGACGCCGGCCTCTACGTTCCAGATGTTGCAAGAGAAGCAACAGTACAACCTGCTCAAGCAGCACTGGGTCGGGAAGGGCCAAATCACCGACGAGGAGGCAAACAAGGAGAACCTCTTGTGATGGTCACAAAGAATCAAGGCAACGTCAACAAATCCATGTCGGGCCACAACGACCACAAGACCTGGCCTTCCACCTCGATCATCCGCAGCGTAACCCGATGTGGAGTAGGACGTGAGACACAGACCCATGCCCACATCCAACAAAGAGCAAGACATGAGACACGGACGTGCCCAGGTCAATTAAACCCTTAACTTCTGCTATCTAAAATAAATCTTGATATTAATAAAAAGAAGTGATGTCCTCTTCTATTTGATGCAGCGGTTAGATGGCCACCTAACTGCCATATCCTGCTTTTATTTGATGCACCAGGTTAGTTGGCCACCTCACCTAAATTTGTCCCCGGACAATCCAGACTTGTCCCCCGACATTTGGTGTGTCCATTTTGAGATGGCCACCTCCCCAAAAGCTTTCCCCTAACAGACATGTCCACAGACATTTGATGTGTCCGTTTTGATGTATAGCACTGGAGATGCCCTAAGTTGACTGAACGCAAATTATCAACGGAGCACATTATCAACATGTGATAATTATAGCCATGCAACATACAACACTATCATCGCTCAATTTCTGTCGCCACATGCCAGGCACAAAAGAACTGATAAATATAGTTTCGGAGTTTAAATAGATAAATATTTACCTTGCCAAACTCATCCTTGTACACAAAACACAAAACATATACCACCTACACCAAAACTGACTTTGTAAAATCAAAGACTAGAATCCTTACAAATCTGCTATAGCTGTGTTTTACAAAGAAAAACGTTGTTTCCTTTTTGTATATCCACATGCAGAAATCAATTCCTTCTTGATTTCTACCAACCAAAACATTACAACAATGAAGCAGGTCATGTCAGGTCATCTTGCTCTGGATTTGCCTGTGAACATGTACGAGGAACTCTACGTAAGAAAGGCCACCGGGTGCTTTGTCCTCAACCAACAGGGAACGGAAGAAATCTCCTGCAGATACAGAAACAAGTGTCAGGAGTAATAAGAAGATATGAGGTAACAGAGGGAGAAAACAGTGAGAAGACTAACCAGATGGGTCGCCCTTTTGGCATAGTCTCAGTCTGCAAAACAGTTTGAACATGTTAAGCAATTGAGTAAAGTAGCGAGTAATTACAGCATAGTTGAGAAATGACAGATAGTACCTTAGGTAGGAGCATCTCCGTCGCCTTATTTCATTCACAACTTCATTTACTTTTCTGGACAATACATTATCAAATTGCTCCAATACCAACTGAAAGGAGTTAACAATTATCAACCACATCCGCATATTTTTTTTAATAAACATCCAGGCTATGATTTGCATACAAAAAACCATCACATAAGAAGACAGATAATGGGTACAAGACTAACCAGATTTGGTGCACCAGCCAAAGATGAGAAACCAAATATTTGCTCGAGGGTGGCAGGGTTCACCGCATTTCCGACATGAATAAAACCATCCTCGCCATTTTCCAATAAATAAATCCCATTATCCTGTATATTCTCACTATTAAGAGTAAGGGGATTTGGAATAAGGGGATCTTCATCATCCTGTACAAAAGTTAAAACATAGCTAAAATAATCGGTACCAATTCCTAGGAGTTAAATAAAGTGAAGACCAATTAGCTGCAAATACCCTTGATGTAAGATCATGGAGAGCAATCATCCTCGGGAACGCCAATGGAACAGCTAATGACACAGAAACTGAAGAGACAATAGAGACCCAATAGGACCGATCATCTAATCTCCCATCATTCCTCAGTCCTATGCTTTTAGTTAAGGCTGAGAAATCAAATAAAATCAATTAGTGAGATTAAAGATATGCTCACAACTCATCAGTGCATTACAACAATATAATAGCAATACTAGATGGAAGAAATCATACCCAGAGTATACAAAGGCAGAAGTTTTAAAGCCTCCGGAAGAATTAACTGTCCAGAAGAACTTACAGATGCACAATATTGTCGGTAGGACTGGAGAATATTGATGCATGTACTTGTTACTTGGTCCCTAACTTGGGATAGGGAACTTGATGGAATGCCATTTGCAGCTAGGTCAGTATGACAAAGTAAGTCAGCATACTAAAGCATCTTGCATGATACTAATAATGTAAAATAACTGACTCACTCAAAGAAAAAAATTGGTCTCTAGCTAGGTTTATTGAGACGAAATTTATTGCAATGAGCAGCTGGCTTACCTTGCTTAACAACATACGTAAACTGCGCTTCCAGATCAGCACATCGGAAAAGGTTGCTGAGTATGCTTGTGCATGGAAGTGAAATATTTATAACTCGTATCCTTCTTTGCCCATATATCGTGGTGTAAAGAAGTGCACACTGAATATGCAACACAAGTCCCATGTCAGCAATGTTCACATAGTTTCGACGCAAAAAAAGTACAGTGTTCATATAGTACTTCACAGAACATGAGTGATAACTTGGCAAGTGATTCATAGAACACGACTCATTAGAAGGACTGAGGAAGATTTTGCCATAAGAATTTACGAGTGAGCATCACTGCCACAGAACTTAAGGGCACCTCAGTCCGGACACCTTTTGCCATCCAACGTGTTATTCCTCGTACAAATAGGACTCCAGCAGGTGTTCGGTCAAATGCCGGAGCTTTTTTATTGAACTTTTTATTGTTTCCTAGAGTAATTCGATGGCGGGGTACTTGGTGATCGAGGATGAGTTGTTGTGTGATGCGCGGTTGGTCATATCTGGACTTTGTAGGCAGGAACTCAAGGGGCTCGATCTTTTGGCAGCGCGTGCATGCTTCGTTTCATGAGCAAAAGAATTTCGCACTTACGGCATGCACGTCATCCATGAACGCAATGTGAAGTCGGTATCCCATCGATGGTACACCATCTGCAACTCCATCATGAAGTATTGCGGTGCGATTCACCAAGTAGAGACAGTGTGGCCATGGGGCTTGTCAACCATGGAGATCGTAAGTTTTGCTCCTTGTTGCTCTACATGTTGGTTAATTCATTCACTCACTCAATGTTGCTCTACACATTGTATAGCCTGCACGCGCTGGCGTGATGTACTAGAGGACAGGCCATTCACGCACATACATTGTTGGATGAAGCTCAAGGGTCTGTATGTGTGGGACAACATATGACGATTCTGACTCAAAAAAAATTGAATCCGGCATCGATGAATTCGGAAAACTTGTTGAACATCCGGTTATCTCAAATGTAATATTTACATTCGAACTATTATTGTACTAGAGATATTTTTTTCGAGAAAACGCAGAAGATTTGCGTTTCACTGTATTGAAAAGAGGGGGTTTGTTACAATCCTCCTAGGAGGCGAGTTACAGAGGCAAGTACAAGGGCATTAGTGAACATCCCAGGTTTGGGGCAGGATGACGCGGAGGCCAAGGGCCCCGCCCGCCCAAAGAGCAGCCTCGGCCTTGATCGTGGCGATCAGGGAGGTGACCGAAGGGCGGTCTCTCTTGAAAACGCAGCCATTGTGATGTTTCCAAATCATCCATGGCACGAGCAGAGTGGCAGGCGAGGCCCTTGTGCATCGGCTTGGGCGTGTTCCGTTCAGCCAGGCGCCACCAGTCGTGAAGCGTGGCGCCGTTGTTTGGGCGGTGGACAAGGGAGGCGCAGCCATGAGAGGATCTCATGCCACACCTGTCGAGCGAAGGGGCATCCCAAGAGAAGGTGATGTAGTGTCTCTGGGGCCTGATCGCATAGCGGACAGCAGGGCGGGTGTGGCAGGTTATGGCGCGCGAGGCGGTCGGCAGTCCAGCAGCGGTCGAGGTTCGCAAGCCAGTGGAAGAAACGCACCCGTGGTGGCGCCCAGCACTTCCAAGTAAGCCTCCAGGCCTGACAATGGGTGGAACCGTGGAAGGTGGCGAGGTAGGCAGACTTGGCCGAGTACGTCCATTCTCAGTCCACTTCCAGCGAAGGTTGTCCGGCGCATCGCTGAGATTGGTTTGGGCAATCAGGCGCCAAAGGCAGAGGTATTCGCCGATCTCCGGGATGCCAATCGTGCCATGGATGTCGGTAGCCCATTGGTTTGCGTGTAGGCCGTCGGCGACGGTTCGGGACTTGCGGCGTCGTTTGGGGATGCAAGCGTAGAGGAGAGGCGCGATCTCGCTAACAGCGCGGCCGTTGATCCATCGGTCCTCCCAAAAGAGGGCACGCAGCCCATTCCCAATCGTCATGGTCGTGGATGCGAAGAAGAAAGCCCGTTCCTCGTGCGAGAACTGCAGGTCAAGGCCGTGCCACGCCCTCTCATCGCCGTCGCGGCTAAGCCATAGCCAGCGTGTGCGCAGGGCAAGACCGGTGCGCTCGAGGTCGTGCATGCCAAGGCCACCGAGCTGGATTGGTCGACAGACGCGCCTCCGGTTGACATGGAGATATTTGCATGTTATTTATGGATGAATTGTGCTATTTTCTACAATTAGGAGTTTAGGACCAGTTCGCGAACAAATAGCATGTCCGTTTGAGGGGACGATGTTGGAGATGCCCTAAGATACGATTGTGTTGCTAACTGCACAGATATATACTACAATCCGTGCATGAGGGCCAGAACCAATAAATTGTCGGGACTAAGGGCAATTCCAACGAGGTTCACCAAAACGGACACGTACGTCCGGACGAGTCCGCGGACAGCGGATAGGGTCCGTCCAACCCTATATATCAAATGTCCACCCCTTCTCCAACCCTATATATCAAATGTCCACCCCTTCTCCAAAAAATAATAGAATACATGTCCGCCATGCAGCCTCACTTTGAATCATTGATCGATAGCAATTCAACCATACATTTCAATCCTAGTAAAAGCGCCGGATGTTCAGCAAGTTTATAAAATTCATCAATCCCAAATTTAACCATACTTTCGAAAGCGGCCTTGATCTCAAGCTTTCTCTCCTCCATCTTGAACCTCTTCATCGGCACATGTTGTTCACCAAGATGTTGTGCCCCTTGAGCTTCATCCAACAATGCATCAATATGAAGGGCTTGCACTCCGTCCTTTGGTACAATGCGGCTCTACGGCAGCACGTACGGGCTATACAATAACGTGATGATCAAGTTGCAACATTGAGTGAATCAATGAATTGACCAACACGTAGATAACAAGCAGCAACACATTGACGTACCCCGTGGCCACCTTTTTTCCACTTGTGCAATCGCACCGCAATACTTCATGACGACATTTGAAATGGTGCACCACCGATGGAGTAGTGACTTCAGATTGCGATCATGGATCACATCAAATTGTAGGGCCGGCGGTGCTTGTGTTCATGGAACCAAGAATGCACATGTTGCCAAAATATCATGTCCTTTTGCTTCATGCCTACAAACCGCGCACTTGTGGCAACCACGCGTCACACAACAACACATCCTCCCTCACCGAGTACCCCGCCATAGTGCTTGTTTCATGTTAAACAAGGAGAAAGTCAAAAAAAAATCTCAATGGCATTTGGCCAAACACTTGTCGGGCATGGTGTCCGCCATGGAAGGTGTCGACAGGGGGCGGATGTTACCAGGGTTGCGGCCGGATCTAGGGTGCAACGGCGATGAAGTACAAGGTGCCTAGGTGGAGCAGTGGAGTTCTGGCTAGAACTTGGCAGCAGCCGGATTGGTAGAGGCGGTGGCGGTCTTGGTGGGTGCAGATACAAAGCAAGGGGGAGGGACTGGTGGGTAAAAGGGGCTCTAGGAGAGGGTTTTGGGTGGGCCAGGTGTGTCGGGGACACGGTGGGTGTCCGTACACCCCAAACCTCCCACAAGTTTGTTTCCAGTTTGGGGGAAATAGACCGTCTAGACCGGTCCGCGGATGTTTGATGCACAGGGTTGGACGGTAAAAAGTGCCCTGACTGCGTTCTCCGAACGTTTAGGGGCATTTTGGCGAATGGCATTGGAGTTGCCCTAATATCACACTTAAAGAACGGATTTCACCACATATTCAAAAATAGATGAGTTTACCAAGTTTAGATACAAACCATTTGCCAGCAAAATTTCTACAGTTACTGTTAGGCTTCTATGCAGCATAGTGGGCAAGTTAGGCCACCGGTGAGTGATCAGCCATAGATGGTTCGCTCAGCAGATTTCATGATGCATGAGGCTGACTTTCAGAACCCCACCAAAATTGGAGTTTGTTATGGATGATACATGTCAAAGTTTGGGCATGTGCATATTGTTGGTACTTCAAAATAAAAACAAGTAGGCTCTAGTCTACGCTAAAGTTAAAACTGATCTCAAATACGTAATGTACATTACCTGAAAACCACATTCTGAATTCTCCTGAAACTTATCATCATGCTTAAAGGAAACCATTATGGTTTTGTCAGAGTCAATCTGCGGCAGAAAAGCCATAAATTTAGTAGGTTAGATTCTGCCACAATTGACAGAAATAAGAACGTGAAACAGCAGATGAATGCAGTAGCATAAAATTTTAAAACTGTTATCAGGCATAAAATTTTGAAACAGCAGATTATTATGGTTACCTTGACCTGTTAAGCTTTTATATCTATACATTTTGAATTGCAGCAATTGTAGCAATAAATGCCATGATTCTGGTCAATATTATACACCGTTTTGGGTCAGCGATTTCTTGTAACTGGTTGGTTACCACATAGAAATGGAGAAGGCCATGGATATGCATAATCCAATGAACATAAATTTTCCCGACAAAAAACCTTGCTTTGCATAAGAATAAGATTAACCAATGTTTGATATAATTTTTGTATACACCATGTTACACTGCAAGTAACAATATGGTACTGCATACTATGTTATATCACCAGCTGACAGTTTTAGAGGCCAAGGTGCATGTTCTACCATTAACAGGGAACAAAACTGAGTTCAACATAACAAAGCTTGTGTTGACAACAGAAATATGCAAGAGAGCTTGATGCAACCAACAATTATACAGGAAGCAATCTTAATTACTGACCGCAGGCAAATCAATATCAGTAGGGACGCGCTTGCAGAAATTGCCAGAATAGTCTTGAACTTGAAGCCCCTTGTACACATGGAAAAGGAAACAAAATAATAAGGTACTATAGGACTATGGAATGAAAACGGGAGGGGGGAGGGGGGTGGTGGACAGAACCTCACCTGACTGCACCTGACACGCATGACAGCCTCAAATCCCTGGGGTCTAGTGATATTCCATCTGAGATCGTTGAAGAGTTTGGCTGGGTCAGAAAGAGCAGAAAATGGAAAATAGTAGTAAACCTGCATAATAAAAGAAAATTTTCAAATCAAACAGCAAAAGGGAAAAAAAAAAAAGCAGACATAACAGATAAGATGGAACTGGAAACTCTAAGAAAACTGAAGACAATCAGCTACCTTGAAGTTTAGAACCTTATGCATTCAGTGAGTAAAACGATAAAGGGAATTAGATGCTTAGTGTTTATTATTTATGTAATAATATGGTGGAAACTGCTGCAGGCCAATGGTGTATGTTTCCAATCTGTAAGCATATTACAGTGATATTTAGAAAGAAACTAACATCACAAGCGCAAATGCTAAACTGATACTGGACTTGAAATGCTGACAAGTGTTTGTCAAAATGGTAGCGTGCATGAAGACAATAAAAAGCTGATCACAATTCTATAATAGATTAGTTATGCCTGCACTGTAATGAATTTAATAAAACATTTTTTTTTCTATCTGGCAATAATCTTATCCAAAACTAGTTTTAGCTCCTAGCATTAAAATCCTACGAATTGCAAATATCAAATGATAAATATTCTTTCAGCCATCTAACCTAACTATTGAAGAGAGGCATACCCGGCCACCAGTGGTACTGGGAACAACTGATATCGAAGCAACATCTGTGTATGACTGTGTGGTAAGGAACACATCTACACAAACCTGAAAAAATTAAGAGCAAAATATCATCATGGTTAGTCTTATTTGAATAATGAAAATAAAAAATACTGAAAGAAGCAGAAACAAATGTTGCTCACTTGATACTCAGCAAATTCTAGTGCCATTGTTTTGAGTGTCTTGTCAACAGGCTGCAGGAGCTTATGTGCTTCCTGGAAATCGCACATAAAATATTACAACGCATCAACTACAGAAAAGAAGAACAACAAGACACAATACTCATGTGAAATGGATTGGCAAATGTAACTTTGTGTTTCATGTAGGTATGCAAAATAACGAGGAAATAAATCATACCTTATCTCCACTCGAAATATTTGATCTACCTTCAGTTTCCCTTGCAGATAATGAACCAGTCCCAACTGATGGTAGCACTGCAAGTGCAAGCAATTAACTGTTATGACCCTTTTTTTCTTCTGATGAGACAGTGATGCTGATGACTTCTAATCTAAAGCACTAAAAATAACTAATATATTATGTCATTGTTAAAGACGGGTTCATCACTCACACAGCTACAAGCAGACAAGCAGTTCTCCAGAATAGGAATGCTACTTCCAGATTTTATACAACAGAAATTTACCAGCCCAGTAAAATTATATATGATATATGAACTATAATTTGGGAGATCATGTCTAATGATAAGACTTGCATGCAGCAATGTACTCCTTCCTTTAAAAATCTAAGTATCATAATTTGGGAGATCATGTATGATGATATTTTAAGACTTGCATGCAAAGTTTATTACATTTTCTCTTCAGCATTTATGAATAAACAAACACTGCCATTAATGTATCTCTCATTTATTCCCAACACATTAATACCATGGATGGCATGGTCACTTCCCTCTAGACTCTTGGTTTCAAGACTTCCAAATTAGTGGACGCGGTAACAGAAGGACAAAATACCCGACTGAAACACAAGCAACTTTCCACCAGTGGGCTTCATTGCTAGGAAACCTGCCTGCAAACAACATAAAAAAGAGTATCAACACAAACAAAAATATGGAAATATGCAAACATCTGTGATATGGCTCGATCCAAATTAATAAGGGGCTGTAGATTAAGGATTTGCAATGTAACTGTATAAATTGAAGTACTGCAGACAGTAGAGAAGCATCTAATTCATTCATATGTTGCAACAGAAGGATAATGCAGAAGGGCAAAAATATTATGAAAACAAGTACCTTCATAGCTGCTCCAAACGCTGAATCAGCAACCCTATTGTTTTCAAACATGCTCGGGATGCTCTCCAGTAATTGCTCCAAACTATCACGGCACTGAAGCCTCGAAAAAGAAGGTATTTAGAGGTTTTTCGTGTACAGAGAGATTTCTTATTTCTATTGAAGCTTCTACAACTAGTAATCTACTAACAAAAAGCAACTGCCATTCGTGCCAATACAAACCCCGGAAACTGGAAGAATTAAGTCCATATGAAGTGGAGTATACACATCTTGTATGTCAGGAACAATGAGCATCAAAGGCTGCAAAGTCAAAGGTACAATTTTAGAACATTTGACATCTACCCACCAGCCAGCACTCTAATAATATTGTCAAAATACGTTCCTCAGAAGCAGCAACGACTGTTGAGCAGAAGTGAATCCTAAAGTAGTAACGTCTTATCCACCGCACTCTACTCAATTTAAAGCAATAATATTCTAAATTTTTCAAGTTTTTGTTTCTTCTGTCACTGATTGATTAAAAAAATTGGAGGGGGGGTGTGGACTGCATTGACAAAATTCTTTTGAATCTTTTTCTCATTGTTTTGACATCTGAACTTAAGTGATTCGCACGATTGACATTGGCTGTTGGTAGGCAACCCTATGACTGGGCCAAATTTGAAGAGATTCAATACTCAGAAGTCAAAATATTAGCAGGAAACTTAAGAAATATTATAGAAGGCGTGACATTGCAAAAAAAAAGATTACATAAGATGGGGATGTTTATATCAAATGCAGATCATAGACAATTCTGCTTCTTCCTTTGCCGGGTCATAAAGATCAGCTGCTATGATATTTTGAGCTTTTACTAGTTGAAATACCAAAGGGGCAATGCATAAAATGCTTAGCATTGCTAGCAAACTTTTTCAGAACATACCTGTTGTTGAGCACGTTTCAGACTATAGAAGTGAATAGTAGAATCGAATGTCGCAATCCCAACCATCGTTCGGGGACCTTCCTAGAAAAGAGAATAAAATGTCAGGGGACTAAGTGTGGGGACTCCAAGTAGGCCGATATCATTATGTTCTATTCTTTTGCATCAGCAAAATAAAGAAAACTAACCAAGAACAAAACACCAAGTTTGTCAAACATAGTGATTCAGCTAAAAAAAGTTTTGCCGCATGCACTATGGTTTCAAATCTTTTATAGAATAACTATATATATCATGCTTAGATCCCGTTCTGGTACCCGGCCAAAATCTCACTCTCTATACTAGCGGCACCTTTGCCCTTCCTCTGTTCTATGGTGTGTCCTTGGTTTTGTGGCCACCAAATTAGCTGCTTGCTAGCTTTCTCATATGCATGTGTGTAGGGTTGCAGCTGATGCTTAGGCTGCTGATTCTTAGGGCATGGGGTACTGCCTGGAGTTTGAGGGTTACCATTGTGGGGCCAGCTGAACTATCTCCCTTGCTACTTTCCCTAGGTTGGTAGTTTATACACTGAGTACGTGAAACTATGATCCTTTCCTCGCAACTATTCACAAAATATTATTATTTTAAAGAAACCGGGCGACACATGTATTGAGCCAGTAACGAACATCCCAATCCAAATAGCAAACCAGAGTGCAATTGATAAATATGATATATGTGGCTTGCATAAAATGCCTATGAGCATTAAACCTTTCCAAGACCTCATGACTGTGCGAGAAGTAATGTCTCGAACAGGGTTGAAAGAACCAGATAGGGTTGGAGCTAATCTTGTTATGACTTGGAAAAGGAAGAAGATGCAAGACATCTCTAGTATGACGGTGGGAGTAGTCAAAAGAAATTTGACTGCCAGTTGTCTTAGTAAGGAAGAGCCGCAGCAAGTAGTAGTAACAGATAGTAACAGCAAAGTTGGGATAGACCTTTAACTGCATTCAGAGTAGTACTCTTAAGAGGGCTAGGTCGGTCTTAAGAGGGCTCAGTCAGTTTGAGTTAGTCCTATAAAAGGACGTGTACCCCATGTATGTAAAATAAGCATCGGTTGCTAAGAAAGGGAAAAGGGCATCGGTTGCCCAGAACAAGAAGTCTCTTGTGTGTGTGTCCACTAAGAGAAGAGAGAGGTTCAGGCCAATATTTAGCATCAGAGCTTGCCATGGGTAAAACTGAACCGTCCTGGTGAGGGCAAGAGCCGTTCCTGTCCAGTATCCAATGCTGACCGACACCAACTACACTTTCGGTCCATGAAGATAAAGTTCATCATGCACTCACATTGTGTGTGGACGGTGATTGAGGGCAATGCACCGGTCGACGAGGACACAAACCAGGGCACCCTCACCGCAGCCTCTCAATGCTTGCCGGATGCCATGATGATGGCAATTGTAGAGGAGGCTGCAAAGGAAGCCTGGGAGGCAATCAAGCAAATGCGCATTTGTGAGGACCACGTAAAGAAGGTGACAAACAAACGGTGAAGTGGCAGTTTGACCGCATGATCATGGAGCACTCGGTGGGGTTCTCCCACAAACTCACCTCCATGGTGGGGGAGATACGCTCCCTAGGCACCTAGTTGAAGGGCAATACAGTGGTGGAGAAGCTGTTTAGCCGCCGTACCCGACAGATTCCAGATGATCGGCATGATAGAGCAGTGGGGAGATGTCTCAGCGATGTCTTCATTCGAGGTCAAGGTGATAGGGCGCTTGAGGGAGTTCCGAGGAGAGCACCAAGAGGAGGCACCATGATCATGGACTCATGGTCA
This sequence comes from Aegilops speltoides, assembly GCA_021437245.1. NCBI lineage: Eukaryota > Viridiplantae > Streptophyta > Magnoliopsida > Poales > Poaceae > Aegilops > Aegilops speltoides. Next base: position 137,944,887 of record CM038145.1, on the reverse strand, counting down.
TGGTGAGCGAATGGTAACAATTACTCGTTCCTGATTGGATTCACTCATGATGAAGCACACGGAGCACAAACAGCCCCAAAACAAAGGCACTAGGAAGGGTGATCGTGGTGCTGTCCATGGTCATGCCGGTGGCCTAATGACAAAGAGACTCCGACACCAGTGTGCACAGTGAGCGCAAGGCTAGTGTCATCCAAGGCCACTTGTAACAGCCCTAGTGTAATTAGGAGTTATAATGTGCATCATAATCATTTTGCATCATTTGTTAATTGTGAAAATGAGCATAATTCAAAACCCCATAGAAATGCTATAAAATGCATCAAGAAAATAAATGCACTTAGAGAGGTCGGGGTAGACCAAACTTGACATGAAAGGAGTCCGTTAAGAGAGATCTGAAGGACCGGAATATCACCAAAGGTGTGTCGAAGTTAGCTATCCACATGATAGAACCATGAGTTGGTTTCGAGATTTTTGGGTTTCAACTCTAGCCTACCACAACTTGTTTGGACTAAAAGGCTTTACTGTTGTTTGTTTGTCATATATGTCCTTCGGAAATCCTAGAAAATTTATCAAAGTTGCCTCTATATATGTGAAGTCTCCCTATAAATTTTCAAGAATATTGGAAAGATAAATGACAAACTTGTAGTTCAAACCTCCATTTGAATTTAAATTGGATTTATATTTTTAGAAATAAAACTATAAGCTTAAAAGTCCCAGAAATAAGGTTATGTGGACTCGAAATAATCTAGTGAAGCCACATAAAAAGTCCATAGGATTTGGATCGAATTGGAGCCTTCAAACAATTTAAAGTTGTTTGAAAGTTTGAAAAACAGGAATAATCTCTTGGGCCCAGCTCAGTAGCACAACTCACACCCAAGTAGATGACAGCTCATATATAATTAGGGATAACTGCGAGTGATGACATATGGCATGACAAATTCTATTGGATAAGGTGACATGATGTTCCCCGACATCCAACTCAATTTGACTTCTTCCTTCTCATGCATGCATCTCTTTGGTATATGAGAAGATTAGGTCTAACAAGATCGTAGCGAGTGAGTGTCATGAGGGAGGGCAACAGCTCTGCCCAATACCCGATGCATACCCGCACTAATTGTGCCGACTGGCCATGACTATGTGTGTTCAGCTGCAGGCGCAACGGCTCGGAGGTTGTCGAGTTTGGCGATATGAGCGCGACGATCGCACTGCACTGGCAGCACTGACGCAAGTGGTTCCGCCGCAGCTGGTGCGCACACTAAAAGACAAGGACAACACCAAGGCTGGCCAGGACACACTCAAGACCCTTCGCATGGGGTGTGAGTGCGTGCGGGAGGTGAGGGCGCAGACCCACTGCCACTAGTTCGAGGAGCTCCATTCCCACGACGATAAGTCCATCAAGGATTTCATGCTTCGCCAGACTGCCATCGTCAATGTCTTGCACCTATTGAACAACCCTAACACCAAGCACCAGGCCATGCAAGTTTCTGCATGTGGTGCCACGCAAGTACCGGCAGATGGCAGTGGCCATCAAATCCTTGATCGACCTCAAGACGTTGACAATTGAAGAGCTCAGAGGCCGCCTGCTACCCGTGGAAGAGAACTACGACCTCAATGATGTGGGTAGCAGCGTCGAGAAGCTCCTCCTGGCAGAGGAGGAATGGACATCTCGTCAACACCAACGCATGCAAGGCGCATCATCTGGTGGCGAGAAGGGCAAAAAGACGGCGTGCAAGCCGAAGTAGAGCGAAGCAGCCCATGGACATCACCATGCAAACACCAGCTACACAACAAGCTCCAAATGGACCCATGACATAGGCTCGCGCACGTGCCATAGAAATCGAGCTGAACTCTTTCCTGCTTGACCTTCATATGCAATTAGATATACTTAGGCTACTACCTCACAAGGGGACCCTATGTGTGATTAAGTACAACGACGATCAACAAGAAGTGAGGAAGGAACACCGGCTTCATGAAGAGCAACAAGAAGGAAGCACGGAAGAAGGTGGCCAACAACTCAAGATAAGAGAAAGCTCTCTAGACACCCCGTGCACATGGGGCCCCAGGACAGCACAGAAGAAGGTCCCAGCAGCCGAAGACAGGAGAAAGCTTTGTGGTCACTGGAGAAGAAGGTGCCCAGCAGCTTAAAACAAAAAAAAGCTCTTTGGACACCCCGTGCACATGGGGCCATGTATCCGGTGCGCACGGGATACCCCAAAAGCTCTCTGGACACCCCGCAAACACGGGCTCCTGGACCCCATGGGCACGGGACCCCTCCAAAACCTTCTGGGCAGCCCGTGCACTGAGCCAATTTACCCAGTACACACAGGCCTGCCTGCGAGCAGTGACCGGGAATAACCCTTGTACCCTCACTTCCTCTTCCACCTCAAGCACCTATATAATTCATACATCCCCCACTTTTTAGGATCTTGGTGTATCTGTGTGGACAATGGAGACATCAACAAGATCATTGTAAGGTAAAGATTTCCTATTCCCCGTCTGGACGATATGTTGGATCAGCTTAGTGGAGCAATAGTGTTCACAAAGCTAGATTTAAGAAGCGGGTATCATCAGATTTGCATCACACCCAGGGATGAATGGAGAACAGCCTTCAAGACAAAGGAATGGTTGTTTCAGTGGCTAGTCATGTCAATTGGACTCTCAAATGGACCAAGTACCTCTATGCACTTGATGAACCAAGTCTTTCGGCCCTTCTTATCCCGATTTGTTGTGGTTTATTTTGATGACATCTTGATCTATAGCAAGGATGAGGATGAACACTTTGATCACATTCGGAAAGTGCTAGGAGTACTACAGGAAAATGAGCTCTACGTCAACTTGAGGAAATATGTTTTCCTGCAAACACAACTTATTATCCAAGGATTTGTCATAACATGCGACGGTATTCGTGTTGATGATTCTAAGGTTGAAGCAATCCGAGAATGGCCAACTCCGAATACCATTTCTGATGTAAGAAGTTTTCATGGCCTTGCAAGGCGATTTGTGAAGAATATCATGGCACCAATTACCGAGTGCTTGAATAAAGGGAAGTTCCAGTGGACAGAAACGGCTAAAGCTAGTTTCAATGAGATCAAGCAAAAACTATCACAAGACTTTTGAGTTGGAGTGTGATGCAAGTGGAGTAGGCATTGGAGTTGTTCTATCTCAAGAAAGAATGCACATTGCTTTCTTTAGTGAGAACTGAGAAGTTAAGCAAAGCTAGATAGAAATGGAGTACTTATCAATAAGAATTATATGCGGTTTTCCGAGCTTTAAAAACTTGGGAAGTCTATTTGCCGCCTAAAGAGTTTATCGTTTACACTGACAATCAATCCTTGAAGCATTTTAGAAATCAAAAACATGTTGATCGCATGCTAGCAAGATGGGTGGCATATTTGGAGAGATTCAACTATCTCACTATGCATAAATCTGGAGCAACCAAACGAGTGATTGATGCTTTGAGTCATTGTGCATGTCTCTTGACTTATTTTGAGGCTGAACTTCCTGGCATGAATCAAATAAAGTTGTATGAGAATGACGAAGACTTTGGCCCTGTTTGGGTAGTAATCGTGCTATACGGATGACAACAGTTGAACGATTCCTGCACGACGGTGGAAATCTAGCCGCCCATGCATGCGACTTAAAAGGAAACAGCCGCTCGATTCCATGGTCGTGCGGGAATCGGGTTGCACTTGTTGTCTGTGGAGCAGTTTCGTTTGGGTAAAGCACAATAGGGGCCAACCATTAGGTGATGACTATTTTGTGCAGAATGGCTATCTCTTAAAAAATGATCGTTTGTGCATCCCAAGAAGCTCTCTACGCGACAAACTGATCAGAGCGCTCCATTTGGACGAGACACGACTATCTCTAACCTAGAAGCTCGTTACTTTTGGCCAAAACTAAAGAGGGATACTAGAAAGTAGTGTTGCGGTGCCCCATATGTCAAACCTGCAAGGCCAGGTTCAAAACACAAGGTTACACATGTGTTTGCTTGTTCCTGTTGCTCCATGGGTATGGATGTCATCTTGGGTTTGCCAAGAACAAGGCGAGGGAGTGATGATGTGTTTGTGGTCGTGGACAAATTCTCTAAATGGCTCATTTTATTCCATGACGCAAGACAACAGACTCTCATCATGTGGCAAACCTATTCTTTAGAGAAGTGGTCAGACTTCATGGCGTTCCAAGGTCCATCGTCTCAGGCGTAGCAAGTTTCTTGCTGCAATTTGGCTCACTTTGTGGAAGCAATTCAACATTAAGAAAAATTAGCACTGCCCATCCACAAACAGATGGACAAACTAAAGTGGTGAACAATTTTTGGGTAATCTGATCCATTGATTTTATTTTATTTTTTGAGCTGATTGATCCATTGAATTTGTGGAGAAAGAAAGTAACAATTGAATTTGGCTTTATCTTTTGCAGAGTTCTCTTGCAACAACTCCAAACATAGACCCATAGGAAGGAATCCTTTTTCCATTGTCTACACTAAAGTTCCAACACATGTGGTGGACCTGATGAAGCTACCATCAAAGAGAAACTCAAAATCAGCATTGTCATTTGCTCATAATTACACTGAGTTATTTGAAGAAATTCGTGGTGTTCTGGAAACACAAAATCAGTTATATAAACAACTTGCTGACTGCAAAAGGAGGCTGAAATCATTCCAAGTTGGTGATAAGGTGATGGTCTACCTCCGAAAAGAGAGGCTGCCTTTAGTTGTTGAAGGGAAGCTTAGGCAATGAAGGTATGTGCCCTTCTCTATTATGAGGAAGATAAATGATAATGCTTATGTGATAGATCTTCCAAACGACATGGGTATATCCAACACTTTCAATGGTGCAGACTTGACTCCCTACCACCCAGAAGAAGCGCTCTATGAAGATAACTCAGAGGTCGAGTTCCAAACAACCAGGGGAGACTGATGAGGAACAATAGATGAGAATAATAAAAATAAAATCATATGTCAATACTGTTTGGCTACTTCTAGATACTTCTACTCTAGTCTAGTATTTCTTTTCTCAACCCTATCTACTGTTTTCTAGTCTTCTAGCTATGAGTAGCTATGAGTGGAATGGTGAATCTTAGCCTTAGGTAATGTTTTCTATAGTGTTCTAGCCATTAGTAGAAGTGAGATGTGAAGGCTTCCAAAAGCCCTATAAATAGAGGTCCCCACCTCTATTTGTAACCAGACTATGTACCCCCACTACCTATAATAGAACTTGGTGTTCTTATCTAAGATCTTGGAGTAGATCTTGTTGTCAGGTACTAGTGGGAGAAGATAAGGGAGAAGATTGGAGGGCTAGGATGAGAAGAAGACCTGATCTATGGCTATCTCTGTTTCCCCTTTTTCCTGCTTTTTCCTTTATTTTACTTTCAAGTTAAGCCACTGTAATTCCCTAGCCTATATAAGGCCTTGTAACCTAAGAGAGGGGTATCAATCAACTATTCAGCCAAATATTGGTTATTAACTTATTATCATACAGCAATACCTTTACATACATACACCATATACACAAGTTCCTCACTGTTCTTGGTGATTTCATACTTTTCCCCATTTTCTTGTTCTTGATCCACCTCAAATCCATGGCTGATCCATCCGGGATCTGACACTTGTGCCCTAGGAGTTTTGGATTGAACTCCTGCTGCCACATTGGCCTATTTCTGCCTCTAGAGTGATATCTAGCCCCGCACGTTTAAGTAGTTCCTTCAACACTTGTGTTGTACACTTCGTACAGCAAGGTGGAGTTGTTCCTCCACAACCTTGCGCTGCTTCATGTTAACTGTCAAGTCATGTGTTAGCCACATGATTTGGCTAGTTTTACATGCTGATCCATACTTGGAATTAATTCTAGTCTAGCAATTGCATGCACGCAACGTTCATGGATTGCAGCATGTGTGTTAGCTGGAGGGTACTAATTTGTCGGTGGTTGCATGTGGCTAGAAACACGGTGTGTCCATGTTGAGGCTATTAAATAGTGCATGCCCCATGCTTGAGTTGGTCACCGTCAGGTAGATGGTGCAATGTCGCCACGAGAGGACCTAAAGATGTGGGTGATCTGCAACGGTGATTCTAAGGGAACAAGATTAAGAGGGTGATTATGTTAGACTTGGGAAAGGAAGAAGGTACAGGGCACTTGAGGATTTGCTACTGCATTGTTCCAGGACCAACAAATCAGTGAGATAATCGGCAGCACATCCTCAGAAGACGGCACTTGAAGTTGCAAAAATTTCCCCCATAACCAGAAAGTTTACTGCCAGTTTCTGGTCAGATCTATATGACTGTCTGAATTTCTTGAGTTTGCAACTGACATAAGTTACCATATAATCATCCAAAGCAGTAACTAATTCACACAGCTAATCATCTAATGTGATTTATAGGTTATAGCTAAAAAATAAGGAAATTGTGTGGCAAAACTGTAACCATGACAAATTCAGTTTGGCGAGGATGATAGGTGCCGGAAGAAGACTTGTGCTAAATGATAAACCAGCAGCAAATGATATTATGGAATCTAAGCAGAAGTTAATGCATTGAGCTCATATTATGTGTATATGCTAAATGTATAGAAAATAACATGTAAACTTACAGGGAGATCAGAAAGAGACTGGGATATTGCACTGCAAGCCGCAGCAGTTGCACCAGTCTGTATGGCATTCATGGAGACATCAACAAGGAAGAAATAGACAGCTGGCATTGGTTCCCGGACCTGAAATGAATGAAGTAATTATCGTTACCATGGTACCAAATGGCAAAACTAAAATATGAAGAAAAAAGAGCAGATATGGTGCAAAATACAATACTCCCTCCGTTCCAAAATAGATGACTCAACTTTGTACTAACTTTAATACAAAGTTAGTACAAAGTTGGGTCATCTATTTTGGAACGGAGTACAAGTTATCCTGGTTACATGCTGATCAATCAAATAAAACCAAATCGTTAATACAAACGGTAAGGCCGCAAGATATAACTACCAGTCTCTAAAAACACGGATACGTGCTGGATACAGCGCATCCATATTGGATACAGCATCTGACAAGGATTCGTCTCCGATGTGTGGCCGATACATGATTGATACCTCCCCTGATACGGCCCAGCCCAGTAAGACTCAACCCTAATACGATGTGGTGCTCCCTCTCCTCTTCCTCTCCAGTAGAGTAGCTCCCTATGGTCCTGTAGATCTCTCGACCAATATTGAACTTTTATGTTTGCTAACTTGCTGTTGCTGTTTGGCTGTTTGTTCTTGGCTTTTGTTGGAATAATGGACAAGAAGATAGAAGAGAATGGACTGCACTGACTAAATACATGCTAAATGGCTCGATGACTAATTGATAACATATTATTATTATTATTATTATCATCATCATCATCATCAAAATAGTCAAATGTATCCCCGTCTCAGCGCTTTTCAAAAGTGACGTATTTATGTATCCCTATCCCCCCTATACTGAGAGTGCAATTTAGCTAGTACTACGCTACAGTTGACAAATCTTGCTAAGATGAAGTTACAAAAAGGCTCAACAAGGCATGGGCATACCAGAAATTCCTTGGTGGCGATGAATTCAACTGTTCCTCTACATAACTCAGGCCTGTCATCAGCATCACGTCGCCTACCATCAGGCCCTAAGTTGCACAAGTACTCCCTTGGAGTATCATTGCTAAATCCTGCAAAATCAGTGTGCATTATTTAATGGGAAGTAGCTTTAGTTGCATAATTTAACAACATTTTATGAAAATAGTATAGAGCTACGAGACAAAAAAGAGGGAAAACCCTGACACAGAAGAAGTGAACATTAATAGTGCCGTCTTCTCAAGGAAGAGAATGAGATAGCATCAGACTTTTAATGATAATTTAATTTCATATGAACATGGTTTACTGGCAAAGGATGAAAATATTTCTAGTGGCAGCTTGAAATGATAGGGAAGCTGAACTGCGCGTTCAACTAGCAAGCCTTAGTCCCTTACCACATAAGTTACAGATGAAAATTTTCCCTTGATCAACGAATCTCATGAATGCATTTATGTACGCTTTGCAGCGAGAACACCTGATAGGGCCCATCTCCCCAAAATCCACGAGCTACAATAAGAAGCTGGGTCAAGTTCAAAGCAAAATGAACAAGATTTCCTAATCAAAACAGATCTATCATTAGGTGCTTTGGAGCTGTCTGTCCAGGCAATCAGGAAATGAAAGGGAGCAAAACTATTGCTACAGAAAATATCTGTATACAGTGCTTTCTGCTATCGCTACAGCGTTCTTACTAGGTATGTGCCCAGAATTTAAGTCATCCAAGTTGTTCATGGGGGGGGGGGGGTCTTATTTGGACGGTGAGAGACTGGGTGTACCCAGTTTATGTTGGACAAACAGCTTCTATGGGCTCGGACTGGTTTACATGTATGATGCACCTTTGCTCGCAGAAAAAGGCATCTAGGGGCGGGTTGCTTCCTATCAAACTGCAGGTCCGGCCCATTTTTTGCAGGAGGGGTGTGACGCCGTCTATTCTCACCAAAGCTTCACCAGGGAAGCGGGAGAGCAGGCCTAGGCAGAGAAAGGTGTTGTTTAGAGATGATGGAGGGAACAAGACAAGTTGAGACTGAGGAATCAAGTGGACAATTAGCCCTTGGATGGTTGATCAAGCAAGAACCCTTTATGCCTGCCTTATGCCACCCCAGGAACGGTTTAGGTGGTTAGGAAATAATGTGCTGTGAGCTCCCTTAAAATTGGCCACTGGAAGGAAGCCATCTTCCCTCAAAGACATCGACTGCGATAAGATTCAAGACCAAGATTTTGTGGAGAATGAAAAGAATCAAGGGAGAGGAACTGAGGAAGTCAATATAGCGAGGCATGAATGGGCAGCAGTCGACATAAGGGCCCACCCTACAGCGCGGTGCTTGCAGGTGGGAGAGGAATGGGGGCGGGCGCAAACATCTATAGTAGAGAACATTAAGCTAGTTTAAAGCATTCCACACAGTGTTCGTCGTATCAAAGTGATATGCTGTTCCCAGAAGACAAGTGCAGTAGCAGAATCCTAGCGTCAATCACTTGGGCAGGGTATACAGACAATCACATGGAGAGCGCACGAAATCCTGCTAATTGCAATTACCTGCTCACCTTTTGGTAAATGTGCCAACATATAGAATAAATGATGACTGAAGAATCGGCACATCAGCAAGGTGTGGTATTTAGAACCAAAAGATTCCATTGAAATCAACTTTTAGGTACTACACAATTAGATGGTTGTGAGTATCTAAAAGTTGATGACAGTAAATAATTTCACACAATGACACTCATAATTCCAAACCTAGCAAATATTCCTAATGTGTAACAGCATAGATCAGTATAACTGTCACCAGTGGAGATTAATTGCTCTTGGGTTACTTTAAGCGCCAAAACTGAGAAACACCTGGATAGCCTCCTCAGAAGGATGGGGAAGAGAAAAAGGTTGCACCATTATAGCCAATGGCATTCCTGATGTTGTCAAGAGATCACCTGTACATGGTATCTAACAGGATAGGGAAACGGAGCAGTTTAGAAAGGAAACTTATGATGACCAAAGAAGAAAACAGAATATTGATCAAATCGAACCTGATTCATGGTGCACCGCATCAAACGGGGACTGCAATTGCCGGTGTCCTTCACAATAAATTCACTTGATGCAGCCTACAATCAGCAGCAATGCTGTTAGATGAAATTAACAAGTATAGTCTAGTGAGAAACGTCTGGAATCAGCGTTGTCAGAGTAGACGCATATATTTCTAATTACAGATACACATACCGGCGGAACAGCTGCTTGGCCAGCTTGCCGAGTCTCAAAAATGACAACTGACGTCTCGGTAATAGGACGTGGAATCTGATTAGGGTCAATTTTGGATGGGGTAGAGACCTGGGCTCCAGCATGGGGAGAGTATGGCATGGTGGGTGTGGATGGCATCCCTTGGCCTAGTGCATTAGGCGGCATGGCACCAGGCATGCCAGGCATTCTCACGGTTCCCTAGAAGTTGAAGAAGATCAGCTTAAGGCCATAAATATCAAGCTCTGACAATATAAAATTCAAGCATAGCATCCACAAAACAAAGATAAAAGAAAGACAATATATCTCTTACCATCACACCAGTAAGGATCGATCATGTAAACAGAACACCTAAAGGGCACAAATTAGGCTCCGTGCATCATAATAACTTAATTATGTAAGGTCTGAGGTATTCCATCAAGAAACTACAATAGAAGAGAAATACATTTTTTTTTCATGAAAATTGTGATGATCAATTATCTAGGTGAATAATCAGCTACCTCCTAAAATATCCAAACATGAGAAAACCCTGACTTACACATGCCATCTTAGTCAATACTTCACTGGGAATAGTCTAGAACATCCATGCGCATGTATGTTTCAATTGTTTTCAAACAAAGTTGAACCATAAACCATTACTTTCCAGAAGACACATTTGAGAAAACAAACTATAACATCCTTAGAACATGTCACCTTGATAGAACAATCATTACGATTCAATATTGAACCCAACAACCTATAAAGGTATATGTGAAACACTAAAAATAATAATGCTTCACCAAGGCATGCCAAATCACACACACGACAAGAATAGTGAGCTTCTTATCAGCCTCTAGAGCATAGTTCTGCAGACATATCATAGATAAGGGGGAAAAGGAAGCATCCTTGCTACCAAGGTCAAGCTCAATTCTGATAATTTTGGACATTAGTTATTTTGAATCATGTGCAACAAACAGTTCAGGTGCTACAACTGCCCAGTCTTAGTTCCAAATTTATTTACTCGCTAAAATCTCTTCCATTTCAAACACTTTTTCAAACTTAATAAGAACACTCACTGGTCGTGTCTGCCCTTGCCACCCTGGAGGCCCAAATGCTGGTGCATTAGCACCAGGAACCCCCGTGAACGGTGGTGGCTGAGATGCAGGTGCGGTCTGAGCCCCAAATAGCGGAGTCTGCAATCCTGGTTTCTCCCCGCCAAACTGCGGAGGCCCACCATAAGGACCCTGCTGCGAGGATGCCCGTGCAGCCCCAAACGGGGGGATCGACCCACCAGAGTAGGCGGATCGAGACACTGCCCCAGATAGCCCGCTAAACTGTGGTGGCTGAGCTGCTGAATACGGGGGGGCACCCAATGGAGCAGATTGGGCTGTTGCTACAGGAGAGACACCGAAAGGGGCAGGCTGCGACACCGCAGCAGGTGGCCCACCGAACGGAAGAGGCTGGGATGCCGCGGGCGGACCTCTAAATGGCGCTCGTTGCACCTGCGCCGGCAGCACGGGCGGCGGGCCATTGAAGGGAGGCCTCTGCGGCTGTAACGACTGCGCCGCGGGTGGAGCGCCAAAGGGAGGAGACTGCTGGACCGACGGCGCTGGGCGGGCGAAGAGCGAGCCCGGCGGCGACGGACTGCCAGGGAACGGGAGGGCGCCAGGAGGGGGTGCCTGCGGACCTCGGATCGACGACGGCGCGGGGCCATCCCCTTGCGGCGGCCCGACGGAAGCAAATGGCGGGGGAGCGCGGGAGATCTGGAGGTTAGAGAAGGAAGCCGAAAGAGTGGAGGAGGGAGAGGGACCGCCCGGTCTGGGAGACGGGGTAGGGTTTTGCGGCGTGAAAGGGGGCGGCGTCCTCGACATGGAGGCGGCGACGACAGGAATCGATAGGAAGATCGGGATCTGAGGTGAACAGGCGGGGCAGGAGAGAGAAAGGAGCGTTTTACTATGTCGAAGTGATCCAGGAAGCGTTTCCCGAGGGTACGTATCGCATCACCTGCCTATATCCACGTAATTCCCCGACAGAAATGATTATCGAAAAATTACCGACAGAAATCTTACGCGCCCTTTCACGTACGATGAAATCTTCTTTGCCGGTTATCAAAAAACAAAAACCTTCTTTACCATCCTACTATCAGAGCGCTACATGCAGCGAAGGAATTGTGGAAGCGCCGCGCAGGAACGTGGATGAGTAAAGCGAACGGTGGGATTCGCATCGTGGATTGTGTGAAATGCATAAAATCACCGCAATTGCATGCAAAAATCAACACAATACAAATCGTGACATTTGTGCAGAAAGAAATTATGACAACGACAAAACACAGACGAACGAAACTAATCTCTACTCCTAATATAGCAGTTGGTGAATAGTCTTTCGGTTTTTTTCGCTGGTTTATTTTCGTCATACTCCCACCGCCGGTTTTTTTTCGTCATCCTTCGTCGGTTTTGTTTCGTCACATCCCTCGTTCCCAGATCGATCTCCGCCGCCGCCGCCGTCCATCACTCCTCCTCTCCTCGTCCTCCCTTGTCTAGGGTTCCCGCCACCATCGCGGCAGCCGCCGAATCCTAAATCGCCGCAGCAGCTGCGACACCGCCGCCGCCGCCGCGAATCCCGAGGACGCCGCCACGCCACCGACGTCGCGAATCACCGAGAGCGCCAGCGCCGCCGCCGGATCCCGAGGATGCCATCGCCACCGCCGCGATCCCCAACGGCGTGGTCGCGTTATACTAGACAAAGTGTGGTCGCCGCCGTCCTCTCCTCGTCCGACCTTGACCTCATCCTTCGACTCGGTGACTCCTCAGGGGCGGGCGGCCTGCCGACGCCGTCACAACCAACGCCGCCTCGCCTCTGCGGCCTCACGCCTTCTTGCCGCCGCCGAGGAGCCGGCCGATAGGTTTGAACCATCCCTTGATCCTCGAGTCTTCGCATCCCTTGATGGATCGATTCCTTGTCTTCTCCATCTATCAATCCTCGCATCCTTGCATGCTATGAAGAGAATGGTTCCTTTCTCTGAGTGCAGTGTGAAAGAGTTGGAGCAAGGAGGACGTGTGCGGCCACTTCGCGCTTCGGCGAGATCCTCAAGGTTGTCATCGCAAACAATGGCACTGGAAGATCCAAGGGCGGCGGATTCGTGAGTACCGCCCAAACAATTCTCTCCTCCCCTCGTCATCGATTGATCTTCCTGTAGTTAATTTTCTTGCTTGATTCAGCCCCGTTAGTTGATGCTATGCCTGGATGGATGCTTGGCATGTTACGTTCCAGAAGCGGAGGCGCCATTAGGTCTTGCTTGGGTCCGTGCCGGTGATTGACGGCCGAGGGCCAATCGCAACCTCGCCGCCTCGAGGTCCAAGGCGCCACAACGAAAACACCCGCCTCGATACTCGGCTTCAAGGGATGTGTCACGCCACGGTAGTGCCATCACACCGCACAATGAACTAGCTCAGTTTACAGCACTGCAAATTATCTAGATATCCCTCCCCTTGTTACTTATTAAGCCTCTAATCACTAATTTCCAGCAAAGGCTTTTTTACATCAGTTTTCCAGCAAAAGTTTATGATAAATAATGTTGATTTGTTGTAACACAGTTAACATCCTTTATCTGCACACCTTTTATTTTATTTTATTTTGTGATGTTGCGGGAGTCTATGGAACACATGTCATTAAAATGTTTATCCCAAACCAGTTCTTTGCGGGTTTATTAATGATGATCTATGCATCGGTTTCTTACTTTGTGAACTGAAAGATTTTGTTTGCTCCTCCTATTGAATATTTACATTGGGACTATATTTTTTGCGGCAAATCCTCATCGGAATTGTAGATTAAGGATTAGTATTATGGATTAAGTATAATGATTCTACTCTTATATAGCAAGTATTCAAATATAGCATGTCGTACAAGAATGTAAGATGTCTGCACCTGCATTATAATGATTGGAGTTACTGTAATAATTCTTGCTGGTTAGTTACCTCTGCTCCTAGCTAGCCAAATTAGAACTGATACTTGCATGTGTAGGATTGTTGTGTGAGAGTCTCATAGATTGGCACATGGATGGAAAATAAGTTTCAGTTCTAGCTTGCTGTACTGATCATGGCTATGTTGTGGAAGAGTTCTTGCAGGCAGTGTTCACAAGTACATCCACTCACGACCTCTCCCATGCTGCAGATGCAGGTTAGTAACGACTCCGCTACATCCGTTTGGCTCCTTTTGTACATAAAGCAATGCATTTTTGTTTGTGTACATAACAAGTTCAGTGTGTAATTAATTATTCATACAACTTTCATCCGTGTTGCGAACTTGCAAGCTCAAAGGCCATGCAATGATCGGTGCAACCGCCCATCTTTCATCGCCATCAACTTGGCATATCATCTTTCGACGTGTCAATCTTTTCTTACAGAATGTTCTCAGTAGGATGTGATGGAGTTTGTTTATTTTGTTTCAGAGATTGGTCTTCATAGTTCAAGGCATCTTTGCAGTCTGATAATGCCCTTTCCTCAAAATTTCAATGACACTTGATATTTCTCATAGTGATGTATATTATGATCTTTCTTGAAAATGAAACCGAGTCGTCGACTTGGATCAAGTGATATTTTAAAAGGTATAATGATATTATTTCAGTAAAAAAAAGCAAAAGCAAAATTGTTCATCATACTTGCATGTGTGTCTGCTTGCTTGTTACAAAAGCAAAATTTGTTTATAATACATGCATGTGTGCGCTTGCTTGTGCATAACGCGATGAACCTTTTTATTAAAGGTGATTTTCCAAGAAGGGTATTTCAAATTTTGATTGGTGTATTCTCTTGTGGTTTTCCAAGAAGGGTATTTTGTGAAAAATGAGGGAACAGCTACTCTGGTGGTCCTCATCCTCATCCGACCTTAATTCCAAGGTACTGTAATAACTCTTGTTGGTTAGTTACCTCTCCTCCTAGCTAGCCAAATTAGAACTAATACTTACATGTACTCATATAAGACTGCTTTGTGAGTCTCATAGATTGGCACATGGATGGATAATAAGTTCAGCTTTAGCTTGTTGTACTGATCAAGGCTATGTTGTGGAAGAGTTCTTGCATGCAGTGCAAGCACATCCACTCACGACCTCTCCCATGCTGCAGCTGCAGGTTAGTAATGATCCTGCTACATCCGTTTGGACCCTTTTGTACATAAAGCAGTGCATTTTTGTTTGTGTAGATAACAAGTTTAGTGTACGCTAATTTATTATTCTTACAACTTTGGTGTAACTAGCATTCTGAAGATTGTCTCGCTCTCGTAATCCCAGCCAATTTGGGGACCCTTTCATGGACAAGCAGATGGAGATGTCGATTGGGGAGTTGTTCTTAAAGAACTTTGGAATTTTATAATAAAGTTTTAGCTAAATCTTGTGAGTTTTGAACATGAAATTTTATTTCCTTCACTGAGTTCCGTGCATTTCAATACGCTGCTTGGCAAAAGGAGAAGAAAAACAAAGAAAAAACTCTTTCAGTAACGTGGATATCACAACAAAGAAAATATAAGCACGAATTGTGCTCTTTTTGTATTTAATTTCACATATACCGCACTTCCATTTCATGCAGACAAATTGTTTAATAAGTTTGCTACAAACAAAAAGTTTATCTTTCCATTCCCAGCTGCATCGTACCATTTGTTTTCGAAGAATCAGGTGATATAAAATTAGATGAACCAGACGAGTAGATGACAAAGAAAAGGTGTATTGTCAAATGCTAAAGATATTTTTCATTCACAGGAAATATATGAACATCATCCTGAGCTAGAAAAATCCGAACTAAGACAACCTTTAAAAAAATATAATGCATTCACCTTATGCGTGGAATCACTCTGTGGGCATACAGACTGTAAGTACAGATAAGTATTATCCTTGTTGCTGCTTTTGTGTCTGATTCATCGGTGCTAGGTGGTCAGAAGGAAGCAATAAGTTTGTGCCCGATCCCTCGGTGCCAGATGGTTAGAAGGAAGCAATGGCTTTTGCCCCAATGCTTAAGTGTTTTATTTGGTTTAGTAAATTGGTCACACTCCCCGGCACCATTACCACATCGCGTTTCCTTCCCCGACCAGCCTGGCTTGCCCTCTCCTACCCGACTCATCACTGACGTGCTCAGTGTTGTGCACCAGGTAGAGGTCCTCCTCCCTTAACACGGTCTATGCCGGGAGTGGATATTGAAAATCTTACTGTTAGATATATTTAAAAAGGTGTCATGAAACAAACAAGAACTATGTAGTACAATGTGTCACCAAGTATACTTTGAAATGTATAATATGCTATGTTTTTAAGGCGGTAAGGTGACCTAAGGCGTTGGGGGGGCTTATCGCCTAGGCGATGCCTAAGCGCCTAAGCGAGCATATTTGTAAGGCCTTTGGGGCGCCTTATCGCCCTAAGCGTCCAAGGCGGGGCGCCTTAAAAACAATGATAATATGGTATTCTAATATAGTGGTTGGCCTGTAACACTGCTTTAACATGCACTAAATACGGTTGTTTATGCTTGTTTCAGAACCTGGTGGAAACCCCTATTTTAAAAAGGATTTCAATAGAATTTATAGTGATTCTTTTTCAGAATGATAATATATTGCTTCTTACGCTTGGTGGTTAATTTTTACATCCTTTTATCCCTTATTATCCCGATAGGTCATATTTATGTTTATTTGCACCTTATTGGGTTAAGGAAGACATGTATCACTTTGTTATTTATTATCCTTATGCAGAATAACTCGGGTGCTTGTTTGGTCCCTAGAGAAATAAAAACATATGACAGTGATGGCGGAGTTTAAAAAAACTATAAGTCTTCCTTCATTGTTGGTAAGTACTTCTCTTGCATTCCTTGAGATAGAGACCTAATCAATTTGAAAGCTTAATTCAAAGTTTATAATTCAATATTTTTAGTGGGCATCGAGCGGTGGCTTCACAAACAAATCTAGGTGGACATCACTTGACAAAATATTGATGTAGCCGCCATCACACAAAAAGGCTTATTTGCAAAGACCGGCGTATTCAAAGGCTAATAAAAATGCGAGAAAGATGGAATAAGAGGACAAGAGCCGCCAACTCACTGCTCCCTTGATATGCTTTTAACATGTTGATTCATATTTTATATTGATCGCTGAATTCCTCCATCTGCATGCTAGAAAATATAAATATGACCATGACATATGATGTTTTCGGACACTTTATTTGAATTGATTTCTCAGACCATTACATGTCACCATTACTTATGGTCTAACCTCTAGACACCCTTTCATTACTATCTTTTGGATGCAGCCAAAATGAACATCTGGTTGATAAGGTCAAAGAAGAAAGCTCCTATCATTAGCCCTATTATTTAATGCATGTGTACGAACTCAAGTAGCTTATCTTAAAGAGTAATCAAGACAATAGTAGCTATATCTGTGGCAGTGCGGAGGTGGCGCCAGAAAGATCAACTCAATGACATGACAAGCTGCCGCCTCAAAGCGAAGGCGGAGGAGGGCAACCGCAAAAGAAGGGTGTCTCGAGGCGGGCGGCAGGGTCGTGGGCGCGTGCAGTGTCGATTGGGGCCTCGAGCGAGAGGTGCCGCCGTCATCGCCTTCCATGCACACTCCTGCCAAAGCAATATCAGCCATGCTACTTAAACGTCACCAAGCGGATCTGCGGTAGTCCTCGGCCATCGCCGTCGGGCACGTGCCATATTGCATTGCGTCGACACAGCACCACCTCATTTCGTTGATTGGCATCACCGCAACTCGACCGGTCGCGGACACCGGAGTGGATCATCTCTGTGACCGCTCTTTGTTCATGGGTATGTCTAAATCGGGTGAGGCGACATATGACGATGTGGATAGACAACTATTGGAGATGATTCATGACAAAGGCGGGAAGGAGGCTAAAAGGACGGGCGATGGATGACTCGGGCCGGTGGTGCATGCCTAGCAGCCGGCACGCAGCCGTGCACATACAACCAACAACCAGATTCGTACATTGGCCAAGAGGGAGTAGGGCGGTGGCGAGGACCTTGATTCGACGACCTCTTTTCTTCCTAATTTTTTTAGACTCACTTTTACTGTTATTCTCTGTCCTTTTACATGATTATTTAACATTGACAGGCAATGGAGCGTGTGGGTAGATCAAAATTATATGTTCAAAGCATGCATGATATATGTCAATGTAGAAGTACAAGAACAAAATGGACATAATTTTAAAGATTACAAAATGGTATTCCCCCATAAGCTCGTAGCAACGCAATGGACACCGTGGAGGGTAGAGAAGACGGCAGTGAGAGGGCAGAATGTTGTGGTGTCGAGAGGAGGTGAAAGTGAGAAGCTGTGACGGGGAGAGCAGGTCAGGAGAGTGAGACGTGAGTGTGAGCATTGTGCTGTGAAGTGTGTGCGAGAGAGTGAATTGCTTTTTTAAGGTAGGAGGAAAACGAGCGGTGTTTGCCTTTTTTCAGAGGGAAAAGCGACAGTTTGCTATGAGAGAAATGTCACATATTTTTTTTCTATACAATGGCAAATATCACATAGCCTAACAAGTTATTTCTAAAGAATAATTACCAAAAAGTGGTTTATAAGTTAGCCTAAAATTTATTAAAATTGGAATGCGACTCAGTCCACGAAAAGAACGACGCAACTCACTTCGGCTAAAAAGTGTCATCGAAATACTCCAAGACTCCAGCTTTGTCATATATTCCATATATCACATTAGATAGACACTCCCTCCGTCCGGAAATACTTGTCATCAAAATGAATAAAAGGAGATGTATCTAGATGTATTTTAGTTCTAGATACATCCCTTTTTGTCCATTTTGATGACAAGTATTTTCGGACGGAGGGAGTATCATATTCATGGAATACGATTCACTTTCAAGACGCCTTGATGGTGATCAATGATTACATAACGCATATGAGCTTATTTTAATTTAAAATTTTAGCGCTCCCTACATCCCAAAATAAGGGTCGTTGATTTAATACAAAATTAGTACAAAGTTGTATTAAATCTTTTTATATGTTCACTTTTGTAGATTAAAAATAAAAGCTAATTGCTTTCGATGATGCTTTGAAAATGTCAATTGACAAAATCACTACGTAACTATGATGGATGGGACTGAATACTCATCGAATTTTAAATAATCAGAAGGGATACATACAAATAACTGTTTTTATCTCTCTCTCTCTCTCTCTGTCTACATATATATATATATATATATATATATATATATATATATATATATATATATATATACATACATACATATATATCGCACATGATACTACAAAAGGTGTATATTTCTCTCTATATTCTTTTGGCATAGTATGAGAGAGATAAACATGACTAATGTTGATGTTAAAAAAGAATACAAGGGACCCAAGGTAATGTCCTTGGAAGCCAAAAAATCACGGAGTTTTATACAACAATATAGGGAATATATATGCAATTAGATTAAAAAAATTAAAAGGCCCGTGGCAACGCACGGGCGTTCTCCTAGTTTCATGACTTTTCTAATAGGTCGGGTCCCCACGGCATAGCTAATTTTTTTAAAATAATAAATTCTTTATTAATTTACAGAAATAATACGATTTTGATATATTACACAAATAATGTGGCGTCGGCTTGGGGTAAGCCGACTGTAACTAATCATCTTACACGTAGCCGATTAGGGTCTAGTCGGCTTACACCAGGCCGACTGACCAGTCGGCTGAAGCACTGCCTCTAGTCGACCTCCTATAAGCTGATTACCCTCTAGTCGGCCTCCCGTAAGACGATTGGAACTAATCGTCTTACCCGTGGACAATTAGTTTCAATTGGCGACGACAGCTGCATGGTATCAAATTTATGAGCTAATGGAACTATATTTCGAACCATAATTTTATCCCACCACCCTCGCTCGAACCTGGCCTAATTTTCCGCAACACTTTTTTATAATATGTTCCCGTCAACCCTTTACCGACATCTTCTTTCCTGCCAACCCTTTCCCGACATCTTCTTTCCCGCCAACCCTTCCTTTCCCGCCAACCCTTTCCCGTCATCTTTCTCTTCTCGACCTATACCCCCCCCCCCAACACACACACATACACAAAGGTTAGTAAGCAGTGCATTGTAGTCTCGTCAAGATATCTGATTATCCTCTCAATCGTAATTTCCACCCGAGTATGTCAAAATGTCTTCTGAGGTTGGCCAACAATTTCAAGATAGACAATAGGATAGTTCCATGGGACGAACTCATCAGTAGCGCACCGTACTAAATGAGTTGGATCTCGCATTAAGTAGGTGCGGGTGGCCTGCAAGGACCTTTGAGATATCTTTCATGCTAAGTGGGTTATTCTCATGATGAGTGTTTATTCACTCGTCCTTGCACGAGAGGGGTTGGTAACAGGGATTTCCAATCCCGAAATCAAAAATTGCAAATAATTAAACAAGACTCAACAGGATTGTTGTTGGTATGGAAGGCACCTGTGGATTCGGTTAGCCATGGCTTGTGTTTGTTGGTGGAGGGGGAGTAAACTTTACTTTTATCGCTTGGGAACCGACGCTGATGTGTTTAGCATGGAAGGTATTGAAAACTCTTGGCCGTAACGTTGACAGGAAGGATATACCTCCCAAAATTATATTTATCTTTGATTTAAGCTTTGTGCTCTGGCACCTCTGCAAATCCCTACTTCCCTCTACGAATGGGCTATCTATTTACTTTTATATTTTTTACTTTTATGTTGAGTCATCACCTTCTCAAACAAGCACCAGACCTGAGAGTTTTTATGTTAATATTTATTGCATTATGGTATGTTATTATACAATATGGTACAATACTTATGCCTTTTTTCTTATTTTACAATATTTACATGAAGAGGGAGAATGCCGGCAGTTGGAATTTTGGACCGGAAAGGAGCAAATATGAGAGACCTATTCTGCACAACTCCAAAAGTCGCGAAAATTTACGGAGAATTATTTTGGAATACATAAGAATTACTGGGTGAAGAAACTACCAGATGGGACCCACCAGGTGGCCACAAGCTCGGGGGGCGCGCCCTACCCCCTAGGGCGCGCCTCTAGGGCTTGTGGGGGCCCTGGCAGGTCTCCGGTGCCCATCTTTTGCTATATGAAAGGTTTTGACCTGGAAAAAATCAAGAGGAAGCTTTCGGGACGAAGCGCTGCCGTGTCGAGACGGAACCTGGGCAGAAGCAATCTAGGGTTGTTCTGCGAGGGAAACTTCTCCCCCCCCCCCGAGGGGGAAATCGAAGCCGTCGTCATCGCCAACGACCCTCTCATCGAGAGGGGGTCGATCTTCACCAACATCTTCACCAGCACCATCACCTCTCAAACCCTAGTTCATCTCTTGTATTCAATCTTTGTCTCAAAACCTCAGATTGGTACATGTGGGTTGCTAGTAGTGTTGATTACTCCTTGTAGTTGATGCTAGTAGTTTATTTGGTGGAAGATCATATGTTCATATCCTTAATGATATTCAATACCCCTCTAATATTGAACATGAATATGCTTTCTAAGTAGTTACGTTTGTTCCTGAGGACATGGGAGAAGTCTTGTTATAAGTAGTCATGTGAATTTGGTATTCGTTCGATATTTTCATGAGATGTATGTTGCCTTTCCTCTAGTGGTGTTATGTGAACATCGACTACATGACACTTCACCATGATTTGGGCCTAGGGGAAGGCATTGGGAAATAATAAGTAGATGATGGGTTGCTAGAGTGACACAAGCTTAAACCCTAGTTTATGTGTTGCTTCATAAGGGGTTGATTTGTATCCACATGTTTCATGTTATGGTTAGATTTATCTTAATTCTTCTATCGTAGTTGTGGATGCTTGCGAGGGGGGTTAATCATAAGTGGGAGGTTTGTCCAACTAAGGACAACAACCAAGCATCGGTCTACCCACATATCAAATTATCAAAGTAACGAACGCGAATCATATGAGCATGATAAAACTAACTTGACAATAATCCCATGTGTCCTCGGGAGCGCTTTGCTTTATATAAGAGTTCGTTCAGGCTTATCATTTGCTATAAAAAGGATTGAGCCACCTTGTTGCACCCATTATGAATTATCTTATCACAAAACTATCTGTTAACGATAATTTCAGTGATTGTGGAAAATACCTTGCTGAAAACCGCTTGTCATTTCCTTCTTCTCCTCGTTGGGTTCGACACTCTTACTTATCGAAAGGACTACGAAAGATCCCCTACACTTTTGGGTCATCAAGACTCTTTCCTGGCACCGTTGCGGGGAGGGAAGCGTCTTTGGTGAGCGGAATTTGGTAAGGAAACATTTATATTACGTGTTGAAATCTACTGTCACTTGTCACTATGGAAAATCATCCTTTGAGGGGTTTGTTTGGGGTATCTTCACCTCGACCGGAAGAGCAAAGAGTTGCTCTTCAACCTACTACACCTACTGAAAATATTTATTATGAAATTCCTTCGGGTATGTAGAGAAACTGCTAGCTAATCCTTATGTAGGAGACGGAACACTACATCCTAATTTGCATCTAATCTATGTGGATGAAGTTTGTGGATAATTTAAGCTTGCAGGTTTGCCCGAGGATGAAGTCAAGAAGAAAGTCTTCCCTTTATCTTTGAAGGGAGAGGCGTTGACATGGTATAGGCTATATGATGATATTGGAGCTTAGAATTACAACTGATTGAAATTAGAATTTCATCAAAAGTTGTAAGGGCATATTTATCCCTAAGGTGTTTTGGTGATTGATGACAATGCTTGTGCGGACTAATCGTGTGCCTTGAGTTTCTCAGACGCTTCATCGCTAGGCACAAGACGGTTTGGTGCCCCTCGAAGACTATTGAAGACGGCGTTGTTCTACGTTTCTTTTTGGTGGATTTGAATCGTAGGAGAGCCGTACTATTAAGAGGGGGTCCGCGTCGGAAAGGTTCGGGTGGAATCATCACGTACACGCTTCCTTCATTGTCTCCACCTTTCCCTTGCACTTTGGAGCATCCCCCATCTATCCTCTGTGCGTTTGTCCGGCTAATCTTCTTGAGCTTGTGATAATCTTGCTCCACGAGGCGGTAGTACTGCGTACACGTCATGCGGTAGTACATGAGAGCCTGATAATACCGCCCTCTGAGCTGTAGTACCGTGGCTCCCGAAACAAGTGCCGCTGCCATGGTAGTAGGGGCGGATGTAATTTTTACATCCGCGCCCACTGATAATACCGCACCTCATGCGCAGTAGTACCGCGCTCGACCTGCCAAGTGCCGCCGCCAGCGTTAGTAGGGCGGATGTAATTTTACATCCGCGCCTCCTGATAATACCGCAGATCCTTGCGCGTAGTACGCTGCGACCTGTTTTCAGCTGCCATGCGGTAGTACCGCTCCCCAGCGGTAGTACCGTGTCGGACTATTGCACTGTTTCTTTTCCAGCAGAAGTAGGCACGGATGTATTTTTATTCATCCGCGCCGTTCGTAGGCTAGGACTTTCAAGCCTTGCGATAGTACCGCAATGGGGAGCGGTAGTACCGCGCTCGCGGAAGTACTGCTCTTAGTCAGGCATGTTCTAGTCTCTGTTGCTGCCGCGGAAGTACCGTGGTCCCTCACGGTAGTACCGCGTGGTCTTGCGGTAGTACCGCGTTCCTGGAGCGGTAGTACCGCATGTCGTGGGCTGGATATGTGGATAATGGTTGGATCTTTTCCATAGCTATAAAAGGGGTGTCTCCTACCTCTAGTTGATCACCTCTTCCATCTCTAAGTTCCATTGTTGCTCCAAGCTCCATTTTCGCCCGATCTCTCTCCCTGGCCAATCAAACTTGTTGATTTGCTCGGGATTGGTTGAGAAGGCCTCGATCTACACTTCCACCAAGAGAAATTTGATTTCCCCCACTCATCCCTAGCGGATCTTGTTACTCTTGGGTGTTTGAGCACCCTAGACGGTTGAGGTCACCTCGGAGCCATAGTCCATTGTGGTGAAGCTTCGTGGTGCCGTTGGGAGCCTCCAATTAAGTTGTGGAGATTGCCCCAACCTTGTTTATAAAGGTTCGGTCGCCGCCTTCAAGGGCACCAATAGTGGAATCACGGCATCTCGCATTGTGTGAGGGTGTGAGGAGAATACGGTGGCCCTATTGTCTTCTTGGGGAGCATTGTGCCTCCACACCGCTCTAACGAAGACGTACTTCCCCTCAAAAGGAAGGAACTTCGGTAACACATCCTCGTCTCCACCGGTTCCACTCTTGGTTATCTCGCGCCTTTACTTTTGCTTGCTTACTTGTGTTGTATCCCTTGCTTGCTTGTGTGCTTGTTGTTGTTGCATCATATAGGTTGTTCACCTAGTTGCATATCTAGACAACCTACTTTGATGCAAAGTTTAATTTGGTAAAGAAAAGCTAAAAATTGTTAGTTCCCTATTCACCCCCCCCCCTCTAGTCAACCATATCGATCCTTTCAATTGGTATTAGAGCCTCGTCACTTTGCCGTCCGAAGAGTATGGTTGACACCGTAGACCATGGGGAGGAGGAGCACTCCGGTATGAATCTGATCTCGTCTACGGGTGATGGGGAAACCATGGTATCCCGTGAGGAATTCAATGTGGCCTTGGACACAGTGAAAACCTCCATGACAACCACGGTAGAAAGCATGTTTAATAAATTCTTAGAAGGTCTTAAACTACCTACCTCGCCATTTAAAGTGGGTGATCCCACTAACAAGGTGACGGATGCTAACTCCGACAAGGGGGGAGCTAATAGTGAGAAGGGTCCTTCTACTAGTGGTAGAAATGGCACCAACATCTTTGCCCATGTGGAACCTCCAACTTATGGAGGACCGATTCCCTCTACTCATTTAAATCATGTCGGTCCTCCTCCTAAGATTGTGAAAAATGAGGATTTTGATTCTTGGGTGTATCGCTTCAAGCGTCATTTAAATCATGTGAATACTAATCTTTGGAGAATCATTGAAGAAGGTTTCTATCCACATGACCGAAGCAACTTCACCCCGAGAGAAGTGGTGGATAATCAATTCAATGAGAGTGCTCTCTTCATCATCCAAGATGCAATCCTTCCCGAAGATCTCCCTCATCTTCGACCCCATGCCATGGCCAAAGACGCATGGCAATGCGTTGTGTCTCTCTATCGAGGAAGTGCTAGCATTCAACGCTCCAACTATGAAGTGGTGCAAGATGAAGCCGATGAGTTTGCAATGAAAGAAGATGAAGAATCTTGTGAGCTCTTTCGAAGAGTGACCAAACTCGCGGTCTCACTCCGAGATCATGTGAGCAAGGACACGGATGACAATTGGATCAAGCGCAAGTTCCTCAAGGCCATGATGCCCTACAACAAGGCCATGTCCTCCGTCATTCGTCAAAGACCGGACTTCCACTCCATGACCTCAAGTGAAGTGTTGGATGAGTTCGTTGCAATGAGCATCCTGGACAAGACAGCCGACAATGCGGTGCTCCGTTCTCAAAGGGCAAAGAAGCCCAACCTTGACTTGAAGGCCAAGGTTATTGTGGAAGAAGAGGAAGAAGAGGAGGATGAGGAGAGCAACCCCGAAGATACGAAATATGATTATCATGAGCACATGGCTCTTGCTTCAAGAAAATTTTGGAGCAAGAAGAATTCAAGACCCAACTTCAACAAGAACAACTCAAGTGGCTTCAAGGGCAAGCAATGAGTTAGAACTTGTTTCAACTATGGCAATGTGAGCCATTTCGTTGCGGATTGTCCTTACGAGAAGCGGGAAGACAATGGTGGCAAGTTTATCCGAAAAGACAAAGCCAAGTCCTTCCCCAACAAGAACAACTTCACCAAGAAGACTCCTACTCGTGGGTTGGTGGTTCAAGAAGAATACCATGAGGATGACGATGATGATGAAAATGGAGAAGCAATGGTCATGGCCTCCGTTGCCATTACTACCACTCCCCGGGTGTCTCTCTTTGATTCACCCAACGAGAACATCACCACCAAGTGCCTCATGGCTAAAGCCTCTAACAAGGTAACCCCCAACATCAAAACCATCATCATTACTAATCCCTATTTGGAGAGTTGCATTGATGAACATGAGGGGTCTAATGAGGACGTGAATGAATTTGAGTCATTTATGAGTAAGCTCAAGTGCAAATCCAAGAAGCACTTTGTTGCTCTCTTGGAACAACTTGGTGAAGCCAATGACATGATCGAGGCTCACGAAGAAACCATCTCTAAGATGGAAGGTCATAGTCGTGACTATGCCGATGAGATATCGGATCTCCCTAATGCTCTTGAGGAAGAGCATGGGCATCGTTTGACTCTTGAGGAGTCATACAACGATGACCATGCTAAGTTAAAGAAAGATCTTGATCATGCTCTTGTCGTGTCTCGTGTGCTAACTTCCGAGAAGGCTAAACTTGGGGTTGATCATGCTAGAATCAAGGAGGAGTTTGATGTACTTGACAAGGCCCACAAGGTCTTGAAGGGTGCTCAAGCTAACCTCAAGGAGTCTCATGCTCAACTCCAAGTTAAGCTAACTAAGGAAAAGGCCACCTTTCCTCATATGGTATTAATTGATAATGCATATGCTACTAAACCGTGTTGTGAGCATGTGCATCTTGTGGAGGAGAATGCCAAGTTGAAGGATCAACTTGAGAAAGGCCTTATGACATGCATTCAAGGTGAGAAGAACCTCAACGACCTTTTGAGCAATCGAAAGGAAGTTGTGGCCAAGAAGGGAATTGGGTTTGCACCCAAGACCAAGAATAAGAAGAAGAACAACAAGACCAAGCGACCTCCTCCTCTCAAGCAAACTTTTGTGAAAGAGGGAGAGGGTGCTCCTAAGTAGGAGAAGGAAAATGTGAAGGGTGTTGATGTCAAAAAGGGCAAAACCACCTCCCCCAACAAAGCCGGCGACTTTAACCCATCATATGTGTTGTGACGTGCTAGTGATGGGCATGTTTATGCTAAATTTGTTGGTTCTCCTTATGAGTACATTGAATGGTCTATTTGGGTTCCTAAGACCCTTGTTACTAACATCAAAGGACCCATTACTAAATGGGTAACTAAAACCAAGCATTGATCTCTTGTAGGTGTTTGCTTCCGGTGGGGGATCATGGTTGCTCGATAGTGGAGCAACAAATCATATGACCGGGAGCAAGGACTTGGTGGTGGACGTGCACAAGATTCCTTCTATGCCCACCAATGTCGAGTGGGGTGATGCCTCGCCTTCTAAGGTATTGGGTCTTGGCAAGGTTGTCATTTCTCATGATCTAACGATCGAGAAAGTCATGCTTGTTGAGTCCCTTGCATTCAATCTTCTTTCCGTTCGTCAACTTGCACTCATGGGCTTTGCCACTTTCTTTGATATTGATACAGTGGCCCTCTTGTGGAGCAAGACTCCTAAAGTAGCCTTTGTTGGGCATGTCGAGAACGGTCTTTATGTGATTAACTTTTCGGAGCAACCCACTAAGACCGCGACATGCCTAATGGCTAAAGTTGATGTGGGATGGCTTTGGCGTCGCCGTTTAGCCCACGTCAATATGAGATCTTTGCAAAGTCTCCTTAAGGGCGACCATGTCCGTGGACTAACAAATGTTAGTTTTGCCAAAGATCGTGCTTGCAGTGCTTGTATTGAAGGAAAGCTTCATGAGAAGGCTCACCCTCCCACGACCACCATCTACTCAAAGAGACCCTTGGAGCTCCTTCACATGGATCTCTTTGGGCCTCCATCGTTTGATAGTCTTGGAGGTAGAAAGTATTGCTTGGTGATTGTGGATGACTATTCAAGATACACTTGGATACATTTCTTCAAGAGGAAGAGTGAGACTCAACAAACCATCATCGACTTTGCAAATGAAGCTCAACGTCAACATGATGCAAAGATCTTGACAATAAGAAGTGACAACGGCACCGAGTTCAAGAACTACACCATGGATGAGTTTCTTAGTGATGAGGGGATCAAGCATCAATATGTTGCACCATATACCCCTCAACAAAATGGTGTCGCGGAGAGGAAGAACTGGACGTTGATGGATGCGGCAAGGACCATGATGGCGGAGTTCAAGTCTCCATACAACTTTTGGGCCGAAGCCATCAACACAACATGTCATTCATCCAATCGGCTCTATCTCCGCAAGGGATTGAACAAGAATCCTTATGAAATACTCACCGGTAACAAGCCCAATCTCAAGTACTTCCAGGTGTTCGGGTGTAAGTGTTTCATTCTCAAGAAAGGTGTTCGTTTGTCTAAATTTGAGGCTAGAGCTTATGAGGGCATATTTGTTGGTTATGCTACAAACTCTCATGCTTACCGTGTCCTCAACAAGTCTACCGGACTCATTGAGGAGACGAGTAACGTAGAGTTTGACGAAAATAACGACTCCCAAGTGGAGCAAAGTGGTACTTTGATGTAGGTGATGAAATTCCTCCCCAAGCCATAAGAAGAATGGGTATTGGTCATATTCTACCCATTGAGGAACCCCTTCTAGCCGAAGGAGAAGGACAATACTCCACTCAAGTGGAGCCATCACCTCCCCAGGACCCACACGCTTTCGAAGAACAAAGTGAAGGCCCTCAACCTCGTGAACAAGACCAAGGGCAAGATCAACCTCAAGATGGTGGTGAACCTCCAAATGATGCCCAGGGTCAAGTTCTCCCCCTCGAGCAAGTTCAAGATCATGAGCAAGCTCAAGATCAGGAACAAGCTCAAGATGGCTCTCAAGATAATCAAGTTAACCCTCCTCCTTCCACATCCGAGGAGGAATTAGAGCGTCGTGCCGCGAAGATTGCTTCCAAGCTCACCACCAAAGGTCATCTCATGGAGAATGTGGTTGGAAGCCTAAGAAAGGGGGTAAGCACTCGTAGACAATCAGCAAACTATTGTGAACATCACGCGTTTGTCTCTTGTGTTGAACCCCAAAAGGTCTATGAGGCGCTCGAAGATCCGGATTGGCTCAATGCCATGCATGAAGAACTCAACAACTTCGAGTACAACAAGGTGTGGAGATTGGTGCCAAGGCCGTCGGGGAACCACAACGTCATTGGAACCAAGTGGATTTTCAAGAACAAGCAAGATGCTCATGGTAACATCATTTGCAACAAGGCAAGATTGGTAGCACAAGGCTACTCCCAAGTTGAGAGTATCGACTACGGTGAAACCTTTGCTCCCGTTGCTCGCCTTGAATCCATTTGTTTGTTGATTGCTTATGCTTCCCATCACAGTTTTAAGTTGCAACAAATGGATGTGAAAAGTGCTTTTCTTAATGGTCCTATTAATGAGTTGGTTTATGTCAAGCAACCCCCCAGGTTCGAGGATACCTACTTCCCGGATCATGTGTATCAACTCGATAAGGCGCTCTATGGCCTTAAACAAGCCCCACGTGCGTGGTATGACCACCTTACCGAGTTGTTACAAGATCGTGGATTTGAGGTTGGGCAAATCGATCCCACTCTTTTTACTAAGAAGGTCAAAGGGGAGTTGTTTGTATGCCAACTATATGTTGATGATATTATCTTTGGTTCCCCTAACAAAGCTTTCAATGAGGAATTTGCCGCTCTCATGACCTCCAAGTTCAAGATGTCTTCGATGGGAGAGTTGAAGTTCTTCCTTGGTTTTGATATCAAACAAAGAAGAGAAGGTACCTTCATCAACCAAGCCAAATACACTCAAGACATGCTAAAAAGATTCAAGCTAAGTGATGTCAAGCCGGCTTCTACTCCAATGCCTACCAAGTGCCAACTTGACATTGATCCCAATGGTAAAGCGGTGGATCAAAAGGTATATCGCTCCATGATTGGCTCCTTGCTTTACCTTTGTGCATCTAGACCGGATATCATGTTGAGTGTGGGAATATGTGCAAGGTTTCAAGCTGCACCGAAGGAAAGCCACTATGTGGCGGTCAAGCGAATCTTTCGATATTTGGATCATACCCCAAACTTTGGCTTATGGTACCCAAGAGGGGCAAACTTCAAGCTTGAAGGATATACGAATTCCGATTGGGCGGGAGACAAAGTGGATAGGAAGTCCACTTCTGGAGGGTGCCAATTTCTTGGTTGCTCTTTGGTGAGTTGGTCTTCCAAGAAGCAAAGTTGTGTGTCTCTCTCTTCCACTGAGGCGGAATATGTGGCGGCCGGTAGTAGTTGTGCACAACTCTTATGGATGAGGCAAACTTTAAAGGAGTACGGTGTCATTTGTGACAAAGTGCCTCTTTGGTGTGATAATGAGAGTGCCATCAAGATTTCTCTCAACCCGGTGCAACATTTCAAGATAAGCATATTGAGATTCAGTATCACTTCATCCGGGATCACATTAGGCGAGGGGAGATCGAGCTCAAGTATGTCAACACTCATGATAACCTTGCAGATATTTTCACGAAGCCCTTGGATGAAGCAAGATTTCGCGAGTTAAGGCATGAGCTAAATATCATTGATTCGAGCAATGTGACTTGAACCCTTGCACCTCCCACCACACTCAACTTGTTGTCTAGTTTAGGTGTAGGCATGGACATAGGGGGAGTGTTGTTCTCTCAATGAACTCTCCCTCCCCCCATTATGCATAAATCGATCAACTCTTTAACATTTGCCATTTTTTTGATGGTACTTGTGCTTCAAAGGCGAGTTTTGGTCATGGGCCCAAGGATAATACTTCGCGGTGCCATACCAACTGACTCAAACATAGGTGGCTCTGGCCACCGCCCTCTCTTTTGAGAGGTAGTGTCGCGTGGTTGCTTCTTGTTGACTTTCTGCCAGTGTGTTGTGCGTGTCCTCGTGGTGTCTCTTGTGCTTAAAGTTTCCTTGCGAAGACCTCTTTTTCGTGTGTTTTTCTTGAGCTCACGGTACTACATGCCCGCCACAAGACTATCGCTTGTGGAAAACGGTACTACCAGCCAAGCGGCGATAATTTTTCTTGCCGCTTTGGGAGAGTGGTACTATCGCTTTGGTGCGGTACTTCAGCCCAAGCGGTACTACCGCGATGACGTGCGGTACTACCGCGCCGCCGCAGACGCGTGGGGATAAGGACGGGCAGGGGGAGTTCTAACTCCCCATACCCATTCGTCAGTTTTCCCCAGTTCGTCTCTCTCTCTCCCTCGCTCAAGAATGGGGCCGGAGTCCATCGCCGGATCTCCGCCTCCGGCTGCTCTCCTGCGATTCCGTCCGGTGGGATCGTTCCCCACCACGTGCTCTTGCCATGGACCAAGGTCTTTCCCCAACTCCCTCTCGTTTTGGTTGTTTTCTTTGCCTCTAGGTTTTTGGGGGAGACACGTGTGTTCTTGAGATTTTTTAGGCTAAATCTATGCAATAGTAGGATGTAGGAGAGTAGTATTGCGTAGGGATTATACTTGATATGTTGTCCTGTGCTAGATTTGATCAACCGTAGTACCGCCGTGGTTTCGCGGTTTCTCTCAGATTCAAACTTTGGTTCGGATCGGCGCGGTGCGGTACTACCGCGCCACATGTCTTGATACTACCGCTTGTTCGGACTCTTGCCCGTCGTGGCGGTACTACTGCTGCTGTGCTGACACTAGAATCGTACTACCGCTCCCAACCCGGTACTACTGTGACCTCTGCAGTACTACGACTAGGAGTGGTACTAAAATTTTAGTACCGCAGCATCCGGCAGTACTACCGTTGGGTCCAATCTATCTCATGGCAACTACCATGTATACTTTCTATGTGTTTCTTGTGTTTTGTCGTGGTCTTTGCATTGATTCTTTTTGGTTTTCGTGGGTGTTTTGCGCTTTGTGTCTCAGGTGGTGGCTCTCGCCGTTCCAATCCCAGCCGTGACACTGGCTCCAAGCGTCTGCAAATCCTGAGGAAGCACCGGAGGCTCCATCGCCCCAAGCGCTCTGTCAAGACCTCCGCTAGAAAGCACAAGGAACCCGCTAAGGGCATGGACGAGATTCCTCCTTCTGAGTTCGTTCGTCTCAGGCAGCTCAACCCGTATGTGAACCCTCGTGCTACCATCAGAGGCAGTGAATTGTTTTGGTCCAAGCAGCAGACTCTCATTTATCTGGATGTCATCAAGAACAAGCAAAATACCTACGTGGATGTCAAGTGGATAGACATGCATCACCTGAGGAAGGACAAGTTTCATGAGTACTTTGGAGAAGCTCTGGATTTGGTGGAGCAGTTTGGTATTGAACATGTGATCTCTTTCCACCTTGACTATGACCCTGAGCTTATCTGTCAGTTCTTTGCCTCAGTTTACTTTCACCCTGGGGAGGAGCGGAGGATGACCTGGATGACCAATGGCTGTAAGTTGACTGCTACATGGAAGGAGTTCATGGATCTGCTCCAGGTTCCTGATGACGGGCTCGACACTCCTGTTCGCCCCCATGCTAATTCTGAGTCTGCTAACAAGGACAAGATTCAACCATTCTATGTTGAGAAGGTGTTTCCCAATGGCAAGTTGGCGTGGGTATCGCATCTTCTGCAACTCTCTGTTCCCTCGCATTGGCGACAAGGACAAGGTTCATGCCTATATGGTGGATATGATGCTCCTATGCGAGGAGGCTCGTGTGTCTCAGACTCAGCCACTTGATGTCTCACACATCATGTGGTGTGAGCTTCGGTTTGCGGTATTCAACCTCAATGTGGCTATCTATGGACCACATCTGCTTCTGCGATCTCCAAGACTTGGGAGAAGATGTACCACAGTGATGAGTTCCTTGCTCCAGTGGATTCGACATGATCCCATCGGTCTCGTGTCAAGCACAACCGGGCCAACACTACTACTCGTCTTTGAGGCATCGATGCTAGGAGGGATGTTGATGAGGAGGAGGCCGGAGCGGAGGATGTTCTTGAGGACCGTCTTGCTAGGTCTTCCCATAGTTCCTCTGAGCCCTCGTGGGGCAAGAAGTGAAGGACAAGATGAAGACTCTTTTACGCATGCAAGCTAAGGGCGTCTGAGGACTCACGTGGCATCCAAGGAGAGTCGCCACGGATAAGAAGATCATGAAGCTGTATGGAGAGGACGTGTCTGGCGGTTTTGAGGATCGCATCATTCCAGAGGCTGAGTGGATGGAGAAACAAGGCTACAGGTGGACTGATTATGAGGAGGACGTCGAGGAGACCATTCCTGCCGCCGAGTCTGAGGAGGAGCGTTGGGATGGTTTCTCTGCTTGAGCCACCCATTGTGTGTAGGTGTCCTCTCTGCCTTTTTGTCATCTCGATGCCAAAGGGGGAGAGAGTGTAGGGATTTGCGAGTCGTGTGTCGTGTTCGTGTTCGGTGTGTTCGCTTTCTCGCTTTCTCGTTTGAACCTCGTTTGAACCTTGTTTTGGTTGCTTTGGGCTGCTTTCCTTCATATGGTGTACGACATATGCACTCTACCTATCTTAGTGAGCTTGTGATATATTGTGCTACCTTTGTGTTATGCTCTTGCTTAGATGTTAGTCTTACTCTTGCAAGATCATGCCTTATCTCTAAAATATAGGGGGAGTGTTGATCCTAGTTTGTGTGCTATGCAGTCTAAAGCATCCATCTAGATTGCACACATCTAAGGGGAGCCCGTCTATATTCTAGAGAGGAGGGGTTTGCCGCTGCTCTATATTATCTCTATTTGTGCAAATCCCGTATTGTCATCAATCCACCAAAACGGGGGAGATTGTAAGGGCATATTTATCCCTACGGTGTTTTGGTGATTGATGACAATGCTTGTGCGGACTAATCGTGTGCCTTGAGTTTCTCAGACGCTTCATCGCTAGGCACAAGACGGTTCGGTGCCCCTCGAAGACTATTGAAGACGGCGTTGTTCTAAGTTTCTTTTTGGTGGATTTGAATCGTAGGAGAGCCATACTATTAAGAGGGGGTCCGCGTCGGAAAGGTTCGGGTGAAATCATCACGTACACGCTTCCTTCATTGTCTCCACCTTTCCCTTGCACTTTGGAGCATCCCCCATCTATCCTCTGTGCGTTTGTCCTTGCCGATCTTTCTTGAGCTTGCGGTAATCTTGCTCCTGGGCGGTAGTACCGCCTTTTCTTGATAATACCGTGCCACGGCGGTAGTACTGCATGAGAATATGATAATCTTGCTCCTCTGGAGCTATAGTACCGTGGCTCCCAGGCCAAGTGCCGCTGCTTCGCGGTAGTAGGGGCGGATGTAATTTTTTACATTCGTGCCTCCGCGGTAGTACCGCACCTCATGCGCGGTAGTACCATGCTCGGCCTGCCAAGTGCCGCTGCTTCACGGTAGTAGGGGCAGATGTAATTTTTTTACATCCGTGCCTCCGCGGTAGTACCACACCTCATGCGCGGTAGTACCGCGCTCGGCCTGCCAAGTGCCGCTGCTTCGCGGTAGTAGGCGCGGATGTAATTTTTTACATCCGTGCCTCCGCGGTAGTACCACAGTCCTTGCGTGGTAGTCGGTAGCGCCGCTTTGTTTTCATTTGCCATGCAATAGTACCGCTCCCGGTGAGTAGTACCGTGTCGGATTGTTGCCTTTGTTTCTTTTCAGTGAGTAGGCACGGATGTATTTTTATTCATCGCGCCTTCATTAACTAGGACTTTCACCTTGCGGTAGTACCGCAAGGGGAGCGGATAATACCGCCGCTGGCAATCTTGCTTCGTGGTCGGGCATGTTCTAGTCTCGATGTTGCTTGCTGAAGTACCGTGGTCCCTCACGGTAGTACCGCATGGCCTTGCGGTAATCTGTTGTTCTGGAGCGGTAGTACCGCATGTCATCAAACTGGATATGTGGATAACGGTTGGATCTTTTCCATAGCTATAAAGGGGTGTCTCCTACCTCTAGTTGACCACCTCTTCCATCTCTAAGCTCCATTGTTGCTCCAAGCTCCATTTTCGCCGATCTCTCTCCTAGCCAATCAAACTTGTTGATTTGCTCGGGATTGGTTGAAAGGCCTCGATCTACACTTCCACCAAGAGAATTTGATTCCCCACTCATCCCTAAGCGGATCTTGTTACTCTTGGGTGTTTGAGCACCCTAGGCGGTTGAGGTCACCTCGGGCCATAGTCCATTGTGGTGAAGCTTCGTGGTGTCGTTGGGAGCCTCAATTAAGTTGTGGAGATTGCCCCAACCTTGTTTGTAAAGGTTGATCGCCGCCTTCAAGGGCACCAATAGTGGAATCACGACATCTCGCATTGTCTTGGGGCGTGAGGAGAATCTGATGGCCCTAGTGGCTTCTTGGGAGCATTGTGCCTCCACACCGCTCTAACGGCGTACTTCCCCTCAAAAGGAAGGAACTTGTAGCACATCCTCGTCTCCACCGGTTCCACTCTTGGTTATCTCGCGCTTTTACTTTTGCAAGCTTACTTGTCTTTGTATCCCTTGCTTGCTTGTGTGCTTGTTGTTGTTGCATCATATAGGTTGTTCACCTAGTTGCATATCTAGACAACCTACTTTGATGCAAAGTTTAATTTGGTAAAGAAAAGCTAAAAATTGTTAGTTGCCTATTCACCCCCCCTCTAGTCAACCATATCGATCCTTTCAGAAGTTTTATCTTATGCATCTGGTTCATCGTGATCGGAATCATATATATAATTTTTGGCCTCGTGAAGGATAAAGAATCGCTCAAACTTGGGGGAGGCTGAAGTCAATGTTATATTCATGCCCCAATCATGATCTCTCAAGAGAAATTATTATTCATAACTTTTATGCTCGGCTTTCTCATAATAATCAGTCTGTGCTCGATACTTCTTGTATTGATTCTTTTATGAAGAAGACTACTGAATTCAAATGGGTCTATTGGAAAGAATTAAATGCAACTCAGAAGATTGGGAGCTCGGCGAAGGTAAGGAGTCGTATAAACCTTAAGTTTCAACGTGTTAAATCTTTTATGGATCTGATGTTTTTTTAGTGAATTTATCACTAAATATGGACTTGACTCTTAGATAGTGGCTTCTTTTGTGAATTATTTGCTACTCATGTTGATCTCCCTAAGGAGAAGTGGATTAAATATCATCCTCCCATCGTAGTAAAAATAGTAGAACCTATTAAGGCTCAAGAAGAAACCATTACTTATAATGTTGATCATGTTATTCCTCTCGCTTATATTGAGAAACCATCTTTTTACTCGTTAGGATAAGAGAACATGCTAAAGCTTGTTGTAGTCCATAAGAGTTATACTCGAACACCTACACCCGGAACAAATTAAAGTTGAACCTAGTATTGCTATGGTTAAAGATCTCTTAGTCGATAATATTGATGGACATTTATTTATTTTTGTGATGAAGCTTTGCGAAATTGCTAAACACGATGATAAAGATAAACATAGACCTATTGAAGGAAATATGCCTAGAGGCAATAATAAAGTTATTATTTATTTCCTTATATCATGATAAATGTTTATTATTCATGCTAGAATTGTATTAACCGGAAACATAATACATGTGTGAATATATAGACAAATAGAGTGTCACTAGTATGCCTCTACTTGACTAGCTTGTTAATCAAAGATGGTTATGTTTCCTAACCATGAACAAAGAGTTGTTATTTGATTAACGGGATCACATCATTAGTTGAATGATCTGATTGACATGACCCATTCCGTTAGCTTAGCACACGATCGTT
Source organism: Aegilops speltoides (assembly GCA_021437245.1). Taxonomy (NCBI): domain Eukaryota; kingdom Viridiplantae; phylum Streptophyta; class Magnoliopsida; order Poales; family Poaceae; genus Aegilops; species Aegilops speltoides. The sequence goes on along the minus strand of CM038145.1, from coordinate 137,908,697 downwards.
TAGTATGTTGCTATTGCTTTCTTCATGACTTATACATGTTCCTATGACTATGAGATTATGCAACTCCGTTTACGGAGGAACACTTTGTGTGCTACCAAACGTCACAGCGTAATCGGGTGATTATAAAGGTGCTCTCTGGTGTCTCCAAAGGTACTTGTTGGGTTGGCATATTTGAGATTAGGATTTGTCACTCCGAATGGCGGAGAGGTATCTCTGGGCCCTCTCGGTAATGCACATCACTTAAGCCTTGCAAGCATTACAACTAATGAGTTAGTTGCGAGATGATGTATTCTGGAACAAGTAAAGAGACTTGCGATGCGAGATTGAACTAGGTATTGTATACCGACGATCGAATCTCGGGCAAGTAACATACCGATGACAAAGGAACAAGCGTATCTTGTTATGCGGTCGACCGATAAAGATCTTCGTAGAATATGTAGGAGCCAATATGGGCATCCGGTCCCGCTATTGGTTATTGATCGGAGGCGTGTCTCGGTCATGTCTACATTGTTCTCGAACCGTAGGGTCCGCACGCTTAAGGTTTCGATGGCGGTTATATTATAAGTTTGTGTATTTTGATGTCTTGAAGGAATTGAGTCCGGATGTGATCACGCACCACGACGAGGAGTCTCGGAATGGTCTAGGCGTAAAGATTGATATATTGGACAGTTATGTTCGACATCGGAATGGTTCCGAGTGGCCGGATATCTACCGAGTGCTTGGAGGGTTCTGGAACCCCGGGAAGTAATGGGCCTTAATGGGCCACGAGGGAGAGAGAGGCTGCGCCAGAGGTGGCGCGCCCCCATGAGGAGTCCGACTGGACAAGGAGGCGCGCGCCCCTTCCTCTCCCTCTCCTCTCCTTCCTTCCCCTTCCCCTCCTAGTTGGACTAGGAAAGGGAGTCCTACTCCCACTAGGAGGAGGACTCCCCCCTGGCGCGCCCCTCTAGGGCCGGCCGCCCTCCCCTTGCTCCTTTATATCTGAGGCGGGGGCACCCTAAGACACACAAGTTGATCCTTGAGATCGTTACTTAGCCGTGTGCGGTGCCCCTCCACCATATTCCACCTCGGTCATATCGTGGCGGTGCTTAGGCGAAGCCTGCGTCGATAAAACATCAAGATTGTCCTGCGCCGTCGTCTTGTGGAACTCTCTCCCGGAGCTTTCTTTGGATCGGAGCCGAGGAGCGCCACCGAGCTGTCGTGTGTCAAGAACTTCGGGCGCCGAGTGCTTGGCTACCGGATCGGTTGGATCGCGAGGATAACGTCGACTACTTCCTCTACGTTGTGATCGCTTCCGCTTCGGTCTCGAGGGTGCGTAGACAACACTCTCCCCTCTCGTTGCTATGCATCACCATGATCTTGCGTGTGCGTAGGAATTTTTTGAAATTACTCGTTCCCCAATAGTGGCATCCGAGCCTAGGTTTTATCGTTGATGTTATATGCACGAGTAGAACATAAGTGAGTTGTGGGCGATATAAGTCATCTTGCCTACCAACATGTCATACTTTGGTTCAGCGGTATTGTTGGATGAAGCGGCCCGACCGACATTACAGCGTGCGCTTCTGCGAGACTGGTTTTACCGCCGTGCTTTGCACACGGTGACTAGCGGTGTCTGTTTCTCCAACTTTAGTTGAGCAGAGTGTGGCTACGCCCGGTCCTTGTGAAGGTTAAAGCGAGTCTATTTGACAAACTATCGTTGTGGTTTTGATCGTAGGTAAAACGGTTCTTGCTAAGCCCGTAGCAGCCACGTAAAATTTGCAACAACAAAGTAGAGGACGTCTAACTTGTTTTTGCAGGGCATGTTGTGATGTGATATGGTCAAGACATGATGAGATATAAGTTGTTGTATGAGATGATCATGTTTTGTCGAAGTTATCATAATGGCGAAGCCAGATGGTTGTCTCTTTGTTGCATAAGATGCAAGTGCCATATAATTGCTTTACTTTATCGCTATGCGATAGCAATAGTTGCAAGAGCAATAGTTGGCAAGATGACCATGTGACGACACATTGATATAGATCAAGATGATGAAGATCATGGTGTCGTCTTTGGTGACGATAAAGATCATGACAATACTTTGGAGATGGAGATCAAAGGCGCAAGATGATCATGGCCATATCATGTCACATATTTTGATTGCATATGATGTTTATCTCATATACATCTTATTCTTGCTTTGATTGACGGTAGCATTTTAAGATGATCTCTCACTAAAATTATCAAGAAGTGTTCTCCTGAGTATGCACCGTTGCCAAAGTTAAATCGTGCCCGGACACCACGTGATGATCGGGTGTGATAAGCTCTCGTCCATCTACAACGGGTGCAAGCCGGTTTTGCACACGCAGAATACTCAGTTAAACTTGACGAGCCTAGCATATGCGAGATATGGCATCGAACACGGAGACCGAAAGGTCGGCGTGAATCATATAGTAGATATGATCAACATAATGATGTTCACCATTGAAAACTACTCCATCTCACGTGATGATCGGTTATGGTTTAGTTGATTTGGATCACGTGATCACTTAGAGGATTAGAGGGATGTCTATCTAAGTGGGAGTTCTTAAGTAATATGATTAATTGAACTTTAATTTATCATGAACTTAGTCCTAGTAGTATTTTGCAAATTATGTTGTAGATCAATAGCTCGCGTTGTTGCTTTCATGTGTTTATTTTGATATGTTCCTAGAGAAAACTGTGTTGAAAAATGTTAGTAGCAATGTTGCGGATTTGATCCGTAATCTGAGGTTAATCCTCATTCTTTGCACAAAAAATTATGTCCTTGATGCACCGCTAGGTAGATGACCTATTGCGGAGCGGATCTGACGTTATGAGCGTTTGGCTAGCTCAATATGATGACTACTTGATAGTTTTGTGCACCATGCTTTATGGATTAGAATTGGGACTTCAAAGATGTTTTGAACATAATGGACCATATGAGATGTTCGAGAATTGAAGTTAATATTTCAAGCAAATACCGAATTGAGAGATATGAAGTCTCCAACAAGTTCTATAGCTAAAAGATGGAGGAGAATCGCTCAACTAGTGAGCATGTGCTCAGATTATGCAGGTACTTCAATCGCTTGAATCAAGTGGGAGTTAATCTTCCGAGATAAGATAGTGATTGATGAATTCTCTGAGTCACCATCTCTAAGTTACTAGAACTTCGTGATGAACTATAATATGCAAGGGATGACGAAAGTTATTCTGAGCTCTTCGCGATGTTGAGATCGTGAAGGTAGAAATCAAGAAAAGAGCATCAAGTGTTGATGGTTAACAAGATCACTAGTTTCAAGAAAAGGCAAAGGGAAAAGAAGGGGAACTTCAAGAAGAGCGGCAAGCAAGTTCTTTGCTCAAGTGAAGAAACCCATATCAGTCCTAAGCACGAGACTAAGTGCTTCTCTTGCAAAGAGATAGTCCTTTGGAAGAGGTACTACCCCAAGTGATTGGCGGATAAGAAGGATGGCAAAGTGAACATAAGTATATTTGATATACATGTTATTGATGTGTACTTTACTAGTGTTTATAGCAACCCTCGAAGATTTGATACTAGTTCGGTTGCCAAGATTAGTAACTCAAAGCGGAGTTGCGTATAATAAGCAGAGACTAGTTAAAGGGTGAAGTGACGATGCGTGTTGGAAATAGTTCCAAGATTGATATGATCATCATCGCACACTCCCTATACTTTTGGGATTAGTGTTAAACCTAAATAAGTGTTATTTGGTGTTTGCGTTGAGCATGAATATGATTTGATCATGTTTATTGCAATACGGTTATTCATGTAAGTTAGAGAATAATTGTTGTTACATTTACATGAATAAAACCTTCTATGGTCATACACCCAATGAAAATGGTTTGTTGGATCTCGATCGTGTGATACACATATTAAGTAATATTGAAGCCAAAAGATGCAAAGTTAATAATGATAGTGCAACTTATTTGTGGCACTGCCGTTTAGGTCATATCGGTGTAAAGCGCATGAAGAAACTCCATAAAGATGGATTTTCGAATCACTTGGTTATGAATCATTTGATGCTTGCGAACCGTGCCTTTTGGGCAAGATGACTAAAACTCATTCTTGAACAATGGAGCGAGCTCTTGACTTATTGAAAATAATACATCTTGATGTATGCGCACCAATGAGTATGAAGGCTCGTGGCAAGTATCATTATTTTCGACCTTCACAGATGATTTGAGCGGATATGGGTATATCTACTTGATGAAGCACAAGTCCGAAACATTTGAAAAGTTCAAAGAATTTGAGTGAAGTAGAAAATCATCGTAACAAGAAAATAAAGTTTCGCGATCGATCGCAAAGACGAATATTTGAGTTCTGAGTTTGGTCTTCAACTAAAACAATGTGAAATAGTTTCACGATTCACGCCACAGAACACCACAACATTATGGTGTGTCGAGCGTTATGTCGTACTTTATTGGATATGGTGCGATCTATGATGTCTCTTCTGATTTACCGCTATCGTTTTGGGGTCATGCATTAGAGACGGCTGCATTCACGTTAAAAGGGGCACCATCTAAAGTCATTGAGATGACACAATATGAGCGTGGTTTAGCAAGAAACCCAAGTTGTCGTTTCTTAAAGTTTGAGGTTGTGATGCTTATATGAAAAAGTTTCATCTGATAAGCTCAAACCCAAATCGAGAAATGTGTCTTCATAGGATACCCAAAGGAGACAGTTGGGTACACCTTCTATCACAGATCCGAAGGCAAAACATTCGTTGCTAAGAATGGATCCTTTCTAGAGAAGGAGTTTCTCTCGAAAGAAGTGAGTGGGAGGAAAGTAGAACTTGATAAGGTAATTGTACCTTCTCCCTTATTGGAAAGTAGTTTATCACGAAATCATTCTGTGACTACTACACCAATTAGTGAGGAAGCTAATGATGATGATCATGAAACTTGAGATCAAGTTACTCTGTAACCTCGTAGGTCTTCCAGAGTCAGTCCGCACGAGTGGTGCGGTAATCCTGCTCGGAAATCATGTTACTAGACCATGATGAACCTCGAACTATGAGGAAGCGATGATGAGCCCAGATTCAGCGAAATGGCTTGAGGCCATGAAATGCGAGATGAGATCCATGTATGAGAACAAAGTATGGACTTTGGTGGAGTTGCCGATGATCGGCAAGCCATAGAAAATAAATGGATCTTCAAGAGGAAGGCAGACGCTGATAGTAGTGTTACTATCTACAAAGCTAGACTTGTCAAAAAGGTTTTGACAAAGTTCAAGATGTTGAATACTGTGAGATTTTCTCACTCGTATCGATGCTTAAAAGTCTGTCCGAATCATGTTAGCAATTGCCGCATTTTATGAAATCGGCAAATGGATAAACAAAACTGCATTCCTTAATGGAGTTATTAAAAAGAGTTGTATGTGATGCAACCAAGAGGTTTTGTCGATCCTAAAGGTGTTAACAAAATGTGCATCTATGGATTTGGTGCAAGCATCTCGGAGTTGGAATATACGCTTTGATAAGTTGATCAAAGCATATAGTTTATCTGAGACTTGCGATGAAGCTGTATTTACTAGAAAGTGAGTGGGAGCACTACTGACATTTCGATAAGTATATGTGAATGACATATTGTAGATCGGAAATAATGTAGAATTATTCGCAAAGCATGAAGGAGTGTTTGAAAGGAGTTTTTCAAAGAAAGACCTCGGTGAAGCTGCTTACATATTGAGCATCAAGAACTATAGAGATAGATCAAGGCGCTTGATAAGTTTTTTCAATGAGTACATACCTTGACAAGATTTTGAAGTAGTTCAAAATGGAGCAGATCAAAGAAAGAGTTCTTGCACGTGTTACAAGGTGTGAAATTGAGTAAGACTCAAAACCCGACCACGGCGAGAAGATAGAAAGAGAATGAAAGTCATTCCCTATGCCTTGGCCATAGGTTCTATAAAGTATGCCATCTTGTGTACGGATCTATTGTATACCCTACACTTTGAGTTTGGCAAGGAGTACAATAGTGATCTAGGAGTAGATCAACGGGACAATGGTCAAAATTATCCTTAGTGGAATGAGGATATGTTTCTCGATTATGGAAGTGACAAAAGGTTAAATAAGTAAAGGGTTACGTTGATGCAAGTTTTGACACCGATCTGGATGACTCTAAGTCTCGATCTAGATACATATTGAAAGTGGGAGCAATTAGCTAGAGTAGCTCCGTGCGAGCATTGTAGACATAGAAAATTGCAAAATACAAAACGGATCTGAATGTGAAAGACCCGTTGACTAAGATTGTCTCACAAGCGAAACATGATCACACCTTAGTACTCTTTGGGTGTTAATCACATAGCGATGTGAACTAGATTCTGAATCTAGTAAACCCTTTGGGTGTTGGTCACATGGCGATGTGAACTATGGGTGTTAATCACATGATGATGTGAACTATTGATGTTAATCACATGCTGATGTGATCTAGATTATTGACTCTAGTGCAAGTGGGAGATCAAGGAAATATGCCTAGAGGCAATAATAAAGTTATTATTTATTTCCTTATATCATGATAAATGTTTATTATTCATGCTAGAATTGTATTAACCGAAACATAATACATGTGTGAATATATAGACAAGCAGTGTCACTAGTATGCCTCTACTTGACTAGCTTGTTAATCAAAGATGGTTATGTTTCCTAACCATGAACAAAGAGTTGTTATTTGATTAACGGGATCACATCATTAGTTGAATGATCGATTGACATGACCCATTCCATTAGCTTAGCACACGATCGTTTAGTATGTTGCTATTGCTTTCTTCATGACTTATACATGTTCCTATGACTATGAGATTATGCAACTCCGTTTAACGGAGGAACACTTTGTGTGCTACCAAATGTCTAGCAACGGCGGGTGATTATAAAGGTGCTATCTGGTGTCTCCAAAGGTACTTGTTGGGTTGGCGTATTTGAGATTAGGATTTGTCACTCCGAATGTCGGAGAGGTATCTCGGGCCCTCTCGGTAATGCACATCACTTAAGCCTTGCAAGCATTACAACTAATGAGTTAGTTGCGAGATGATGTATTACGGACGAGTAAAGAGACTTGCGATAACGAGATTGAACTAGGTATTGGATACCGACGATCGAATCTCGGGCAAGTAACATACCGATGACAAAGGAACAAGCGTATCTTGTTATGCGGTCGACCAATAAAGATCTTCGTAGAATATGTAGGAGCCAATATGGGCATCCGGTCCGCTATTGGTTATTGATCGGAGGCGTGTCTCGGTCATGTCTACATTGTTCTCGAACCGTAGGGTCCGCACGCTTAAGGTTTCGATGGCGGTTATATTATGAGTTTGTGTATTTTGATTTACGAAGGAGTTCGAGTCCGGATGTGATCACGGACACGACGAGGAGTCTCGGAATGGTCGAGGCGTAAAGATTGATATATTGGACAGCTATGTTCGGACATCGGAATGGTTCCGAGTGGTTTGGATAATACCGGAGTGCGGAGGGTTCTGGAACCCCGGGAAGTAATGGGCCTTAATGGGCCACGAGGGAGAGAGAGGCTGCGCCAGAGGTGGCGCGCCCCCATGAGGAGTCCGAATGGACAAGGAGGGGGCGCGCCCCCTTTCCCTCTCCCTCTCCTCTCCTTCCTTCCCCTTCCTCCTAGTTGGACTAGGAAAGGAGTCCTACTCCCACTAGGAGGAGGACTCCCCCTCCTGGCGCCCTCTAGGGCGGCCGCCCTCCCCTTGCTCCTTTATATCACGGGGCGGGGGGCACCCTAAGACACACAAGTTGATCCTTGAGATCGTTACTTAGCCGTGTGCGGTGCCCCCTCCACCATATTCCACCTCGGTCATATCGTGGCGGTGCTTAGCGAAGCCTGCGTCGATAAAACATCAAGATCGTCACCATGCCATCGTCTTGTGGAACTCTCTCCCGAGCTTTCTTTGGATCGGAGCCCGAGGAGCGTCACCGAGCTGTCGTGTGTCAAGAACTTCGGGCGCCGAGTAACAAATGCTGGGATCGGTTGGATCGCGAGGATAACGTCGACTACTTCCTCTATGTTGTGATCGCTTCGCTTGGTCTCACGAGTGCGTAGACAACACTCTCCCCTCTCGTTGCTATGCATCACCATGATCTTGCGTGTGCGTAGGAAATTTTTTGAAATTACTACGTTCCCCAACACCTATTTGTTGGCATGTCTGTTGTCTCTATTAAAATAGGAGATCATTGTTATCATGGCTTATGGGATTTGGGTGCTAGTGTGAGTGCAATTCCCTTTACTTTATACCAGTAAATATGAATGATATTGCACCTGCTAAAATAGAAGATATTGATGTTGCTATTAAGCTTGCTAATAGAGATACTATCTCACCAATTGAGATTATTGGAGATGTTGAAGTCTTGTGCGGGAAAATAAAATACCCTACTGATTTTCTAGTTTTTGGTTCTCCACAAGATGATTTTTGTACCATTATATTTGGCAGACCTTTCTTAAACACTGCTAATGCTAAAATAGAATGTGAGAAAGAACCTGTTAGTTGAAGTTTCAGGGGTGTGTCTCATGAGTTTAATTTATCCAAATTTCATAGACAACCCCATGATAAAGAATTGCCTAGTAAAGATGAAATTTTTGGTCTTGCTTCTATTGTTGTGCCTCCTACTAATCCTTTAGAACAATATTTGCTAGATGATACGTCTCCAACGTATCTATAATTTTTTATTGTTCCATGCTATTATATTATTTGTTTTGGATGTTTTATACACATTTATACGCTATTTTATATTATTTTTGGGACTAACCTATTAACATAGAGCCCAGTGCCAGATTCTATTTTTTCCTTGTTTTTGAGCTTCGCAGAAAAGGAATACTAAACAGAGTCCAAACGGAATAAAACTTCAGGATGATTTTTCTTGGACCAGACACTACTGCAGGATGCTGCTAATGTGACACTATGATCAGAGACCCTTTAATGAAATTGTGTGTGATGCATTAATCGCAAACGATGATGTAAAAAAACAGTCAAAAAGATGCAAAATGTTTGCGATGGCGGAGTCATCAAACACGGTTCAGATTTTAGTTGCGTGTGTGATGCGGGGCATACGGTTCAGTTCAATGAACCGTTTGCGATGAGGCAGAAGAACAGAAATGGGCAGCCACATGCAGGCGTGTGCGATATACGACAGACAGTTCAGTCGGATTAGCTGTTTGTGATGAGGCAGAATAACATAAACGAGCAACCAGATGAAGGTGTGTGCGATATATGGCATACAATTCACTCAGATGAATTGTTTGTGATTAGGAAACATAACAGAAACGGCTAGCCATACCAAGGTGTGTGCGATGTACGGCAAATAGGTTCCTAATCAGAAATGTGTGCGAAGACCCATAATAACATAGACAATTTTTGCTAATAAGTTGTGTGTGTTGTGGGCAAACGTTTGCTGGTATACAATTGTCAGCGATTGATGAATTCATCACCGACGGGTTTCCTAGTATGGTCCGTGTGCGTTGCCATTACATACAGAACAACAATATATGTACTTATAAGGACTTGATTCCATAACCAAGTTGAACATCCAATTACATAGTTGGTTAGTAGACACATGACCTTTGCACACACCAAAGTATGTTAAAAAATGCCTAGAAAACTCAAACAATGCATAAAAAAGCAAAACGAATGCTGAATAATTTCATATTTTTTAGGACGACACTCCTATAGTTGCATGTTGCCTCTGAAAATAAATCAAGGTGGGAAGAAACAACGTATGTCGTTTCGCACACATATAGGTGATAAGTTCCCTCTCGAAACCATGAGGCTTCTTGAGAGAAGCTCCAGTTTGTAAGAAGTTTATACCAAAACTTGTCCCAAATTGGACTATTTTTTACCACAGCATGTTGGTGCCATGTCATAACACCATGCGATGTTTCATGATTTTGAGGCGAGTTTGGATTTACAGTAATTTTAAAACCAGGTTTCTCAATGTTTACTGTTGAGTCGACACCGCCCTGGATAGGCTTTTTCGTCGTGGGTCCCAAATGTCAGAATCCAAATCTGTCACTACCATGCAGCTTCTACTATTAAGAATTACATCCCATTTGGTGTGCTAGCTGAAATAAGTTTGGGGGGTGCGGGCTGGCGGGCGCTAAGAACTTGCGGGTTCTGTAATAAACAAAGATCAAAGCCCAGTATGAAAGAAAATATGGGTCAAACCCTAGTTGAAAAGGGCAACACTGTCTAACTCCAGCTTACAAAAGGTACAAAAGCACGAGGATTAATTGTTCATCAGGTTTACACATAACCCAGATCGAACAGAGCAATAACATCTAATTCAACCAAAGTTTTTGGCAGTCACAATCATGTGGATCGGTCTGATCCATAAAATCAAGATCCCAGTACAAAAGATCTACTGGTCCATGATGATGACAAGTTGTTGTAAATATAAGCCGAGCATGATCAGAAGCCCTTAGGTCCACCCGAAACTTCTTTTTATGTTGTTCAACATACAGTTCCATGAGAAATTTCTTATTGAAAAACTTAATCCTCGGGGACAATAGCGCCCTCGCATTCCTCATGAAGAATGTGACAAAGCCAGTGTTTAGCTGGTTGGATGCATATCCTTCCACCGTTATTGTCTTCAAATGAATGTCATGAGATCTGAGAAAATCCTTGTGCTTCCTCTGCCATCGATTGGTTAGACTTTTTCTCGAAGTCCTAGTACCTAAATAGACATGAAGATTGAAAACATTTAATTTCTAAAATAGAGTCTGTCGAAGGAGCGACAGCTGAACGGTTAATTCTAGTACATTATATATGGGCTTTCAATGTGTTTGAAATCATCACCTTTATGCACAAATTCTCCAGACATCGAAAGCATCACAACAAGCTAATAGTGGTGTTCAAATCAAGACACCCTATATAAATATATAAGGTCTTGACAGAATCCAGCACCCCTGATAAACCACCTATGGACAAGCTCTTCATTCAACATAGAACATAATATTAGCACTGAAAGTGTACTCCAAGATGATATTTAACTTATGCGCACAAATGAGAAATGCAGATTACTAAAGTGTACATGGATAACATACAGTACCTGAACAAGTGTGGAGCCAACCACCAACTTGACACCTTCAAACGGATCAGGAAATACATATCCAGTTTAGGCGCAGAGACCACAGTTATTTCTGATGGTTTATAACAACAATCAAGGAGCAACCTTTGAAGTGAAGGGGCATCTTCGATGATGAGTGAGGGAGTCCCGGATTAAGGGGTCCTCGGACAGCTGGACTGTATACTTGGTCCGGACTGTTGGACTATGAAGATACAAGATAGATGAATCCGTCCCATATCCGGATGGGACTCTCCTTTGCGTGGAAGGCAAGCTTGGCAATTCGTATATGTAGATTCCTTTCCCTGCAACCAACTTTGTGCAACCCTAGCCCCTCCCGATGTCTGTATAAACCGAAGGGTTTAGAATTCTAGGGTTTAGCCACAACAATCATAACCTCATAGGCTAGACTTCTAGGGTTTAGCCATTACGATCTCATGGTAGATCAACTCTTGTAATACTCATATTCATCAAGATCAATCAAGCAGGAAGTAGGGTATTACCTCCATAGAGAGGGCCCGAACCTGGGTAAACATTGTGTCCCCTGCCTCCTGTTACCATTACCCTTAGACGCACAGTTCGGGACCCCCTACCCGAGATCCGCCGGTTTTGACACCGACATTGGTGCTTTCATTGAGAGTTCCACCGCGTCGTCACAAGAAGGCTTGATGGCTCCATCAATCATCTACAACAACGTAGTCCAGGGAGAGATCTTCCTCCCCGGACAGATCTTCGTATTCGGTGGCTTCGCACTACGGGCCAACTCGCTTGGCCATCTAGAGTAGATCGATAGCTCGCCCAGCCATCGGTCGATTCTAAGCTTGAATTTTGTGGCGATGTCGCGAGACTTGATCTTTGATGGGTTCTAGCCCATCACGGCTATCCCCGGCTGATACGTCTCCAATGTATCTACTTTTCCAAACACTTTTGCCCTTGTTTTGGACTCTAACTTGCATGATTTGAATGAAACTAACCGGATCGTGTTGTTTTCAGCAGAAGCGCCATGATGTTGTTTTATGTGTAGAAAAGAAAAGTTCTCGGAATGTCACGAAAATCACGGAGGCACCTTTTGGAATTAATAAAATTTCTCGGCGAAAGAAATATACCGGGGCCTAGGGGCCTCTCCACGAGGCAGGCGCCCCCAGAGGGCGCCCTATCTCGTGGGCCCCCTGAACCTCCACTGACCTCAACTCCAACTCCATATATTCACGTTCGGGGAGAGAAAAAATTAGAGAGAAAGTTTCATCACGTTTCACAACATGGAGCCGCCGCCAAGCCCTAATCTCTCTCGGGAGGGCTGATCTGGAGTCCGTTCGGGGCTCCGGAGAGGGGGATTCGTCGCTGTCGTCATCATCAACCATCCTCCATCACCAATTTCATGATGCTCACCGCCGTGCGTGAGTAATTCCATCGTAGGCTTGCTGGACGGTGATGGATTGGATGAGATTTACCATGTAATCAAGTTAGTTTTGTTAGGGTTTGATCCTAGTATCCACTATGTTACGAGATTGATGTTGCTATGACTTTGCTATGCTTAATGCTTGTCACTAGGGCCCGAGTGCCATGATTTCAGATCTGAACCTATTATGTTTTCATGAATATATGTGTGTTCTTGATCCTGTCTTGCAAGTCTATAGTCACCTATTATGTGTTATGATCCGACAACCCCGAAGTGACAATAATCGGGATACTTCTCGGTGATGACCGTAGTTTGATGGGTTCATGTATTCACTATGTGCTAATGCTTTGTTCCAGTTCTCTATTAAAAGGAGGCCTTAATATCCCTTAGTTTCCGCTAGGACCCCGCTTCCACGGGAGGGTAGGACAAAAGATGTCATACAAGTTCTTTTCCATAAGCACGTATGACTATTTACTGAATACATGCCTACATTACATTGATGAATTGGAGCTAGTTACAGATCACCCTATGTTATAACTATTGCATGAGGAATCACATCCGGCATAATTCTCCATCACTGATCCATTGCCTACGAGCTTTTCATATATTGTTCTTCGCTTATTTACTTTTCCGTTGCAACTGTTACAACTATTACAAAAACCCAAAAACATTTATCTTTACCTTTGCTACCATTACCTTTATTATCATACCACTTTTGCTACTAAATACTTTGTTGCAGATACTAAGTTATCCAGGTGTGGTTGAATTTACAACTCAACTGCTAATACTCAAGAATATTCGTTGGCTCCCCTTGTGTCGAATCAATAAATTTGGGTTGAATACTTTACCCTCGAAAGCTGTTGCGATCCCCTACACTTGTGGGTTATCAAGACTAATTTCTGGCCCCGTTGTCAGGGAGCATAGCTCTATTCTCTGAGTCACTTGGGATTTATATCTGTTGATCACTATGAAGAACTTGAAAGACGACCGAACTACTATTTTGCCCTCAACTACGAGGGAAGGTAAGGAACTGCCATCTAGCTCTGCACTAGATTCTCCTTCCGTTATTAGTAGGCTTGCGACACCTAAACCTGCTACTTCTATGAATTCTGATATGTCGCATGTTATTGATGATGCCACTTCTGCTATGCATGATGAAATTACTTCTGTGTGTGATACTACTTTGCCATTAGGTGAATTTCTTGATGAACAACTTGCTAGAGTTAGGGGGAATGAAAATATTGAAGAACCTATTATAGATGATAGTGATGATGAAGGTTCTCCCAATGGTTATGTATTGCCTGTTGTTCCTAAGGGTTATGTTATGAATGAAGAAGCTGCTAAGGAAATCTTTGCTTGCAATGATGGATATGATCTTAAGAAATTATTAGCTAAATGGAAGTAGCAGTCTCTTAATGCTAGAATGAAACATGACCCTGCTTTTGCTACTTCACCTATCTGTGTTACTGATAAGGATTATGAATTCTCTGTTGATCCTGAGATTATTACTTTAGTTGAATCTGATCCTTTTATGGCCTTGAATCAAAAGCTGTTGTGGCACATCTTACCAAGTTAAATGATATAGCCACCTGTTTACTAATGATGAGAAGTCTCGCTATTATTATATCCTTAAGATATTTTCGTTCTCATTAAAGGGTGGTGCTAAGACTTGGTATAATTCTCTTGCTCCACGGTTGTGTGCGTAGTCCCGTGGATATGATTTATTACTTCTCGCTAAATATTTCCTGCTCATAAGAAACAAGTTGCCTTGCGGGAAATATATAATTTTGTGCAAACCAAAGAAGAGAGTCTCCCACAAGCTTGGGGGAGGCTTCTCCGGTTACTTAATGCCTTGCCTAATCATCCTCTTAAGAAAAATGAAATACTTGATATCTTTTATAATGGACTAACCGATGGTTCCAAGGACTACTTGGATAGTTGTGCTGGTTGTGTTTTCAGGGAAAGAACAGTCGACGAAGCTGAAATATTATTGAATAATATGTTGACTAATGAAAAGAATTGGACTATTCCTGAGCCAATTCCTGAAGTAATTCCTGAACCAATTGAGCCAACTCCCGAGCCTATTCCTAAACCCACTCCGAAGAAGAGAGGTGTTTTATTTCTCAGTCCTGAAGATATGCAAGAGGCAAAGAAATCAATGAAAGAAAATGGTATAAAGCTGAAGATGTTAAGAATTTTTCTCCTATTGAAGAAATACATGGTCTTAATATACCGCTTGTTGAAGAACCATATTGTCTTGATAACCCGACATAGGTAGTAAAGGTAAATTCTCTCTATAGATATGATGAAGTTGAAATCCCCTCTACTAAATTTCATAGCCCATGCTTAGATGAATTTGATGATTTTATGGCTAGACAAGAAAGTTTTAATGCTTATGTTGGTAGAGAGTTAAAGAATAATGCTTTCGAGATAGGACGTGTAAGTGATAATCTGGCTAGAGTTAAAGATGAACTTCACCTCGTTAGAAAATATGCTTCTATGGTTGCTACTCAAGCTGAGCAAGTACTCAAAGCTCAAAATGATTTGCTTGAGGAATTAAATAATAAAAATGACTTTGCTGTTAGAGTGGCTACTAGAACTTGTAGAATGACTCAGGAACCTTTGTATCCTGAAGGCCACCCTAAGAGAATCGAGCAAGATTCTCAGAGAAATAATTTAGAGGCACCTAGTTCTTCTAAAGAGAAGAAAAAGTAAAACGATAGGACTTTGCATGCTTCGGTGAACCTCATAGACACACGAGAATCCCAATGATATTCTATTTACGATCTTTGAAACACAATCGGTGATGAACATGAACCTAGTGATAATGTTAATGATAATGTTCATGTTGATGCTCAACCTAGCAAGAACAATGATGTAGAGATTGAAGCTGCTGTTGATCTTAATAACCCACAATCAAAGAATCAATGTTATGATAAGAGGGACTTTGTTGCTAGGAAGCACGGTAAAGAAAGAGAACCATGGGTTCAGAAACCCATGCCCTTCCCTCCTAAACCATCCAAGACAAAGGATGATGAGGATTTTGAGCGCTTTTCTGAAATGATTAGACCTATTTTCTTACGTATGTGCTTAACTGTTATGCTTAAAGTAAATCCTTATGCTAAGTATATGAAGGATATCATTACAAACAAAAGAAAGATACCGGAAGCTGAAATTTCCACCATGCTTGCTAATTACACTTTTAAGGGTGGAATACCAAAGAAACTTGGAGATCCGGGTGTGCCAACTATACCATGCTCCATTAAAAGAAATTATGTTAGAACTACTTTATGTGATCTTGGAGCCGGTGTTAGTGTTATGCCTCTCTCTTTATATCATAGACTTGAATTGAATAAGTTGACACCTACTGAAATATCTTTGCAAATGGCTGATAAATCAACTGCTATACCTGTCGGTATTTGTGAGGATGTGCCTGTTGTGGTTGCAGATGTCACTATCTTAACGGACTTTGTTATTCTTGATATTCCCGAGGACTATAGTATGTCTATTATCCTTGGTAGACCTTTTCTTAATACTGCAGGGGCTGTTATTGATTGCAACAAAGGCAATGTCACTTTTCATGTTAATGGTAATGAGCATACAATACACTTTCCGAGGAAACAATCTCAAGTTCATAGCATCAATTCTATTGGACAAGTTCCAACTATTATTATTGGAGGTTTTGAATTTCCTCTTCCTACTGTCAAGAAAAAGTATGATATTCTTATTGTTGGGGATTTGCATATCCCCGTTGAGGTAACTTAGTGTTATTCGACATTTCTCCGGTTCCGTGTTATTCGGAATGAGTTTGTTAACAAGACTTGATCAACCTTGTTAGTGGATTCATATTGATGATCACGAGATGGATGAAACTAGAAGGCACAACCTTCTATACCCTCTTTTTACTCTCTGTTAATTAGAATAGATAAAGCAAAAATAGTATTATCTGTCAGTTTTCCGAATTATCCGTGCAATAAAAAAATTGTCCGAAAATAAAAGTGCTCCAAATGCCCTGCAAATTTAGTATGATTTTTTCTGGAATATTTGAGGATTTTAGGCACTGAAATCACTGCAGGAGGGGCAAGCACCAGGACACGAGAGTGGAGGGCGCACGCCTGTCTCGTGGGCCCCTGGTGGCCCCCTCCACTTATGCCAACACCCACACACTTCATCTTCTACCCAAAAAATCCCCATCCAGCTCAAGCACGAGTTCTAGCTCGTTTCTTTGTGATTTTGATCTCTTAGCTCAAAGCTCCATTCACAAAACTGCTTTGGGAGATTGTTGCTTGGTATGTGACTCCTCCATTGGTGCAATTAGTTTTTGTTCTAGTGCTTTATTCATTGCAAATTTTTGCTGCATAGGTGTGACCATGTTCTTCAGCTTGCATGTTAAATTTTTGAGGTCCCAAGCAATTCCAATGCATTATATAGGCTCTAGGCATTTGTAGGAGTAATTGCTACCAATCTTGTTTAGTTTTATTCACTTTTATTTTGAAGTTACTAAAATTTCAGAAATTTTCAGAAAATGTTGAGGAAACTTTTGAGGGACTCTTCTAGCAAAGCTCTCAGCAAAAACAAGCCAAAGAGAAGGAAAAAGCCAAGTATAATCTCCCTCGCTTAGCGGAAGTACAGTCGTGTGAATGGTCATGTGAGGATTTCTTGAAAGAAGCTGGAATTCATGAAGATTTTTATGCTTTGATCGAGACGGCAAGCCTCACCGGTTTCATCAACGACCGGATCGACCAGTATCTCTTACTTACCAATACTTTCTTGCAAAACTTTTACTATTATCCTAAGAAGTCACCGCCTGCAGTATCATTTCATTTATATGATGAATTCAAAGAAATGTCTTTACGTCATTTTTGTGCGGTATGTAGGATACCTTACGAGGGAGAATTAGAGGAACCCCATCATGACTATGTGGGTGGCTTTGTTAATACTATTGCTGTATAGGAGCCGAAGAAGGGCTCTGAGGCAAAAGTCTCCAGCATACACTTTCCTGTTTTACGCTACTTTGCCATATTTTCTAGTAGATGCTTGATTGGTCGTGGAAATAGTGGAAACTTGACCGTTCCTGATATTATCATTTTTCAACATGCCTTGCTTGGAGACAATACTTTTAGTATGGGTGCCGTCGTTGCTAAACGGCTAGCCCTGAATCGTACAAAAGGCCCCATTTTTGGAGGTATCTATCTTTGCGTCTTGCTAAACATTTTCAGATACCCATTAGACACCATGAGAAAGAGGAGATAAAATTGCCTCCTGACATTTTAGATTACAAGAGCATGGTAGCACACAAGTTTATTGTTGACAATGAAGAAAAGATGCTTTTGTATAAACTTAGATTTAATAAGAAACACTTTGAGATTATTATTTTGCCTGCGCCTTTGTTGTTTGATTTGCTTGCAGAAAATTTTCTTGTCACACCAGAAGCGGTGAACAATCATCGATCTCAAGCTTTTACTCCATAACTTTGAACTGAGCGGAACTGAGAATGGACCCTTATCGTGCATCATCATCGATGGGGATCCAGATGACCATCCAGTGGTGTCCTAATGACACCTCCCATTACACCGGGGAGAGTAGGAGCGGTCCTTGGTATTAGACCAACTTAGGCCAAAAGCCTAAGCTTGGGGGAGTACGTATTTCTTACCGACTTTACATTCATGTTCACACACTAGTTGTCGGTGCTCATACTTTTTCATTGTATTATCCATGCTAGTTTATATTTATTTTTCTCGTTTTCTTCTTGTGTGCTTGATAAACCTTAAGAAAAACCAAAAAAAGTTAGTTAGTTTAATTTCCTTGCTTGTAGTAGAATTAAAATGAAAACCCAAAAAGATTTCTAGTTCTTCTTCTTACTTGTTGGGAGCTTTCCCGTGTAAATAGTTTTATTTTCTTTTCTATCCTTTGGGGGTCGAGAAGACCATATTGAAAATGCTTAGTGGCTCTCATATGCATGATTGTTTATTTAACTTAGAGCCCATATTATCTTGTCTTCTCTCTTGAGTTGAATGCTTGCGATTCCAGCTTAGTCAATGCCGTGCACTCTTATTATTATACACATCGTTCGGTCGTGCAAGTGAAAGGCAATAATGACGATATATGATGGACTTATTGGGATGAGAAAAGCTGGTATGAACTCGACCTCTCTTGTTTTTGTAAATATGATGAGTTCATCGTTTCTGAGTCCGCCTATTATGAAGTAAACATATTTGCAATAACATTTAGAGATTATAGTTGCTTGTGCCATGCTTGATTAGCTATGAGTTATAATGGTTTACCTTGCGTGCCAACATGCTATTAGAATATTATGATGTGGTATGATGGGATGGTATCCTCCTTTGAATGAATTGAGTGACTCGACTTGGCACATGTTCACGCATGTAGTTGAATCAAATCAACATAGCCTTCATGATATTTATGTTCATGGTGGATTATATCCTACTCATGCTTGTATTCGGTGTGAATTAATTTTAATGCATGTTTATGACTGTTGTCGCTCTCTCAATTGGTCGCTTCCCAGTCTTTTGCTAGCCTTCACATGTACTAAGCGGGAATCTTGCTTGTGCATCAAACTCCTTAAACCCCAAAGTTGTTCCATATGAGTCCACTATACCTTCCTATATGCGGTATTTACTGCCGTTCCAAGTAAATTTGTATGTGCCAAACTCCAAACCTTCAAATGAAATTACATTTTGTATGCTCGAGCAACTCATGTTACAACTAGGGCTGCCTATATCTTCCATGCTAGGTGGGTTATTCACACGAGGAGTGGACTCGCTCCTCATTCACGAGAAAGGGCGAGAATCGGATGCCCAGTCCCATGATCCAAAAAGATCAAAGCAAATCAAAATAATTAAATAAAACTCCCCCAGGGCTGTTGTTAGTTGGAGGCACTCGTTGTTTTGCAAGCCATTGATTGATGCTTGTTGGTGGTTGGGGGAGTATAAACCTTTACCATTCTGTTTGGGAACTACCTATAATGCATTTAGTATGGAAGATACAACCATCTCATAGTTGTTGCGTTGACAACGAAAGTATGCCGCTCAAAATGTTATTCAATCTCTATTTTAAAATCGAGCTCTGGCACCTCTACAAATCCCTGCTTCCCTCTGCGAAGGGCCTAACTATTTCCTTTTATGTTGAGTCATCACCCTTCTTATTAAAAAGCACCCGCTGGAGAGCAAACTGTCATTTGCATTCATTACTATTGGTTTATATTGGGTATGACTTGACTGGATCTCTTTTACCATGAATTATAATGTTTAGTCAGTCCTTGATCTTTAAAGGTGCTCTACATTTATGTTTTGCGGTCTCAGAAAGGGCTAGCGAGATACCATTTTGTTATATCATGTTATGATTGTTTTGAGTAAGTGTTGTCATCCGAGTTTTATTATTATGGCTCGCTAGCTGACACTACAAAAAAAGACACATCCATGACATTTTGGATCGAACGATTTTTTTTCTGTCATACATATGACACTTCTATGACGATAATTGTGACAAAACCCGGTATCATCATAGATGTGGTGGGCTCCTACTTCTATGACAAAAAATCATGACAGAAAATGGGCTTTTTGTCCTGGGCGGGCCGGAGACGCAGCTGCATGACATTCTTTGGGCCGTCCATGACGGAAAAAACCGTGGTAGAAGCGAGGGGGAGGAAAATTTCGGGGAGTTGCCGGTTACGGTGGGAGGTCGGGGGACGAGCGATGCGCGTTTCTCTCATACACATACGCGCGTGTGTGCGAGGCGTTGGCTCTAACTAAATCCGAGAGGCGTTGGGCTCTAATCAACCCGGCGATTACCTGCGAGCTATCGTTCTTGAACCCGGCGATTGATCAATGGTCATAACTAAGCCCGATGGAGTGATTCGCCGCTCTCGCCGCTAATCGAAGCCGATCGATTGGATGAGCGATGGCGTTGCGGGGGGGGGGTTGGATGAGCGATGGCGGTGGCATTGCCTCTGGATGAACAGGACCCGTGGTGTGGAGGGCTGGATGAGCGATGAGCGGTGGAGGGGTGGTCGTGGAGGGTGGTTGAGCAGGACCCGTGGTGTGGAGGGCTAGATGAGCAGAGATGGTGGAGGGTGGTTGAGCGATGGCCGGTGGAGTAAGCGGCGGTGGAGGCTGGATGAGCAGAGCCCATGGAGGTGAAGGAGGTCGACGGTGGCAGTGGAGGCTGGAAGAGGTCGGCGGTGGAGATGAGCAGTATCCGTGGAGTCCTGTTTTGCGATGCGCCACACCCTCCCGATGAACATGACCATTGTTTCGACCGTGGCGCTCCAACACAAGTCCATTTAAATCCGTTTTGCGATCGCCACACCCTCCCGATCAGCGGGACCTGTTTCGACCGTAGGAGGTCCATTTCCTCCGTTTTGCGATCGCCACACCCTCCCGATCAACGGGACCCGTTAGAACATGGCGGTCGAACACAAGGTCGTTTCCTCCGTTCTGCATGCGCCAGCCTCGTTCCATCGCTGTTTCGTCCAAGCGGTTGGCTCCCACGCGTTTCGTTGCCTCCCGATGAACACGGCATATTCCGTTGCCTCCCCATGAACACGACGCGTTCCATTGCCTCCCCATGAACACGACGCATTCTGCTGCCTCCCCATGAACACGATGACGACTCTGTTTCTCCGTTCCGACCCAGCCATGTACGTATCGCGAGTAGGCGTTGAGACCCGCCCGTATGTAATGTGCGTGGCCATATTTTCTTTCTTGCACCACGGCGGCAGTGCGTGCGTGTACATGCTACGTCGCGCGCCTCTACTACGACACGTCTGGCGCCTCTACTACGACGCGTCGCGCGCTCTACATCGACCGGTATATATATGCGTACCGTTCACGACCCGAAATGACAACGCTACATACGCTTCAACCGTGGTGGGTCCCGTATCACGCGGTTCCTTGCGTGCGAAAATGTAGTGGTGGGTCCCAACGATCGAGGGGCTAATCGTTTTTGCGGGACGCACTTCCTTTGCGTGCGAAGATGTAGCTAGTGGGTCCCAGCAATCAGGGGGCGAATCATTTTTTTGCCCGGACGCACTTCCTTGCGTGCGAAGATGTAGCTGGTGGGTCCCAGCAGTCAGGGGGGAGAATCGCTTTTTTTTGGCCGGACGCACTTCCTTGCGTGCGAAGATGTAGCTGGTGGGTCCCAGCAGTCAGGGGGGAACTTTTTTTCGCGAAATACGGTGGCTCGTTCGGTGGGTCCCCGCTGTCAGGTGTAGGAATCTTTATTTTCCGCGTAATAAGAGGCACTTCCTTGCTGCAGCCATGGACCCAGCTATCAGCCTCTCCACGTACAGTCCACGTCCGATGGAAGTCGTTCCTTGACCATGTTGACCACGCCGCGCTGAGAGCACCACGGCGGTGGACGATGGCGAGGCCTAGGAAGGGGCGACTTCGGGCCGGGAAGACGCAGCGATGGATGCCCACGTGAAGAGGAGTCGAGGTTCACCGGTTTGGCTGCGGTGTGAAATTTGTTGTCGCCCTTGAGAATAACGAGGGTGTGGGTGAGTAGAGGATGGCTTTGCCAGCGGTGGGAGTAGTAGAGGCGGTGAGGCCTCCAGCGGTATCATAGCCCGACCATGGGAGGCGGGAGCATGCAAGACTGACCGGCCGTTGGTTTGGTAGGCCGGAGCAAGAAGACCAAAGGTTGAAGAAGCACTACAACCGTTGGATGAACATCGTCTGATAATAGGGGCTAGAATCGTTCATATTGACTAAGTTGACAAAGCCCTCCGTCCCGTCAACTTGGTAGGCCCACAAGTCGACCTCCGAGTATCTTTGGGTTCGGTGGTAGGGGAGTATTCATTTTTGTGCGTAATAAGGAGGCACTTCCTTGCATGCGAAGATAGTGGTGGGTCCGACAAGTCGGTGAGGGACACGTTTTTTTCGAAATCTGAGGCCCTTCCGATGGGTCCCGGATGTCGGTGGAGGAATCATTATTTTGCGGCGTAATAAGGAGGCATTTCCTTGTGTGCGGCCGTGGACCCGGTTGTCGACCTCTCCACGCATAGTCTACTTCTGATGGTGTCGTTCGTTGACCACGTTGACCACACCGCACCGAGCGCATCCAAGGTGGTGGACGACGGCGAGGCCCCGGACAGTAACGAGCCGGAGATGGGAAGACGCGGGAGTAGAGTCGCAGACGAAGAGGTGTACAAGGGTTAACTGCTTCTAGTGCGGTGTGGTTCGGCAGTCGGTGGAGAAGAACAGGAGGTGTGTAGGGGTGGAGGGATGACATGGCCAACGGTGGAGTAGCGCTTCATAGCGAAGCGTGCTAAGCAGAGCTGCTAGCAGCAGGAGGCGGGAGGTGGTCCCGGCGGCGCTGGAGGAAGAAGACGAGAGATTGAAGATGGATGCCGGTCGTTGGATGTAAATCCAACGGCTAACATGTCAGAATCATTTGTTGACCTAATTGACAATGACTTGCGTTGGCTTTGACCTATTGGCCCACATTTCAGCCTCCAAAAATGTGGCACGTATTCAACCCATTTTTTCAGAATTTACAGTCTTTTTTTGCGCGATAGAATTTACAGTCAATTTGATCTTTTTTTAATTACAGCCATTAGCTGGGCTGGGTGAACAATTAATGTAGCGTCCATGCGGCCCATTTATTTTATTTCCTAAAAAATTACAGGCCATTTGCACTTTCTCGAAATACACGATTTTGCTGGGCTGATTCTAATTATAACGTTGGGTTGGGCCAGTAATGTTATCAAAAAATAAAAAAGGGCTGAGCATTTTGTTATAAATATATTTAAATAATAAGTTATATTATTACATTCGTCCTTAAATCTTACCAAGCTTTTGTACACAATCACTAGGATTTTCGTGCCAAAACAATCCAGGATTTATTTGTTAAGAAATTATTTTGATAAGTTAATAAGATGTGGGATATTGTTTTCTTACATATGTAAGTATCTCATTAAATATATGATGACAATAAAAATAATATATAATAACATATAAAATAATTTAAATATATATAATATAGTTAGAAGGAAACATAAGTTATACAGGCGTTCCTATTCTTATATAGAAAATAGAAACGAGACCTCTGCGTTTTCTTCAAAAAAATACATAAATTGGGCTGCCAAAAATAAAACCTAGGATGGGAGGTCCATAGGCCGGTCGATACATGACGGCCCTAAGTAAATACAAACAGGCCCTCCCATCCGAGGTCATGGGCTGCGCATGTTAAAAATGAAAGCCTAGACGGGGCAGCCAAAAACCACGTCCAACACTTAAAACTTCGTCCCTCGTTTTCTCTGTGTTTGGCACACTCGACATTGTGTGGGCATTTTGACTGTGCATCATATGAAGATGTGCTATGCATGAATGTTGATCAGCATGATGTTAACTGGCTGCTAGTCCATCTTCGACCATGAATAAAACTTCCAACATGATGTTAACCCTGTTTGAAAAGGCCGTGTTAATATAAATGCTCTACCTCGAAAGTTGCGCTTATCTCGAATCAACTTGCGATTTCTTATCTGGCTGAAACTTGCGTTTCTTTTAAATCTGCACTTTTATACTCCTATGAAACTACATTTTTTTAAGTGCTAAAAATAGATCTCTAGAATTCATAAAATTCTTCATACGCTCAATACTGCAAATCTGAAATTCAAAAGACATTCATATCTGAAAGTACTCCCAAAATACACAACACAAAACACAATTCACAACCTGCAAATACTGACAACCCTAAGCTCCTCCTGACAATTCACAACCTGCCCGACTATTGGGCTGGAGGGGGCAACCCCCTCCTATTCCTCGGCGGCAGACAACCGCCCCGTGAGACGTTGTGAACGGTGAGGGAGACGATGGCGGGGAAGCGTCGTCGGGCCAACTGCTTTTCTCCTCTTGCAGTTGGGTTCAGTCGACGAAGACTCCACCGGCTCGCTCTGGCAGGACACCCTCACAAACGGCACCTTGTAGATGCTCAATCCTTCAATCTCTGGTGGATGCTCCATCTAGGATCGATACTCCCACCACCGCTCCCTCACGATAGGATTCGGTGAATTTGTTTTGCTCCATGGCCCAGAGGAGCAGCTCTATGTACTCCGGCGCGACTCCCTCCGGGAGTATCGCCGCCTTTTCGCTCTGTTGCAGATATTTGGCCATGGATGTCGCCGTCGCCGCTAGTTGGTCCTTGTTGTCAAACCAAGACTGTATCTCCAACATCCTAGCTAGCTTCACAGGGTCGCCGTCTGCGATCCTCACGTATCGGTTGTACTCCTTTATCGATCTACTTCTCCACAGCACCTTCACTCGCCGGTGGTGGTTTTTGAATGGAAGAGGAGAGGAGTAACGCTGGTTTTGGATTAGAACGGGAGAGGAGCGACGCTGGTTTTGGACTGGAATAGGAGAGGAGGGGCGGTGGTTTTGAAATGGAATAGGAGAGGAGCGGCGCTGGATTTAGATTGGAACAGGAGAGGAGCGGCGGTGGTTTAAGAGGAGAAGAGCGGAAGAGCGACGCTGGTCTTGGAAGTATTTTTTTGTTGTTTTGCATATTTTGGATCAAAGTTTGACCACGTACTGTATGTGACAAGCAAAATGTGAATGCATGTCACCAAAAAATTGTATCGTTTGGTTCGTATCTGAATGTACTTTCAGATTATATTATTTTTGCAACATATAACATATATTTTATGTGCGAAAATCATGGTCAATTATGACCCGTAATAAAAGGGAGACTAGTTAATGTGGGGTCGCTTTCTTAATTGAAGGGTAAATTGATTTTGATTTTGATCCAGTCTGTGAGCCGCCCTCTCGCCCAATCCTAAATCGCTGCCTTGCAGCTCCTCTCCCTCTTCTCCATTGCAAAACCACCTCCTCTCCTCTTCATCATCTCCATTCCAAAACCACTGTCTCGCCTCTCCCTCTTCTGATCTTCTCCATTGCAAAACCACCTCCTCTCCTCTCCATCATCTCCATTCCAAAACCACCTCCTCTCCTCTCCATCATCTCCATTCCAAAACCACCGTCTCGCCTCTCCCTCTTGAT
Source organism: Aegilops speltoides (assembly GCA_021437245.1). NCBI lineage: Eukaryota > Viridiplantae > Streptophyta > Magnoliopsida > Poales > Poaceae > Aegilops > Aegilops speltoides. The sequence continues at coordinate 137,883,204 of CM038145.1, read as the reverse complement.
CTTCTCTCCATTGCAAAACCACCTCCTCTCCTCTCCATCATCTCCATTCCAAACCACCTCCTCTCCTCTCCCTCTTCTCTATTGCAAGACCACCGTCTCTCCTCCCATCTTCAAAGCTAGCACCGACCACTCGGAAGGACATCTATGGAGAGGATGCAGCAGAAATCGAGCAGATCGCCAGGTGGCGACTAAACAAAGTTAGCCAGTTGAAGGAGATCCTTAGTTGGTTTGACAATGAGTGGGAGATTTCGAGGACGGTGCGGGCCATGTGGCAATGTATGCGAAAGAGCGAGACGGCGGCGATGTACATGTACTCCTCGGCGGCAGTCACGCCGCAGTACTCTGAATTCATCGAGTATTTCCTATGGGCGATGGAGCAGACAGATTCGCCCGAGGTGATAGTCAGGCGGAGGTGGTGGGCGTACAGGTCGAAGGTCGAGCACCCAGAGGATAACGAACCAATCGAGTATGGTGTGCCATTCGTGAGGGTGTAGAGCCAGCCGAAGCCACATGAGTATTCGTTCTCCCACCGCAAGAGGAGGCCGGATGGCGCGACGTCGCTTCCCAGCCGTTCTCCATGGTTCCCTCGACGCTCGCCTCGTTTCAACGGCGGCGGTAGGGTTTAAGGTAAGCTTCGCACTAACCTAATCTTCCACCTGCTCATGCTTACAATCAGTGTGACAACTAATGAAAATCATGCTTACAATCAGTCTCCGAGTACTACGCCAATCACCCTAAAATAGCTTTGGACCTTTGGGTCAAAGTTGTGACACAGTGTACAAATAAAGAAAAATAGATTGGTGCTTCTTTCAGAAAAGAGTACTCCCTAGAAAACTGCCAATATAAGCTACTAGTATTTGGTTAGAGGATTTCTTTGCCGAGAAAGATCCGTCCACGAGAGCGCCACACATCCCAATGGTGGTGGTGGATGTCAATCGTGCATGCAGCATGGTTGGTGTCGGTAATTTTAATTGGCACACCTCTTTTCTGCATATATGCGGTTCCATACGTACATTTGTGCAGTTCCACCAAAATGCAAATGAATAACCCTATTTGCACAGATAATGAAAAAGCGTGATTACATTATAGTGGCACTAGTTGACGAAACACACAAAATAAATAGAAGAAAATATTGCGATAGTATCATAGTATGCCATGCTACGAGGCGAGATGGGCCCTTGACGCCTCATCTTGGACATCGTCCCAAGTCTCCCAGATACACCTTGACGGTGATGAACATCGATTACAGCGATAGTACAAGGAGGCGCCTTGAGACATTCAAATCTCTATTTTTGTACATATCAACTAAAATTAAGCACCCCAAAGATGCGAAACGCTTAAACACTAACAATGGGACTAGTTGATGAAACATACTTTAACAAAGAGAAGCACTTTCTTTATCTACATTGGAAATGAAATGATAGATATGGCACTTTCGCTCTATTTTAAGCTGTATTATTACTTCATTTTATCGGTGACACTAGGGTTGACGGTGGCAAGCGAGGTGTCTGCGTCGGCCGCAAGGATGGAGGCAGGGGTGCTTAGGCGGGATCTTTGGCTGGCTCTTTCGATCACCAACATGGATGATTCAATTCATGGGACCTTTTGGTGCAGTTCACCTAAAATGAAGCAATGTCCGTGAGCTAGCAGCTTCTTCTTCAAATTTTTTAAGAAAAGGTCTCGGCACGGTTCCATTTCCATCGAAAACGAAACCCACAGCTTCTTCTTCATTAGTTGCAATAAAATTGAGCAACATCAAGGTTGGTTGTGAAGCTCTGGAATGCTCAACTATAATTTGGATATCATTTGTGCAGTTCAACTAAGATCGGCGTGAAATGTATATCTCTGTTTGCACAAAAAGGTGGAAAGGAGGGTGACTAACAAGTGATGAAACATGCATCAAATGAAAAGAAGCATGTTCCTTATCCAATGACAATCCTACAAGGACGAGTAGCAATTTCTAAAGCGGTGGAATTGCTAGATATTAGTGTGGGCATTAGGATTAACTATGACAACCGTTAAATCGACATTACTTTGGGCACGGGAGAGTAGGCGGACCAGGGCGGTTGTATTTCTAACGAAAAGAACCAACTTATCTTAATGGGAAATTTTAGCAGGACATGTAAAGAAGTGCCATTGATTCATATTACTGGAGGCATTACATTGAAAACAACATTGGTTTAACGTGTCCTTACTTTTAACAGTGCGACTGCTACATTTTACCAGTGGCATTACATAAGAGTGGCTCGGGGAAACAAACATCAGAACAGGATATCTGGGTTGGTCCCATTTTTGTTCGGTATAGCCACCTTATACTGTGTGAGACTTGCAAATTTAGTGTTGGACTTACTCTGTTGACTTGTCCCCCAGTCCCCACTTTCTTTCCTTTTTCAATCAGTATATCGGGTTTATATTGAGTTTGTACTGCGTTTCCCTTTATTTCCCTATTTGACCTAGAGACTAGTTGGATAGCCAGTCTCTGCTACTTTTCGCCCCCATTATTTCCTCTTTCGACCAAGTCCTAGATTCAGGTAACAAATCCTCCCCCACCCACCCCCTTTCTTCCTTGTTTGAAGCAAGTAGTACTAGATTCGAGTGCATGAACTAGTTTTGCCTCTTAAACGTAAAAAATTAGGTGGTTTTCAAACAGCCGATCGATCCTATCTACGAAGGGGCCTGGGAAATAGTAAAAGTTACAAATGCAGCGACGTCAGGAGCTCGGGAAGTAGAGCAAGACCGGTTTTGAAGGAAGTTATACCTGATGGTCGCCGGGATGTCGCTAGGTGGGCGGCGGGAGGCCGGATCTGCCACACTACGGCAGCGAGGAAGAAGGGGTCGGAGGCCCTCCCTCGCCAGTGGTGCTTGGGAGAGAATGGCAAGGCAGGCCGATCGGGACGCACCCAGCAGTGGGTAAGAGTCGTCGCCGAGGACGACCGCGTGAACGTTGCACCTTCTCACCTTCCCCGGCGGAGAGGACCCGACTGGATCTGTGACCAGCGGTGAGTAGAGAGAGAGAGAGAGAGAGAGAGAGAGAGAGAGTGTGGCCACCACTGTCGTGTTTAGATCTGGAGAGGCCGAGACAGTGTGAAAAGAGCAACACTAGCAAGCAAGCGCGGAGGCTCCTGCCTATATAGTGGAGCAGTACTTAGTTTTTGTTTGTCTACCGGAGCCGGCTTGACCTCGTCAATAACTGTCGAGAAGTCTTCATGCACGTGACCCGGAGGCGCAGTTGTCGTCATTTTGATCTGAAGTGCCAGATTATAACATATAACACGAAAAAAATGCCACATGACTGTTGGGGAACGTTGCAGAAAATTAAAAATTTTCCTACGGCTTCACCAAGATCCATCTATGAGTTCATCTAAGCAACGAGTAACGGGAGAGAGTTTGCATCTACATACCACTTGTAGATCGCGTGCGGAAGCTTGCAAGGTGATGATGGAGTCGTACTCGAACGTGATTCAGATCACCAATGTCCAAGTGCTGAACGGACAGCACCTCCGCGTTCAACACACGTGCGGACGAGCGGCGTCTCCTCCGTCTTGATCCAGCAAGGAGGAAGGAGAGGTTGAGGAAGACAGCTCCACCGGCAAAGACGACGGCGTGGTGGTGGTGGAGAAGCGATACTCAAGCGTGGCTTCGCCAAGCGCTTACGGAGGAGGAGAAGTGTTGGGAGGGAGGGCTGCGCCTTGGAGATGGGTACAGCAGCCCCCCCTCCCCCTTTATATAGGCCCCAGGGAGGCCCCTGGAGATCCAATCTCCGGGGGGCGGCGGCCAAGGGGTGGAGTGCCCCAAGCCAAGTGGGGCACCCCCCTAGGGTTTCAACCCTAGGCGCGAGGTGGGCCTGAGGCGCACCAGCCCACTATGGGCTGGTTCCCCCCACTTCAGCCCATGGGGCCCTCAGGATAGGTGGCCCCACCGGTGGACCCGGACCCTTCCGTGGTCCGGTGCTTTCTGGAGACCCCAAACTTTCCGATGGCGAAACACCACTTCCTATATATTATTTTTACCTCTGGACCCTTCCAAACTCCTCGTGGCGTCAGGGATCTCATCCGGACTCGAACAACATTCGGTAGTCACATACTTGACTTCCTACTAACCCTAGCGTCACTTGAACCTTAAGTGTGTAGACCCTACGGGTTCGGAGACACCACAGACATGACCGAGGCGACTCTCGGGCAATAACCAACAGCGGGTCTGGATACCCATGTTGGCTCCCACATGCTCCTCGATGATTTCATCGGTTGAACCACGATGTCGAGATTGATCAAACCACATATGCAATTCCTTTGTCAATCGATGCGTTACTTGCGAGACTTCGATCGTCGGTATCCCAATACCTTGTTCCGTCTCATTACCGGCAAGTCACTTTACTCGTCTTAGTAATGCATGATCCGTGGCCAACACCTTGGTCACCTTGAGCTCATTATGATGATGCATTACCGAGTGGGCGAGAGATACCTCTCCGTCATGCGGAGTGACAAATCGATCTCGATCCGTGTCAACCCAATGATACTTTCGGAGATACCGTAATGCACCTTTATAGTCACCCGATTCGTTGTGACGTTTGATACACCAAAGGCACTCCTACGGTAACCGGAGTTACACGATCTCATGGTCGAAGGAAGAGATACTTGACATTGGCAAAGCTTCTAGCAAGCGAACTATCGATCTTTTATGCTATGCTTATGATTGGGTCTTGTCCATCACATCATTCTCCTAATGATGTGATCCCGTTATCAACGACATCCAATGTCCATAGTCGAAACCATGACTATCTATTGATCTGTGAGCTAGTCGACTAGAGGCTCACTAGGGACATTTGTGGTCTAAGTGTTCACACGTGTATTACGATTTCGGATAATACGGTTATAGCATGAACAAAGACAATTATCATGAACATTGAAATATAATAATACTTTTATTATTGCCTCTAGGGCATATTTCCAACAGTCTCCCACTTGCACTAGAGTCACCAATCTAGTTACATTGTGATGAATCGAACACCCATAGAGTTACGGTGTTGATCATGTTTTGCCTTGAGAGAGGTTTAGTCAGCGGATCTGCGACATTCGAGATCTGTGTGCACTTTGCAAATCTCTATGTCTCCATCTTGAACATTTTCACGGATGGAGTTGAGCGGCAACTTGATGTGCCTGGTCTTCTTGTGAATCCTGGGCTCCTTGGCAAGGGCAATAGCTCGGTGTTGTCACGAGAAGAGTTTGATCGGCCCCGACGCATTGGGTATGGTCGGTGATGAACTCCTTCACCCAAATCGCTTCATGCGCTGCCTCCGAGGCTGCCATGTACTCCGCTTCACACGTAGATCCCGCCACGGCGCTCTCGCTTGCGGTACCGCACCACTTCTTGCTCCACCATTCAACATATACACGTATCCGGTTTGTGACTTAGAGTCATCGGATCCGAGTCGAAGCTAAGCGTCGGCGTAACCCTTCTGACAGCTCTTCGTCTCCTCCATAAGCGAAACATGTCCTTTGTCCTTTTCGGTGCTTCAGATATTCTTGACCGCTGTCTAGTGTTCCTTGCGGGATTACTTTGGTATCTTGCAACCAAACTTACGGCAAGGTTTACATCGGTGCAGTACACAACATGGCATACATAATAGATCCTATGGCTGAAGCATAGGGATGACACTCATCTCTTCTTTATCTTTTGCAGTGGTCGGTGGTGAGCCGAGCTCAATCTCACACCTTGTAACATAGGCAAGAACCCTTCTTGGACTGATCCATTTGAACCTCTTCAAAATCTTGTCAAGGTATGTGCTTTGTGAAAGACCTATGAGGCGTCTCGATCTATCTCTATAGATCTTGATGCCTAATATATAAGCAGCTTCTCCAAGGTCCTTCATTGAAAAACACTTGTTCAAGTAGGCCTTAATGCTGTCCGAAGTTTTGTATCATTTCCCATCAAGAGTATGTCATCTACATATAATAGGAGAAATGCTACTGAGCTCCCACTCACTTTCTTGTAAACGCATGCTTCTCCATAAGTCGCATAAACCCAAACGCTTTGATCATCTCATCAAAGCGAATGTTCCAACTCGAGATGCTTGCACCACCCATAAATGGATCGCCGGAGCTTGCATACTTTGTTAGCGTTACGAGGATCGACAAAACCTTCCGGCTGCATCATATACAGCTCTTCCTTAAGATGTCCGTTAAGGAATGCCGTTTTGACGTCCATCGCCATATCTCATAATCATAGTATCGGCAATTGCTAACATGATTCGGACGGACTTTAGCTTCGCTACGGGAGAGAATGTCTCGTCGTAGTCAATCCCTTGAACTTATCGATAACCCTTAGCGACAAGTCGAGCTTTATAGATGGTAACATTACCATCCGCGTCTGTCTTCTTCTTAAAAATCCATTTGTTTTCTATCGCTCGCCGATCATCGAACAAGTCTGTCAAAGTCCATACTTTGTTTTCATACATGGATTCTATCTCGGTTTCATGGCTCCAAGCCATTTGTTGGAATCCGGGCCGCCATCGCTTCTTCATAGTTCGAAGGTTCATTGTTGTCTAGCAACATGATTTCCATAACAGGGTTGCCGTACCACTCACAGTGCGGAGCGTGTCCTCGTGGACCTTGAAGTTCAAGAGTAACTTGATCCGAAGTACCTTGATCATCATCATTGTTTTCCTCTTGGTTGGTGTGGGCATCAGGAACGGTTTCTGCGTATGCACCACTTTCCCGTTCGAGAGGTAGTACTTCATCGAGTTCTACTTTCCTCCCACTTACTTCTTTTCGAGAGAAACTCTTTCTCGAAAAGCATCCGTTCTTAGCGACAAAGACCTTGCCTTCGGATCTTAAGTAGAAGGTATACCCGACAGTTTCCTTAGGGTATCCTATGAATCGCATTTTTCCGACTTGGGTTCGAGCTTTTCAGGGTTGAAGTTTCTTGACATAAGCATCGCATCCCCAAACTTTTAGAAACGACGACTTAGGTTTCTTCCCAAACCATAATTCATACGGTGTCGTCTCAGCGGTTTAGGCGGTGCCCTATTTAAAGTGAATGTAGCTATCTCTAGGCGTATCCCCAAAATGATAGCGGTAAATCGGTAAGAGACATCATAGACCGCACCATATCCAATAGAGTGCGATTCGACGTTCGGACACACCGTTTATTTGAGGTGTTCCAGCGGCGTGAGTTGTGAAACGATTCCACATTTTCTTAAGTGTGTACCAAACTCGTGACTTAAGTATTCTCCTCCACGATCTGATCGTAGGAACTTTATCTTTCGGTCACGTTGATTCTCTACCTCACTCTAAAATTCCTTGAACTTTTCAAAGGTCTCAGACTTGTGTTTCATTAAGTAGACATACCCATATCTACTCAAGTCATCAGTGAGAGTGAGAACATAACGATATCCTCCATGAGCCTCAACGCTCATTGGATCGCACACATCGGTATGTATGATTTCCAACAAGTTGGTTGCTCGCTCCATTGTTCCGGAGAACGGAGTCTTGGTCATTTGCCTAAGAGGCAAGGTTCGCATGTGTCAAACGATTCATAATCAAGAGACTCTAAAGTCCATCGGCATGGAGCTTCTTCATGCGCTTGACACCAATGTGACCAAAGGCGGCGATGCCACAAGTATGTGGGACTATCGTTATCAACTTTACATCTTTTGGCATCCACACTATGAACATGTGTAACATTACGCTCGAGATTCATTAAGAATAAACCATTGACCATCGAAGCATGACCATAAAACATATCTCTCATATAAATCGAACAACCATTATTCTCGGACTTAAATGAGTAGCCATCTCAGATAAACGAGATCCGGATACAATGTTCATGCTCAAACATGGCACTAAATAACAATTATTAAGGTTCAAAACTAATCCCGTAGGTAAATGTAGAGGCAGCATGCCGACGGCGATCACATCGACTCTGGAACCATTCCCGACGCGCATCTGTAGGATCGAAAGTATGTCTAGAGGGGGGGTGATTAGACTACTTGACAATGTAAAAATTCAGCCTTTTGATTAAGACAAGTTTTTGGCAGATTCACAATGATGATCAAGTCAAGTATCACCCTACACATGCAATTCTAGAGTATTGGCAGCGGAAAGTAAATTGTACATGTAGTAAAGAGAGGTGGAGAAGAGCAAACGCAATTTGGAGACACGGAGATTTTTCTCGTGGTTCCGATAGGTGGTGCTATCGTCAATCCACGTTGATGGAGACTTCAACCCACGGAGGGTAGCAGCTGCGAGAGTCCACGGAGGCTCCACCCACGAAGGGTCCACGAAGAAGCAACCTTGTCTATGCCATCATGGCATACGCCCACGGAGGACTAGCCTTACTCGGGTAGATCTTCACGAGTAGGCGATCTCCTTGCCCTTACAAACTTCTTGGTTCAACTCCACTTCTTGTCGGAGGCTCCCAAGCGACACCTAACCAATCTAGGAGGCACCACCCTCCAAAAGGTAATAGATGGTGTTGATGATGATGAACTCCTTGCTCTTGTGCTTCAAATGATAATCTCCCGAACACTCAACTCTCCTTACTGATTTGGCTGTGGTGGAAGAAAGGATTGAGTGGAAAGCAACTTGGGAAGGCTAGAAATCAAGTTTCATATGGTGGGAGTGGAGCAACTTGATCTCAACACAAGGGTAGGTAGTTTTCTTCTCAGAAATGTAAGGTAGGAGTGGTAGTTCTTTCTGATGGCTCTCTCCATGAATGAAGAGGAGGTGGAGGTGTATTTATAGCCTCCACACAAAATCCAACCGTTACACACATTTGACCAATCTCAGTCAGACCGAAGTTGACAACTCGGTGAGACCGAAAGTTCAAATCTTGTGAACGTTGGGATTTTCGGTGGGACCGAAAATACAATCTCGGTGAGTCCGATTGTTCCAAAGACTAGGGTTTGCCAATCTCGGTGGGACCGACTTTATCATCTCGGTGACACCGATTTGATGACGAAGGTTCTGAAGCTTGGCAACACTAGTTTCGTGAGACCGAGTTCGAATCGGAAAATCCGAAATATCTAGGGTTTGGCTTTGTGGCTGAGGTGGTTCATCTCGGTGTGGTGAGTTTAGGAAATCGGTGGGACCGAGATTACTTATGAGTGTATATTGGAATGAAAGATTGCGATAGTTTGGGAGATATATCACTAAGCACTTTGAGCAACGGATCATTACCATAACCTCATCCCCTTTTAATAGTATTGGCTTTCCTATAGACTCAATGTGATCTTGGATCACTAAACCAAAAATGGAGTCTTGAGCTTTTGCCAATGTTTTCCTTAGCATTTTGAGGGTCCACTTCTTCACCATTGCCATACCCATATCAATTGAACTTTCTGAAATGATTCTCAAGAAACTATTAGTTCAATGATATATGTGTTGTTATTAATTACCAAAACCACCCGGGATTAGTTGCACTTTCAATCTCCCCTTTTGGTAATTGATGACAACATATAGATCAAAGCTTCGACAAATGATATAATCAATGAATAATATAAATAAGCTTTGAGAAGTATGTGATAAGCAAGAGCTCCCCTAAATTTGTGCATTATTTAAGATTTGCGTTTGAATGCAAATGCACAATCGATTAGGATCATGGGTCACTCTTCCATGTCACATACATCTTGGTGGAGCGCACAAAATGATAAGAATGAATAGCATGCACCCAATCACCAAGACATGAGTAAATGATCATACAAGATATGAATAGCATATGATAAGCATTAAGCACACATTAAGGCATAAATGCGATCAAGCACTCATCAAGGTAGAGCAAACGTAGTATCAAACACACAGAATGTCTCGAAAAACTCAAAAGTATCTCAAAAAGACCGCAAATGAAACGAAAAAGCAAAAGCGAGCACTCTCTCTCTCTCGAAGTCCTATGATCTATACAATTTCTCCCCCTTTGGCAACAAGTTACCAAAAAGTTCGAAAGGTATAGAGCTAAACGTCACTGGGGACTCTGCTGGCGGCTCCTATCTGGGTTGATGGAGTTGAGATGGCTGCATCTGCAAAGGCTTGGTGAAGTCGTGGAGCCGGAGGAGTGGTCCTTTGGAGCTGGAGCTGGGCCCGATGGAGCTATGGGAGGTCTTTGTGGCTGTAGTCCCGTGTCTCATCCTTTGGAATAGCAGGTGATCCGGGTCTTGTGGGAACCGGGCAGGGGCTGCTCATAATCATCTGGACTAGGTCATCCTGCATCTCCTGCATGAGCTCTGCCTTCTCCCTCTTTGCTTCCTCGATATCGCCTCAAGCTTGTTGTGATGACTTGCACTTGATCGACTTGACATCCAGAGCATGGAACTTGTCTTCAACAATCCTCTCAAGACTCTCCACGAGGCGCACAATCTTGGCGGGCATTGTTCAATCCTCTGGGTAGCTTCAAGGAGCTGCTCTCCAACACTCTTGGGTTTAGCTGCTGCTGCTGCTTTGCTTCCTTCTCGACTTTAGCTTGCTTGGCAGCTTCACTCTTTGCTTGACCTTCAACAGACGTTGGATCATCCTCATCCATCACAACTTCATTGTCCTCATGCTCAGCTGCGGTGGCAAGTGTGGTCTATCCAACAAGTAGGTGCCGTGCCAAACTTGGCATTGATAAGCATCTGAATGTGCGGGCAAATCCACATGACCTCTTACAGTCTGCTGCAGTCCTCTTGATAGTCTCAACTATCGGGTCCATCACCTTGAAAGGTGCCTTCTAATCAAGTATATGCAGCATGTTGATAGAATAGCCTCTTATCATGCGATGATCTCGGACTTGGGCATCAAGGTATGCCTCGAAATTGTGTTTGTGGTAGGTAGACCTGCTGGAGATGATACACCGAGCCGAGCTTCGATTTCCACATCCTTAGTTGGTACCTCATTGTACATATTCCTCATAGATTCATGGTTTTCTTGGGAATTCCATAGACATCAACATCATCCTCTCTCTGCCTTTGGAGCATTCAGCGAAGCTGCCCATTCTTCAACAGTTGAAGAGAATATTTGGCCTTGATCATCCATGTGATCTTACCATCCGGATAGAAATGAGCGATGGCATAGAATTGCATGATCATCTCATCATTCCAAGTCACGACCGACCAACGAATTCAAGAACACCACATGCGGTAAAGCTCTCATGCACATGTGGAAAGAAGTCTCTGTGCTCTTCACTATCAATGTATGCCCGATCAACATAGCGAGTGTCTGCAACAATGGGCTTCTTGTCCATAAGCACAGATCTCATAGAAGTCCTGCTTTGCTCTCGGTGTGGAACCTTGGGTCAACAGCAGTTCTTCTTCTCTCACATATGGATCAGCTTGTCTCCATAGCCCGAGACCTCTATCCTTTCTTTCCTTCATGTTTTCAGCTCGAGGATGAGCATCATTGTGAATTGGCAATTTCGACGGAGTTTCAAGAACACAGTGCCTCATCATCGACTCATTGGTGGCACATTGTCTTTCTTCTTCTCTCAAGCGGGAATGTTCTGACAGTTTTCTTGGGCTTGGCGGCGAGCTTGGCTTGAGCTGCCTTTCTTTGGAGCAGATGGCTTAGGCTTTGAAGGTGCTCCTGCCTCGATGGCATCACCCATCAACTTAGGCTTCGAGGAGGCTGGGGTGCTTCCTCATCATCATCATCATCTGCCGCTTCATCATGCACAATCCTCTTCCTCTTGGAAGTTTTCTTCACTTTGCTCGAGGTTTCTTCTTCCATGCTCAGCTTCTTGGCAGCAAGGACTTCTTCACTTTCTTTGGTGCCTTTCTTGGTTTGTTGCCCTTGATGCTCTTTGGCAACCACTTTCCTCTTAGGCTTAGAGGAGATCTCTTCCTCGGCTATGAAATCAAATCCTCTTCATCGAATTCTTCTTCTTCACAGCCTGGTGGCGGCAGGAGGCAAACCACTTGGTGTGCTCCTCTCACCATCATTTGAAAAGCTGCTGCCTCGGGACTAGTGCCCGCCTCTGAAATATCAGCAATTGGTGACTCGGACTGTTACGGCTGTCCTTGGCATCGACATGGTGACAACTTTGTGAATAGATTAGGTATAGGCGAGAATAGAAGAGTTATCACAAACTGCGAAAGATTTTGCAAAAAAATGAGTTCAAATTTCAGTTTTAGGTTTTCACAGAATGCATTTGGTCGGACCGAGGCTAAAATTCGGTGAATCCAAGTGTTCACAGAACCATTCACACCACTTTCGGTTGGACGAAATGGGTTTCGATCTTCCGAGAACACTAGGGTTTCACTAAATCCTCATTTCGTCGCACCGATTTGCACAACTTCGGTTGGACGAAAAGTGCGATCAATGGCGGAAGCCAAATCGGTCATACCGAGAATGTAGAATCGGTCTCACCGAGATGTGTTCGCGAAACCTAACCCTAAAACTTTTACTCAATTTCGTTCTAAGAACTAATCTGCTGGATAGGAAGATCTCAAACGTGGCAAGATGCTAGGCAAACCAATCGTGTATAGAATCGGAGATGGGAACACGAGAGGATCAAACTCACCCTAACTTGGTGGAGTTCTCTCGGCGCAACGGCGCTTGGAGAGATGTCCGTTGACGGCGACGGAGACCTGCGGCGAGGGCGCCGCCTGGCGGCAACGGAGGCGATCCGGAGACCACGGCGACGCGGCAAGGGGGTTTGGGGCGGCGTTTGAAGAAGGAATCAGCGCTGCGCCCTCGGATATATATACCCTTTTGCTGTCGGTGGGACCGAGTTGTAAACTTCGGTGGCACCGAGATGGATAATCGCTGAGGCGATTACACATTTGATCACGCCGAAATTTACAACTCGGTTTCACCGAGGTGAAAACCTAGATCAATCCAAGTGCTTTCGGTCTGTCCAAGTTTGAGTGGGTTGGTCTGACCGAAAATACTTAGAAGGTTTTGGAAATTTAGCCCTTGACGGATCGGTGGCTCCGAGTGCTCCTCACTCGGTGGGTCCGAAAATGACTTGATCAAAGTTTGTGATATAAGCATGAATAGAATTTGAGACAAGAGAGCATAGATAGCTAGGGGAGGAACTTAGGCATTCTTGTCCATCCATTTGGTCAAAAAGAAAATCCAAAAGACCAAAGCAACAAATGGATGTCCTTGAATGGATAAAATTATGCATCCAACATGCTCACACAATAAGATAGCAAATGAAATATGTGTCAAACATGCACAAACAAAACACTAGCTACTATCACACAATTTGTCGATGACTAGGTCATCTATATATGAGTATATTGACTTAGGAGTCAAATGAGAACATTTGATCATAGGTCATACTCATCGTTTAAGCACAAGTGGGGTTACCACTTTTACATAAAGCATTAATGTGTTCACATCATTTGAAGATGCTTTAGCTCAATTCTTTAGAGCAAATCTCCCCCTAGATGTGAGAACCCCTTTTAAAGGGTCAAACTAACCTTGGGTTGTCGTAGAAGACTTCATGTAGATGTTGAAGATGTGGATGCTCAATGTTGATGAAGATCATCAAGAGTTGGGAGCAATCCTTTGGATTTGAGCACTTTCAATACCTACATGGGTTAGTCCCACAAGGAACAAACAAGGATATCCATGGACATAGATTGAAGTACACAATAGATGATGTCCATGAAAGCAATGATTACCTTGTCCCTTGACTTACCAACAAGAGGGTTTGTGACTCCATGAACTAGTGCAAGATGTGGAAGTTGATTGCACAAGTTCTTGCCAAAAAGAATGTGAGTGAAGTATGTTGGCGGAGTCACCCTCAAGAACTCTCTAGTTCTTCTTCTTCGGGATCCACATCATCTTGATGGGAATCCTTGGGGTTGTAGTTGAGCTTGACGAAGTAGAACTTGACGTTTCCTTGGGAACCCACTTGACCATGGCTTTAGGTGCTTCAATAAATGCATCAATCTCCTCTTGAAGCTTGTACTTCCCTTTTAGCTTGTGGTCTTGTGGTGGAAGGTCATCTTGAGCTTGTCCCACATTGGAAGAAGTAGGATCATACTTCTCCTTTTGAGAAACAAACTTTGGAGTGGGATATTGACCTTCTTCCCATTCAACACCCTCGGCGTTGAACTTTCGCTCAAAACCAATTCCTTGATTCTTCCTGCCTTCCTTGCTTGCGAACAATTTCCTCAAAGTTCTTGCTTCCGCAAGGCTCTTGTAGACACCTTTCTCTATAATCCCTTTCAATAAACTATTTTCTTGCTCAAGTGTAACTTGGCTTGAAACATTGTTAGTGGAATCAAGAGAACTACTAGAAGCAACAATATTGGATTTAGCATGGTTATTGTTACTACTAGATGAAGAATTTTTCTTATGCTTGTCATGCTTAGTTTTAATAGGTGGCAAGAAATTAGACAAGAGAAGTCGTTTGGCAAGATATGAAGAACTCTTCTTTGAAGATCGTCATTGATTGCTTTTAGAAACTCATGTTCTTGCTCTAGATTGAGCTTCTCGAGCGTAGCTTCTCATGAGATCTTAGGAGCTCTCTATGATCTTCTTGAGTTGTTTCATGAGCTAACTTAAGAGTGTTTAGTTCTTTAGTTAGGCGCTCAATCTCCTTCATAGCATTGTCATTCGACTCTTCTCGACTATAAAGACTACTAGCATGTTCATCATTACTAGGCTCACTAGTTTTGTCATGTAAAAGCTCATCTTCACCAAGCAAGTCATCCTCATCACTATCAAAGTCAATGAATTCAGGGTGTGATACCTTGGGGCCTTTAGCCATGAAGCATCTTCCAATTCCCTCATTTGGTGAATCAAATAAGTCATAGGAGTTGGAGTTGGAGGACACGAGAGCAAGACCGGCAACACCTTCATCTTGACTGTATTCGGAGTTGGAGTGATAGCTTCTTTGGAGTGATTGTCGAGTCGGGCCGGAGACCCATTCACCTACATGAGCTTGATGTTTTCTTCTTGTGTAGCTCCTTGATGACTTGTCTTTTCTCTCCTAATCCTTGCTTCTCCGAGAGGATCTTCGTTCATAACGATCATCTCTACTCCTTCTCTCTTTCGAGGTGACTCTTCTCTTGAGCTTCTTCTTCTTGGAGATTCTTCTCTTCTCTTGTGGGGAGCCGAACACTCATTTGAGTAGTGTCCGGGTCTTCCACAATTGTAGCAGTTTCGATCACGACTAGAAGATCTCTTTTCATCATATGATCTAGACTTTGAGCTTCTTTCCTTGCTTCTACTCTTGTAGAATTTGTTGAAGTTCTTCACCATTAGGCTTATCTCTTCATTGGAAACTAGCTTGTCACTTGAGGTTGTGGGAGCATCACATGTAGCTTTGTAAGCACCACTTGACTTGTTGTGAAGCTCTTCCTTATCTTTAAGTGTCATCTCATGAGCAACAATTCTTCCAATGACTTGATGGCTTGAGATTCTTGTAGTTTGGCATCATTTGGATCAAAGTGCACACGGTGTCATACTTTCCATCCAAAGCTCGAGAATCTTCTTGATGATGAATCGATCGGTCATTTCTTTGCTTCCTAAGCCGGCAATCTCATTTGTGATGATAGCAAGCCTAGAGTACATTTCAGCGACTCCTTCACCTTCCTTCATCTTGAACTTGTCAAGTTGACCTTGAAGAACATCTAGCTTTGATTCCTTCACGGACTCGGTACCTTCGTGCATTTCGACCAAAGTATCCCAAATCTCTTTTGCATTCTCAAGGCGGCTGATTTTGTTGAACTCCTCGGGACACAAAGCATTGAAGAGAATGTCACAAGCTTGAGCATTGTTTTGCAACATCCGCAATTCATCCGTTGTAGCTTCACGATCCGAACTTTTCCTTCCTCGAAGAACTCACCTTGCAAGCCAACACAAATAATGCCCCATGCGGCGGGGTTATGTCCAAGAATATGCATTTTCATTTTATGCTTCCAACTAGCAAAATTTGAACCATCAAAGTAAGGACCTCTCTGAAAATTACCCTCACTAGGCGCCATACTCTCCTAGGTTGTGAAACCAAGCTTATGGAGTCAATGCAATGAAACCAATACAATGGAGACCAAAGCTCGATACCACTTGTAGGATCGAAAGTATGTCTAGAGGGGGGTGATTAGACTACTTGACAATGTAAAAATTCAGCCTTTTGATTAAGACAAGTTTTGGCAGATTCACAATGATGATCAAGTCAAGTATCACCCTACACATGCAATTCTAGAGTATTGGCAGCGGAAAGTAAATTGCACATGTAGTAAAGAGAGGTGGAGAAGAGCAAACGCAATTTGGAGACACGGAGATTTTTCTCGTGGTTCCGATAGGTGGTGCTATCGTCAATCCACGTTGATGGAGACTTCAACCCACGGAGGGTAGCAGGCTGCGAGAGTCCACGGAGGCTCCACCCACGAAGGGTCCACGAAGAAGCAACCTTGTCTATGCCATCATGGCATACGCCCACGGAGGACTAGCCTTACTCGGGGTAGATCTTCACGAAGTAGGCGATCTCCTTGCCCTTACAAACTTCTTGGTTCAACTCCACATCTTGTGGAGGCTCCCAAGCGACACCTAACCAATCTAGGAGGCACCACCCTCCAAAAGGTAATAGATGGTGTTGATGATGATGAACTCCTTGCTCTTGTGCTTCAAATGATAATCTCCCAACACTCAACTCTCCTCACTTGATTTGGCTGTGGTGGAAGAAAGGATTGAGTGGAAAGCAACTTGGGAAGGCTAGAAATCAAGTTTCATATGGTGGGAGTGGAGCAACTTGATCTCAACACAAGGGTAGGTAGTTTTCTTCTCGAAATGTAAGGTAGGAGTGGTAGTTCTTTCGATGGCTCTCTCCACGAATGAAGAGGAGGTGGAGGGTATTTATAGCCTCCACACAAAATCCAACCGTTACACACATTTGACCAATCTCGATCGGACCGAAGTTGACAACTCGGTGAGACCGAAAGTTCAAATCTTGTGAGCGTTGGGATTTTCAGTGGGACCAAAAATACAATCTCGGTGAGTCCGATTCTTCTAAAGACTAGGGTTTGCCAATCTCGGTGGGACCGACTTTATCATCTCGGTGACACCGATTTGATGACGAAGGATTCTGAAGCTTGGCAACACTAGTTTCGTGAGACCGAGTTGAATCGGAAAATCCGAAATATCTAGGGTTTGGCTTTGTGGTGAGGTGGTTCATCTCGGTGTGGTGAGTTTAGGAAATCGGTGGGACCGAGATTACTTATGAGTGTATATTGGAATGAAAGATTGCTGATAGTTTGGGAGATATATCACTAAGCACTTTGAGCAACGGATCATTACCATAACCTCATCCCTTTTAATAGTATTGGCTTTCCTATAGACTCAATGTGATCTTGGATCACTAAACCAAAAATGGAGTCTTGAGCTTTTGCCAATGTTTTCCTTAGCATTTTGTGGGGTCCACTTCTTGATCATTGCCATACCCATATCACTTGAACTTTCGAAATGATTCTCAAGAAACTATTAGTTCAATGATATATATGTTGATATTAATTACCAAAACCACCGGGGATTAGTTGCACTTTCAAATCATCACCTCGTCCTTCCATGATCTCCGTTTATTCGCAGCTCTCTGCTGTGAGTTACAAATATGAGCAACGGCACGGTATCAAATACCGGGGAGTTACTACTGAGTCTTGGTAAGGTACACATCAATTACATGTATATTTAATATACCTTTGGTGTTGCCGGCCTTCTTATCCGCTAAGTATTTGGGGCGATTCCGCTTCGGACCCTTCCTTGCAATAAAAGCACTTTCGGTCTCGGGCTTGGGTCCATTCTTTGACTTCTTCCGACAACAAAGCTTCAAGGCGGCAACATCTTTGCCGTCCTTCTTGAAGTTCTTCTTACCCTTGCCCTTCTTGAACTTAGTGGTCTTATTGACCATCAACACTTGATGTTCCTTTTGATTTCAGCCTCTGCTGACTTCAAAGATCGAGAACACTTCGGAATGGTCTTTACCATCCCCTGCATGTTGTAGTTCATCACAAAGCTCTTGTAGCTTGGTGGGAGCGATCGAGGATTCTGTCGATGACCGCCTCATCCGGGAGGTTAATGTTCATTTGGGTCATACGGTTGTGCAACCCGACATCTTCAGGATGTGCTCACTGACAGAACTGTTTTCCTCCATCTTACAACCGTAGAACTTGTCGGAGACATCATATCTCTCGACCCGGGCATGAGCTTGGAAAACTAGTTTCAGCTCTTCGAACATCTCATATGCTCCGTGGTGCTCAAAACGCTTTTGGAGCCCCGATTCTAAGCGATAAAGCATGCCGCCTTTGAGCGAGGGAGTAATCATCGGCCGAGTTTGCCAAGCGTTCATAGCGTCTTGGTTCTTCAGGGACGGAGCGGCACCTAGCGGTCCTTCTAGGACATATTGCTTCTGGCAGCTATGAGGATGATCCTCGGGTTCGGACCCGATTCCGTATAGTTCTTGCCATCATCTTTCAAATTTTGGTTTTCTCTAGGAACAGCGTTGAAGTTCATGTTGACATTAGCGTTGGCCATTGATCTACAAGACATATTTGCAAAGGTTTTAAACTAAGTTCATGATAATAAAGTTCTAATCAAATTATGAACTCCCACTTAGATTAGACATCCTCTAGTCATCTAAGTGTTACACGATCCGAGTCGACTAGCCCGTGTCCGATCATCACGTGAGACGGACTAGTCATCGTCGGTGAACATCTTCATGTTGATCGTATCTTCCATACGACTCGTGTTCGACCTTTCGGTCTCCGTGTTCCGAGGCCATGTGCGCACATGCTAGGCTCGTCAAGTTAACCCTAAGTGTTTTCATTGTGTAAAACCTGTCTTACACCCGTTGTATGTGAGCGTAAGAATCCATCACACCGATCATCACGTGGTGCTTAGAAGCGACGAACCGTAGCAACGGTGCACGATTAGGGGAGAACACTTCTTGAAATTTTGTAAGGATCATCTTATTTACTACCGTCATCCTAAGTAAACAAGATGCATAAACATAATAAACATCACATGCAATTATATAGTTGTGACATGATATGGCCAATATCATCAAGCTCCATTGATCTCCATCTTGGGGCTCCATGATCATCTTGTCACCGGCTTGACACCATGATCTCCATCATCATGATCTCCATCATCGTGTCTTCATGAAGTTGTCACGCCAACGACTACTTCTACTTCTACTGACTAACGCGTTTAGCAATAAAGTAAAGTAGTTTACATGGCGTTCTTCAATGACACGCAGGTCATACAAAAAATAAAGACAACTCCTATGGCTCCTGCCGGTTGTCATACTCATCGACATGCAAGTCGTGAATCCTATTACAAGAACATGATCTCATACATCACAATTCATCATTCATCACAACTTCTGGCCATATCACATCACATGATCAATCGCTGCAAAAACAAGTTAGACGTCCTCTTATTGTTGTTGCATCTTTTACGTGGCTGCAATTGGGTTCTAGAAAGAACGTTTTCTTACCTACGAATGACCACAACATGATTTTGTCAACTTCTATTTACCCTTCATAAGGGCCCTTTTCATCGAATCCGCTCCAACTAAAGTGGGAGAGACAAACACCCGCCAGCCACCTTATGCAACTAGTGCATGTCAATCGGTGGAACCGGTCTCACGTAAGCGTACGTGTAAGGTTGGTCCGGGCCGCTTCATCCCACAATACCGTTGAGCAAGAAAAGACTAGTAGAGGCAAGTAAGATGACAAGATCAGCGCCCACAACAAATTGTGTTCTACTGCGTGCATTAGAGAACTACGCATAGACCTAGCTCATGATGCCACTTTGTTGGGGAACGTTGCGAGAAAATTAAAATTTTTCCTCACGGCTTCACCAAGATCCATCTATGAGTTCATCTAAGCAACGAGTAACGGGAGAGAGTTTGCATCTACATACCACTTGTAGATCGCGTGCGGAAGCTTGCAAGGTGATGATGGAGTCGTACTCGAACGTGATTCAGATCACCGATGTCCAAGTGTTTGAGCGGACAACACCTCCGCGTTCAACACACGTGCGGACGACGCGGCGTCTCCTCCGTCTTGATCCAGCAAGGAGGAAGGAGAGGTTGAGGAAGACAGCTCCACCGGCCGCGATGGCGTGGTGATGGTGGAGAAGCGATACTCAAGGGCTTCGCCAAGCGCTTACGGAGGAGGAGAAGTGTTGGGGAGGGAAGGGGCTGCGCCTTGGAGATGGGTACATCAGCCCCCTCCTCCCCCCTTTATATAGGCCCCACAGAGGCCGCCCTGAGATCCAATCTCCGGGCGGCGAAGGGGTGGAGTGCCCCCAAGCCAAGTGGGCGCCCCACCCCTAGGGTTTCAACCCTAGGCGCGGGGTGGGCCTGAGGCGCACCAGCCCACTATGGGCTGGTTCCTCCCACTTCAGCCCATGGGGCCCTCCGGATAGGTGGCCCCACCGGTGGACCCGGGACCCTTCCGTGGTCCGTGCTTCTTAGGGAGACCGAAACTTTCCCGATGGCGAAACACCACTTCCTATATATTATTCTTTACCTCCGGACCCTTCCGGAACTCCTCATGACGTCAGGGATCTCATCCGGACTCGAACAACATTCGGTAGCCACATACTTGACTTCCTACTAACCCTAAGCGTCCATTGAACCTTAAGTGTGTAGACCCTACGGGTTCGGAGACACTGTGACATGACCGAGGCGACTCTCGGGCAATAACCAACAGCGGGTGCGGATACCCATGTTGGCTCCCACATGCTCCTCGATGATTTCATCGGTTGAACCACGATGTCGAGGATTGATCAAACCTCATGTGCAATTCCCTTTGTCAATCGATGCGTTACTTGCGAGAGACTCGATCGTCGGTATCCCAATACCTTGTTCCGTCTCGTTACCGCAAGTCACTTTACTCGTGTCGTAATGCATGATCCGTGGCCAACACCTTGGTCACCTTGAGCTCATTATGATGATGCATTATCGAGTGGGCCCAGAGATACCTCTCCGTCATACGGAGTGACAAATCCATCTCGATCCGTGTCAACCCAATGAGATACTTTCGGAGATACCGTAATGCACCTTTATAGTCACCCGATTCGTTGTGACGTTTGATACACCAAAGGCACTCCTACGGTAACAGGAGTTACGATCTCATGGTCGAAGGAAGAGATACTTGACATTGGCAAAGCTTCTAGCAAACGAACTATCGATCTTTTATGCTATGCTTATGATTGGGTCTTGTCCATCACATCATTCTCCTAATGATGTGATCCCGTTATCAACGACATCCAATGTCCATAGTCGAAACCATGACTATCTATTGATCTGTGAGCTAGTCGACTAGAGGCTCACTAGGGACATTTGTGGTCTAAGTGTTCACACGTATTACGATTTCGGATAATACGGTTATAGCATGAACAAAAGACAATTATCATGAACATTGAAATATAATAATACTTTTATTATTGCCTCTAGGGCATATTTCCAACAATGACAAGAAATCATAACCTCACTGCCCAAAGGAGACAACATGAATCCCGACGGACAAACTAGACGAGGAACAAAGCTCAAATTAAAGATAAACTCGTAGAAAAGGGGTCTGTCAATAGATGTCCTAATTAACATAGCCGGCTTGACCTAGATGGCAGCCGAGTAGTCATTGTTCGTGCATGTGCCCCAATGACTAGCCCAACTCAGTTGTTGCTGTTTAACCCTCGCAGTGATCCGAAGCACATGACACCTATTTTTCCGAGATGACAAGAAACCTTTTTTAGATTTCTCACCACAACTACACCCATGTACAACACAGCCTGCACGATATGTAGACGATAGCCAATCCAGGCATGTCTGCTGGAGTCTGGTCACATGCATGGACGAACTGATCTTCCGTGTCTTGCAGAGATCGTGCACGCACCAACGTAGTACAAAACTTCTCTAGTACCATCGCTTGTCTCCCTCTTCTATTAAGTCACCCGACTTGCGGGGCCGGGGAGTGTGCCTATGGTCGGTTCTCAATTGCCGTCCCACATGTGTGTGCGAACGCAATATGCCGCGCGTTCCATTCGGAGAGCAGCGTGCCAGACCGACCGACCGTCTGGGGTGCGACGCGAACGCGACGGGCGTGCTGTATACTCCGTACATGTGTACCGCCGTTTTCTAGACGCTTTACTCCATGGCGCGGGCGCAATCCATGGATACAAAATTACTATACTGTATACTACCTCCGTCCTGGTTTATAGGCCCCCCTTGTAGTTTGTGTCAAATTTTGACTAAAGATTTAACTAACAAAATGTTAATGCATGTCAAGAAAAATTATCTCATTGGATTCGTACTTGAACCTAGTTTTCAAAAATATAATGTTTGGTGACATGCGTAGACATTTTGTTAGTTTAATCTATGGTCAAAATTTGGCACGAAATATAACGGGGACCAATAAACCCGGACGGAGGTACTACTATTTAAAAGTCGAGGGCGGGCCTTTTCCTGCGCGGTAGGCGGCGGGGTAGTTCCGCGTAGTCGGTTCGACAGAGACACGAGAAGACGAGGGAGTAGGCGGCTGCAAATGTAGGACTGTGTGATTTGTGACAAATTCTTATCACCGGACAAAGTGAGGCCTCGTGATTTGACTTGCCATTATCATTTTAATCTGCGGCCTCGACCGGCGTGAGTCTCGATTCAGACCACCTCCATACAGGTGCCTCTCCCAATGCTCCACCATGTAGCGAGAGAGGTGGCTCTTGCATGAGAGCCCACTTCTCCACTTTTTCCTTGCCTCTCTTTCCTCCACATATGCAAAAATGCCATGTAAAGCGCACTATTGTACTTACTTGCTCCTACAGGTGCTTAAGCTTGCCACATAGGCACAAAGTCTGATGTGGCAAGTTAATCAAGAAGAGTGGGACTAGTTTGGTGACCCAAGGAAGAAACGGTGCTAAGCGCGTGTACCTAGGTGAAAAGACAATTTGAGTCTATAGCTAATTAAATGAAGCAAACTTAGCAACACCATTTCATTGGAAGAGGTCACTCCTTGGCAAATGCAATAAATACTAGTACTCCTGTGCCCCATAATATAAGACGTTTTTGGCACTACACTAGTGTCAGCGTTCTTATATGAGACGGAAAATCTGAAAAAAAGAAAGAGAGAGAGGAGTAAAAATACACTTACAGACCAACCTTGTTGTAGTATGAGTGACTAAGTGATGACTATGTATGACATGCCAACATCGGATAGCCTAACACACCGTGTTAAATCTCCAAGCGCGACCACATGAGCGGCGACGTGATTGGTCGTGGTAAGCGCGACCATGATCTGAGTTCTTGGCGTTTCTTGGATCTGAGATCAAATGGTCGCATCCTAAGTTGCTGAGCCATTGTGACGCCCGGATAATTAAGCTACAGTAATCCCAAGTTAATAGTGCCACATCATCACTCTTACTGTTGCTAATCCTCGGTTGATCCAAATCGCAATTCAAATTCAAATTAAAGTCCAAAACTCGAAGTTTTCAAACATGAAAGCTGAAATGTTCAAACTGTGGCAAATAATCTCTGGTTATTTGTCTTGTTGAAACCAACCTCTTTTGAATTCACAAAATGCCCCTGAAATTTATTTGTGGTCCAACAACCAGTTATTTGACCTTTTCAATTAAAAAAAAAGTTGAACACCCCCCGATGCATTGAAACTTTTTGTAGCAAGCCAGGATATTGCACTGCATTTTTGTGCCAAGTTTTATATTAAAGAAAACTCTTTAAGTAGCTCAAATATAATGCAAAGTAGGAAAGGTATAAATAAATGAAAAAGAAACTACAAACAATTGGAAAGAAAAGAAAGGCCCCGCAACCCCATATCCCCTGGGCCTTGACCCAACGGGTCCAGCCGGCCCACTCTAACCCCTCGCCCCTGTTTCCTGTATCTCGGGCGCGTCCGACCGAGCGCCCGCTCACGCTCATCCTCGTCGAACCCCTTCACCGGCGATGGCCAGGAGGATAAGGCCTCCACCGAGGCACCCCCCATAGATATTTTCTTCCCCTGCCTCCGCCCACTTCCACATGCCCCCGCGCTCTCCACTCACCTCGCTCTCTCCCTCCTCATTGATTCCCCATCTCCCGAGCGCGGCCATCACCGACCACCACGCTTCGTCGCGGCCACCGGCGTTTCCGCGCCCGCAGCTCGTGTCCACGAGCACAGCCTCGTTCTTCTCCGTCGACTGGAGCCGTCCATTTGAGCCGGGCGATGCCACTGTGCGTAGATCGAGCCGGTCTTGTCTTCTGCATCACCGGCAATCGCCGTCGACCTCGCTCTGCCACAACCACCGGCCACCTCTCGCCCCGCTGTTGCGTCCGCGAAGACCGCCGCCGTCCACTACATCCTCTACGCCAACAAACACGAGCCGGGGAGCACATCTGCGACCACTACGACTCCATCTTCCTCCTTCGACCGCCGCCGATCTCCTCCGATCCCGGCGTCTTCTCCGTCTGCGACGAGCTCTGCAGCTCCTAAACCTCCCGCCGAGCCTCCGTGTGCTCCTAGGTGAGCACCCCGTCCATCCCCTTTCCCTTCTGCTCCTCGACGCACGCGTCCGCCCCGGCGTTGTCGCGCTCCCGGACGCCCCTGTGAGCCGCCGTACCCTGGTCATGCGCTGCCGCTGCTACCTGCTACTACCTACTGCTGTTGCCTCCTGCGCACGCGCGCTGGCCGCGCCCGGCCCTGCGTCCAGCCGCCCTGCATCGGCCCCTCGCCCTGCGTCGCTCAGCGGCCCAGGATCACGCCGTGCAGCGCCGCGCCCTGCGCCCAACTCGTGTGCATGCCGCCGCTGCTATGCTGAATCTACTACTGCTGCTAATTACTGTAGCTATGGCTAGCTTTGCGAATATTACACGGACTAACTCCCTTGGCAGCCTCTAATCAGCAGTTAAACAACTACTAACAGTGGTATAAATAATATGAGTAGGTAGTCTACTTGACAAACTTCATTTTACCCCACTGGACCAAATTCATTTGATGCATGAAATAAATCCTATGAAAATCACAAAATGCTATCTTTTGTTAGCAGAAAACAGAACTGTGTGTGCGTGTGTGTATTCTGTGTGGTGGCCGGCCGGTTCTCCGTTTGCTAATTAGTACTCCTACTAGTTAGTCTAATCAATGGTTAGGTATAGTGCAAATGACAGGTGGACCCCCTCTAAATATCCACTTAAAAAGAAAATGCAAGATATGTGTGAATGACACTGGGCCCCATCTACAGTTTTGACCAGTCAACAGTCAAGCAGTTGACTGTTGACTGCCCTGTTGACTGAGTCAACTGGGACCAGCAAGACCCACTGTCAGCCTCTAGTGGCCCTGCTGTGTACACTCTGCCGGGTGCACATAGCAATTTCACCTTTTATTCCGAATTAATAATGATTTCAGGAATTGTTTAAATCTTTGAAAAATCATAGAAAATAATCCGTAACTCGGATGAAAAAGTTTTCTACATGAAAGTTGCTCAGAACGACGAGACGAATCCGAATACGCGGCCCGTTCGTCCGCCACACGTCCCTAGCATAGCAAACATGTAACTTTTCCCTTCGGTCATCATCATCGACAGACGTCGGGCAGGAATACTTTCCTGATGTTTCTCCATCGCTTGATTTAGCCTAGCGCTGCGTTAGAACACGTATAGCCACATCATCATTGTCTGTTATGCACTTACGCTATGTATTTACTGGTTTCTTCCCCTCTCTCTCCGGTAGACCTCGGGGCCGGCTGGCGATGCCCACATGATCGACTACGCCGACGGCGACCCTTCTTCTTGTTCGAGCGACCGAGCAAGCCCTCCCTTTGATCATCCCGATATCGCCCATTCTATACTCTCATGCTTGCATTAGATTTTGCTTATTGTTTGCTCCTATTCTGATGCATAGCTTGCTTTTGTACCTGCTTTTGTTACCTACCTGCTTATCCTAAACTTCTTAGTATAGGTTGGTTAGTGATCCATCAGTGACCCCCACTTGTCCTTGTTGCCCCTGCTTCATCATCGACGACTCGATCAGCGTGATCGACGACCACAGCCTGACACCTCACATCACATCACGCCCCCTTTAGTTGCTCGACTCTGCGGAGCTACTATCGAGTCTTAGGGTGATCCTCATAACGCACTCAGATGATAATTACGTAGTGTAGCTATTCGATCGTGGTCGTCGAGGGTGATTTCCTCTTTCACCATTCCCGATCTGGCTCGTAGTTCGACACCTCAAGTGTGAACCTCGAGGTGATCCTCTTCGTTCACCTTGATGATTACATTGAGTGGAATCCAGGGGTGATTCCTCGGGTTTTCCCTTGATGTTTGGACACACGGTTACCTTGACTTTACTTGAGACCTTGGTGAAAGTCGGGCGGGCCCGGAGAGCACCCGCAAGATAATGACGTGGCATGATCGGGCATTACAGGCCCTTGTCGTAAGTCCACGAGGCAGGCGGACGGGGTCACTTCGATCGTGAGTCTCGCTCATCTCCATAAGCTAATAGTACACTATGGTTTGGGTATTTGTTACGAGTTGGCCTCGGCCTTTACGCACTAACCACCACGCGAGAATAGATATGGGCCTCGGCGTCGTGGTATCGGTAAAGCTTTGTCGGATGTCGATTCGTGATGCGGCGCAATTTGGTAGGCACCATCCATGTAGAGGTGGAGCTGGACCCGCCTACTGCATAGACGACCCGGTCTGACAGGCGATGGGCCCAGACCGGAGTGCTTAGGAGGTAGGCCAAGCGGGGACCTCTCTCTGAGCCTAGGTCGGTGTGGCGTGTTGAACTTAGAGGCGGGCATTGACCCCGAAGGTGTGTCGGCTAGAGTGATCGGCGTGTTGGGTAACGTGGTGCACCCTGCAGGAAGATTATCTATTAATAGCCGTGTCCACGATAGCAGACGTTCGGACTTATATCCCGATCTTATAGAACTACTAATGGATACTTGAGATATGTGGCTCAAGGATTGCTTTCTCAGCGAGTCGAGGAAGGATCTCTGGGCATTAATGTTACAACATGCTTGTTAAATATAAACTGCTATTCTTTACTCTTCTATATGCTGCAAGACCCTTGGAGCTGCTTGAAGATGCTAGTCTTCGTTAGGCTAGGCCTTCCCCCTCTATTCTGGCATTCTGCAGTTTAGTCCACAGATACAACCCTTCCCTTTGATACCAATGCATACATAGTATAGATCTGATGCTTGCGAGTACTTTGGATGAGTACTACGGTTGCTTTGCTCCCCCTTTTCCCCCTTCTTTCTTCTTTCCGGTTGATGCAACCAGATGATGGATCCCTCGAGCGAGATGCCACCGCCGATGGATGCTACTATATGGAGACCGCCACCGACCGTGAGTAGTTAGGAGGTCCCAGCGCGAGAGCCTTGCCTCTTCGATCGTGTTGCTTTTGTGCTAGCCTTCTTAAGGCATCCTTGTTTAACTTATGTCGTACTTACTCGGATATTGTTGCTTCACGACTCTTGTGTATCCGGCTTGTATTCGAGCCCTCGAGGCCCCTGGCTTGTAATATAAAGCTTGTATTATTTTATTTGTGTCTAGAGTTGTGTTGTGATATCTTCCCGTGCGTCCCTGATCTTGATCGTACACATATGCGTGTATGATTAGTGTACGATTGAATCGGGGGCGTCACAGCCATGTAAATTCTCAACCTAGAACGACGTGCATGCCATGTAGTAAACCGATCCGGAGGAGGTATAGTAAAAATGAGGTGATTTTACCGAGCGATCGGCAAGGGAGCATGGCCTGTCATGCGGTCCCACGTGTCATGATGTACCAAGGAGATGCGCATGTCCCTCTTGAGGCAGAAGCAATACTAGTACGTGGTTTGAGATGACGTCGAACCGAAGTGTGAAATAATGGTTGTTTAAATGCATGCAGGAAGGTGCGGTATTGTGATTTGGCGCCTCGTTGCTCATTACTACTCTTGGGCGGTATGAGTGGGGTGTGTCCTCTGTTGTTACGCTTGTTATTTGGTGCTTGACCGTCGACCGGTTGCTATATGTCCCATATGTCGTGATAGGAATCTGAAATTCATGAAAGGGGCGTCGGCGGAGAGTATACTCTGAAATTCATGAAAGGGAGTGACTTCGATTTTGGAAAAATCTGTTTTTACGGAGTACGTACCCACTAGGGTTTATAGGGCTCATCTAAAAAACATTCGTTTTTCTATTTGATAAGTCTCAATTCTACTATACTAGTAGTACTAGTACCATTACATGTTGGATTTCGAGGTGCGTTAGATCACCCGACGCAAGCAGTGTCAAGACATTAGATAGCCTACCGCACCATGTTAAATCTCCAAGGGCGCGACCGCGCGTGCGACGCGACGGTCGTGGTAGGTGCGACCATGATACGGGTGCTAGCGTTCTTGGATCTGAATCAAACGATCGCATGCTAAGTTGCTAAAATTTGCGAGAATAACCCTCCCATGACAACCAAGAAATTTCCTCCATGGCGGAGTAGGTTTCTCGGTTTGCATGCGGGTTTAATGGAGGCGAGGCGTGTTCATCGGGCATGCGATGGATGGCCTTGATACTATTCGATTTGACAACTACAACTAGTATATTAGTATAAAAACAAAAGAAGAGTAGTAGAGATAGAGATAAGAATAGAGACTAGGGAGAGTACCGTCTCTTCGCTTGTGGGCTACTCACGTGCTCCATTCGGCGACCGCATGGCCCCTACAACCACTCCCTCCATGTGCTCCATTCGGTGAGCCTTTGTTGACATTTGGGGAGCGCACTCTCGCGATCGCTAGCGACCACAACTTCACCGACGACGACTTCTTCCCGACCTCGGCAACCTCTTCCTCAGCGACATGGGCGACAACCTCAGCGCCAATGGTCTTTGTTCTCGTTACACCGTATGTGTTTCATCCTTCTGTTGAAATCGTGGTAGAATTCATGTTTCTAGTCTGTGTCCTAGACTCGATCTGTTCATCTACTGTGCTAGTCCGCGTGATTAGTTTAATCTCTATTATAGCCATCATGATTTATTTTGTAGTAAATCTCGTAGTAACTTGCTCATATATTCAACTGGCGTAACGTCCCCTCTGAGAACTCTCGTTTCATGGGCGGCACGGTCGATGCCTCCAAGGAGCCCTTTATCTCTTCGCTATGAGTGCCCGTGCCGTTTTGGGGCTCGCCCACGGACATCGTGCATCACTGACGCAGCGTGTGGCGATCCTCTGGCCCTTGGCGAAGAACATCAAGTATGAGGCGTGCTACCCGTTCACCGTGCGAGTCATTGGAGGATCGAGTGCCGCTTTGCTAGTCTCGAGAGGAGGGCGGCGTCTTCCTCTTGATCGTGGCCACCGGCGAGGCGGCGTAAGCCGCCGCCACATCTACGTAGTGTGCGTCGGGCGGCGCCGCTAACGCCGACCGACATCGACACGAGGCCGATGTGCGGGTGCGTGCTCACTATTACTACCCCTCGGAGGTCCGTGGGCGGCGACAGCTACGTTAAGGCGACTTGGACTCTGCCGAGCTGGGACCTTCCGCCGATGTGGACATGGAAGGCGCATGGTATTATTTGACCCCCAACAATGTGCATGGGGACTCCAAGGAGGTTCACCTGGACATATGCATTACTAAGTTAAATGTTGATCATTAGTCTTAGCTCAATGTAATCCGCTGTCTAAGCATGTGGAGACTTCCATGCATGATCTTGCTCTATTGGAGTATCGCGCATGAAGCATGAATAAAAGTGTATCCATTTATGGTTTAGTCTAGAATCTTCCATGTATGAATTTTTACTACAGTACCGGTGAAAGACTTATGATGAACCATTTCCTGCAAAGCACAATAAGAGTTATTTCTTCACAAGTTTTGGATGCGGGTTGAGCAGTTGAGCGCTTTTGTTTGCAAAAGATACTTTTTATCTATTTCACCCGGATGTTTCGAGCTCTAGAGATGAAATAATATCCGAAGAAACCTATCGATAATCATTACACATGAGATGACCCCACATCCTTTGTCAAAATAAACAACACCCCGATCAATGCATTTCACTCTTCCGTGCAACGGACGGGCACCTTACTTGCTCCTACAGGTGCTTAAGCTTGCCACATAGGCATAAAGTCTGATGTGGCAAGTTAATCAAGAAGAGAGAGAGAGACTAGTTTGGTGACCCAAGGAAGAAACGGTGCTAAGCGCGTGTACCTAGGTGAAAAGACAATTTTGAGTCTATAGCTAATTAAATGAAGCAAACTTAGCGACACCATTTCATTGGAAGAGGCCACTCCTTGGCAAATGCAATAAATACTAGTAGTCCCTGTGTCCCATAATATAAGAACGTTTTTGGCACTACACTAGTGTCAAAAACGTTCTTATATTATGAGACGGAGGAGTCTGAAAAAAGAGATAGAGAGGAGTAAAAAATACACTTATAGCCAACCTTATAGCCAACCTTGTTGTAGTATGAGTGACTAAGTGATGACTATGTATGACATGCCAACATCAGATAGCCTAACGCACCGTGTTAAATCTCCAAGGCGCGACCAGCGCGAGCGACGTGACGGTCGTGGTAGGCGCGACCATGATCTGAGCTCTTGGCAGCCCTTGGATCTGAATCAAGCGGTCGCATGCTAAGTTGCTGAAAATTTGCGAATAACCCTCGAGATAGGATATTCACCCATAGGTCTAGAATCACGCCATGGAACTGCTCGATCTCGATCCAAGGGCTCTCGGAAGCCCGTATCATGGGAGAATGAAAGCCACTACCCTGCCGTTACGCCGCGCGGCGATTCGCTCCTACTCGTCCCCGCACGTCCTTTAATACTACGGTGGTTCGCTCCTAGTCGTCCCGTCCATTCACATTATGGCAGTTCCACTAATCCTAACCCTCCTCCCAAATCCATGGCGTCCCAAATCTCCCCGATCGGTGGTGAGTACAAGGTTAGAACCATCATCGACGATGAGCTCGACGTCATTTACACCCGTACTTCCGCGACGGTGAAAGGATGCCTTTCTCGCTTCAGACGCATGTTCGAAGACTCAGATGATGAGTGGGTCACTGGGCTAGATGTTGAGTACACCACAGTTGTGGGACGAGAGAAGGATCTAAAGGACGAAGAGAGGAAGAAGCCCACCGTGATCCAGGTTTGCGTGCATGACTTATGCTTGGTCTACCACATATGCCATGCCGACGTTGAGTGCCAGGATTTTAAGGACTTCCTCGAGAGCAACCTAGTCAAATTCGTTAATGTAGACTTTGGTAACGACAAAGAAGTCCTGCGTCGGATAGGCCTCGTTGTAGGCAACACCTTCGACCTCCAAAAGAATCGGTGGTGTCCTCTCGTCGACCTTCAATCTTGACCTGGCAGAGCCATGGTTCATCCTTCAGATGGTAAATTGGAGAAACCTCCATACCGTTTCATCGTCATGCATGGCGTGGAATGTACTAGATATAGACCACATCGATGCTGCTGCAATGGATGGCTACCTTTGTTTCAATATCTACAAGGGTTGGATGAAGATCAACACCCAAGTTGGCGGTTCAAGCAAAGAAGTATCAGCCAAGAGGAAGAGGGACAAGGACGAAGTCGAGGACGTGGACGAGGACTCCGAGTAAGGTGGCAATGTCGATGCTCATGGTGGTTCTAATGCGGTGTCTACGGAATAGTTGCAAAGTTTAATTTCGGTGTGCTTAATTTAATTTGAGGGTGTGTTGTCTTTGAGCCCCAGTGAGAACTATGTTATGTTTTTTCTTGTTACTTTAACTCTTGATGCGTACATACTAGTATTTCTTACATTTCATCTTTTAGTTGGTATAGTACTACCACTCGTTTCTTCACATTATATACATACAATATATATGGCCAACATCATATAGCCAGCAGTTTAGTTGTCAAAGAATTTGAGGTGCTTAGTTTTGTCAAAGAATTCGGGGTGCTTAGTTTTATTTGAGGGTGGGTTGTCTTGGACACCATTATTGTGACTAGCCTTTTAATAGTACTATATGCATAATTTGGCGATGAGCCCTCTCTATATGTAGTACCACCTTTTTTTTAATTTCAAGTTTTGCACCATGGCGCAATCCATCGATACTCTTTGCTGTACAAAAGTATACATTTTTAAAAAGGCTAGAGGCGGGCGGTCTAGCTTGGTCGGTTTCACGAGAGGCGAGGCCTTTGTGATTTGACGGCTCATTCTTGCTAGAAAGCGGGGCCTTGTGATTTGATTGCCGTATAAATCTTGACGACTGATCGAGGAGGAGCAAAGAACCGTGCGGTATACTCAAGTTTTCCACTGGAGTAGTACTGCGACGGAGGTGCACGAAACACGACAGCCCAGTGCCATATGGCGATAAAAAATGATCTAATTTGCTAGTCATCTTATTGTTAGCGTTGTTCTATTCATTCCCTCAAAAAACAAAAACCATTGTTCTATTCATGCCTCGCAGAGAACGTGACACGTGCGGTGAAACACCCGAAGTAAAAGATGAAACACAACAGCAAAAGAAGAAGGAAGATTATCACCCCAAATGATCTAATTAGCGGTTGAGTCATGCTTCGCTTCTTCATCGCCTCCACGACCTCCATCTCCTTGCGCGTCTCCTCCGCCATCTTCTTCATTACATCCATGGCGCGGATTTCTCGACGCGAGCCTTCATCATCTGTTCCACGGCCGCATTACGTACCTTGACAAGCGGCAGGGTGCTCAATGCGAGCTTCGCCAACTCCTCATACATTTCCATGACGAGGGCTGCAGCATCTTCATCAAGGAACAACTATTCTCATGCAGCTTCTTCCAGCCGGCGTTCTTCTCCTTCAACAGTCGATCTCGTGGCGAGCTTCACCTTGTCTTCCTAAAGTCGCGAGATTTAGCGGTCGCCTTCTTCTCCGAGGCAATGCTCTTCTTGGCAGACATCACCAAGCCGGCGGTCAACTCCCCCTGCTGATTGAGCTCAGCGGGCATGTCGTCGAGGCTCTCCTTCAGCAACTCCGTAAAGTCTTGGATGAACTCCTTCTGCTTATTGAGGTGCTTATTGAGCTGATCGGGCATGCCCTCGAGGGATAACGACTCCAGCTCCGCCGGCTCGGCATGTTCGCCTCCGCGGCTAGGGCGCTCTTGGGAGCCATCGCCTGCCTGTGAGAGATCTTTCGAGGTCTCTGCGTGGCGGCGAGCCCTCTTTTTTTTCCACAGCCTTGGTTGCCGCTCCCTTGTTACGAGTAGTTCTCGACCTAGAACTCTGCTCACCGGCCATGGCAACGACGGACGAAGAAGAAGCACTTATGAGGAGGAAGGGTAGAGTAATTTTCGGTTAGGTAGTTCCCCTTTTAATAACCTAAGTACTAGCACTAGTAGTACTAATACCTGCATAGTGGGAACACGTTCAGGTTTGGTACGTACTAGTAGGTGTGAGCAGGCTTTTGAATGTGATGGGAACAAGGTGAAGATTAATTGATGGTTTTGGTTTCGAGGCCCGAAACGGCTCCCGATGAGTTTAGCGAAACATAAATTTCAAGTACTACTGCTTTGCTCAAATCGTAAATATTATATTCTTGTCAAAATTGGCACAAAATATGAAGGAGACCAATGGAACTACTACTAGCAACCCACGATTTAACTACTTGGCATGCGCAAGCAGATGGAGTAATAATGTCTTTCTTCGCCCTCACGTCCATTCAATTTGCATCGCTGTATTAATTGACCATCAATGAAGTGAACGACTTTACAGCGTCAAATTATCACATGGGGTGGATCTTGGTACAAAATTGCGTCCGCCCATGTACCAAGCGTGTGCGTGCGAGGAATGAGTGCGTGCGTGGCGTGCGTGCACATCTTAACCGTGCATGTACCGCCAAGATGGCTCGGGAGGGCGAGTACATTCTTACGGAACCAGCACGCGTCATCGTGATCAATCCACGCAAGGAGGTCGTGACAACGCCTCCACATGTGGCACGTGGCTTCATGAACTGTAAGAGAGACACTGTGTAGCGTGCCATTGGTATTCTAATTTACGTGTTTTGCACATACTCGAAGTACTAGTAAGGTACACGTGCATTGCACGCATCAGATTTTGCAACCAAATTATGAGTAAATACCACACTATAGCATGTAAGCTCTGAGTCATATATGCGTGATGTAGCCCTTCGTTTAATTCTTATAGTTCATCTCATTCAAAATCAATTAGTTTTTATAAAAAAACTAAGAACGCGTGAATAGGAAAAACATGGGATTATAGTGGAATGTCGTGTTGAATCCTACAGGATTGTACGAGTGTTTGACTGTGCATAGAAAAAACGCAGAATTCTTTCAAAGAGGTTTGAGTGGATGGGATGTTTCCTATGAAATCTAGTGCAAATGAATCATATGGAAAAATTCCTATGGTTTACAATCCTACGAATCAAACAACCAAGATAGGAAAAATTCCTAATGATTAGAATCCTCCAAAATTCCTTTGAGAATCCTTTGAATCAAAGAAGCCCTTAATCTATTTTATGATTCATGGAATTGTGCGTTGTGAAGCATAAAGTAAAAACAAATAATGGCAATTCAACTAGAAAAAAAGTTTGGGCAGTTATGATACGGAAGATTCTAGAACAAAAGAGAACCATTGTGGTTTTGAGATTTGTGCATTATGCTTAAGTTCAACCATGGAGTCTGCTGGATTGTACATGTGGCAAAATCCGGTGGGGGGCTAGAAGATGGTGCGAGGGGCCGAGTGGAGGGAGACTATGAAGGAATGCACAAGTGCGAGATCGATATTTAGAGAGAGGGGCGAACACGTCTTGTTGTTGCGCAGCGATGGCGGAGCCATGAAAAATAAATGAGCTAGGGGCCAAGCATTGCTAATCCTTTACGAGGAGGGTCAATTCATGAAATTAAACCTTTTTTAGCAGCAATTGTCTAATGATCACATTCATATTAGCCTTGATATATAGTGATGTTGGGGGCAGGGCCCTTCGCCTTGTCTTCGTCATTGTGCACGCATTTGAGAGATGAAGCGGAAGGCATGGATGATGAGAGGGGGACGTTGGATATATAATTAATGTGGGTGTATTAGCTATATGTTAATCCTATATAGAGAGGTATAGATTGATCGATGTGGACATGGGAAAGAGGGTGAGACCTCACTTGATATATCGATTGATCGGTTTGTGTGGAAAACTATGAAAGACCTAGCTATATACACACATACATAGAGGAACATCGATCGTTGCGCATGCACGCATGAGAGATAAAGAGTGCCCGATATGATGGAGAGGGGGATGTGTGTGGGTGTGTGCCTTCATGGGAGACCGACCTGAAGAAAAAGATTGCATGTGTGCGATGGATAATGCCGACTGGTAGTGTGTGTGCATGCATGCACGAGAGAAAGTTAGTGGTACAATTATAAAGAGAAGACTACTGTGTGGGTGTAAAAGAATAGGTGATGTCATAATCAATGTAAAGTTGAATTCAAATATTTGAATAAGAGATCCTGATGTTTGAAACCCATGCATGCATGAATATAACGGAGATCTGTGCGGTGTGGTTTGGAAACGAGCATGTTGTAATGTATACATTGAACAAGGTCAAACCGATTTGAATTTGAGATACCGATGGCAGACATCATTTGCCCATGTTGCATCCGTGCATGGACACACTATTCTAATTGGAGATGATGGACGGCTTTTGCATCACATATCTATATCTATACCCCTATATATATATTATATTGTGTGCGGGTAACTTTAACTTTGAAAGATGATCGTTGGATGAGGCGAATCCGATGGTCCGAAGATGGCAAATTTGAGCACTATTGGCCGTTGGATATCATCTAGATTCCAACAGATTTCGCCACATGTATAATCAAGAAGACTCCATGGTTGAACTTAAGCATAATGCACAAACATCAAAACACAAGCACTTCTTATTTGTTCTAGAATCTTCCGTATCAGAATTGCCCAAATGTTTTTCTACATGATTTGCCATTATTTGTTTTTACTCTATGTCTTACGACGCACAATTCCATGAATCTTAAAATAGATTAGCTTTCTTATGAAAACTAGATGATTTTGAATGAAATGAACTATAAGAATTAAACGAACGTCTACATCATGCATATATGACTCAAAGCTTGCATGCTATAATGTGGTATTTATTCGTAATTTGGTTGCCAAATCTCATGCGTGCAATGCACGTGTACCTTACTCTAGTCTAAATGGTGTTTGTGTGTGTGTGTGTTGTGCGTGTTGAGGTGCAAATTGTCTTTTTTGGGTACACGTTAAGCTTGTCTTCCGAAATTTCAAGCCGCGCCTTGCTATGCCGAAAATTGAAGCTAGCGTCTCTGTCTATCGTGCTGTGAAACTCCCGCCTCTTCAACCTGCGCCTTGTTAGCCCGAAATATTTAAGATATATCTTTGTCTTGTTGTGCTCCGACAACTCCCTCCATCTCAACCCGCGCCTTGCAATTCCGAAATTACAACGCGCGAAAACTCCACCTCTGTGAAATCGACCGCGAAATGCCGTGGTACCCCGAACCGAAAGAACCGCCTCAAATCGGTGGGGGTACTTCGTAACTTACCCACATTTCGGACAAGCGCGTCTCTAAGCCATGGTTGCCCACTGCCATCCCATCCGCCCACCCATTCATACACCGAGGCCGCGAAAACCCGCGACGAAACCCCACACCCTGCTCCACCCGCCACCCAGCCAGAGCCTCTTCCCCGACGACGTCGTCCACAACAACACCTCGACGTCCCTCATCCATCGTGCTGGATGAGGATCCGTTGTCGATCTCATTGTCCCGCCGGTTCAGCCACCCCATCCTCCACCTCCAAGGAGCTGCCCCGACGTTCCCCTCGTCTTTCACGCCACCTCCATTCCCACACCACCGTCTTCACCTGCGCCATCGGAAGAGCATCATCATCACCGTTTCCTCGGATGAAGCTGCGGCCTAATCGGCGCCACCAAAGAGGTTGTACACTAATTGCCGCATTTTCTCCTTGATTCGATCTCACGGTGCTGCCGGCGCTCGGTCCCGAGCCGACACGGCGCGGCTCCATCCACGGCAGCATCGCCGCCGATCCCTCCACGCGTCGCTCCCTCGGCGCGGCGTCCACATCGATAGGAGTTGCTAATGCTTTAGCTCTCGCTTCGCTTCTTCTCTGCTCTTGCTCTCGATCCCTGCTGTCTGCTCTTGCTATTGCTCTTGCTCGCGCTGCTGCTCTCGCTCTTGCTCTTGCTTGCGATGCTACTCTGATTTGGCTACACTTCAGTCGACTGAATCGACTTCTGGGTCAGTCGATTTTCAAGGGGTGGGATCGCTGGGGTGAAGGAAGAACCAGCCGTAGTGGGGAGGGGGGCTCGCCGGAGAGGTACCCACTATCTATCTTAGGGTTCAGGATGGGGGCGGTGGTCGCCGGCGGTGGCGGGGCGTTGGCGGGGTGGTGGCGTGGGGATCGCCGGAGAAAAAGGTCGGCCTGGAGGGGGGCCTAGAGGATGGCAGAGGCGGACGGCGGTGGGGAGTGTTTTGGGCGGGCGAGGCAGCACTGCCGCCGACCCGGCGGCGGCGAGGCTGCTGTTTGGCGGTGGTGGTGGAGGCTCAAGGGGGTGGAGGTTGAAGATGAACCGCAGACCCTTGATTTCGTATCCAATGGCTGCAAAATTGGTGACTAGAGATGAAAAAATCGATCGACCGACGTGTAGCCTCACCTTGCTAGTGCGTTCGGTTTAACGGACAATATTCAGTTTAACAAAGATGATTCAGTTTCGATAGTTAGGTTCGAGTTTGAGAGTTAAGTTCAGTTTTGACGGTGAAGTTCAGTTTGACAGTTAAGTTCGAGATGAGCGGCTGATGTATTTTACATCTAGCACTTTGTGGTTATGTATTTTCGTCATGTATTGGAGATGCTATTAGAATTCCACTCGAGTTAACGTTGTTCGTTGTCTCTCTTGTCTTGCTTGACCTCGGCGTCGTACAATTCAATCGAAGCTGCTCCAATAATGAAACCCTCCATCACAATGGAGCGATACCTGGGCTCCATCTCGAGGCGCCTAAGATCTTCTTCCCTCCTCGATAGCAAAGTCGGCGGAGCATCCTCACCGCCAACCCAATCACGCTGAGATCAACATGGCTTCGCCAAAGAGGTTGTACACTTGTTGCATCTCTTTTTACTCTACATGTTATATATATTGTCCATTGAGCACTTTCGTAGTAACGGAAATACGATTATTTTATCCTACTAGTGAGGTACCAGGCAACTTAGCTATCCGTGATGGACTCTCTTGAACGCCATCATTATTTATGTCTACGCGTTTGAGCTGTGCATTTGTCGATGGGCCTGGGAGTTGAGCTAGTATGGCAGTGGCCTGGGTCCAAAGTAATAGAAGTAGCACAAAAACATTTTTTTAGTGTAGGATTTTCCTTGCTCAAGCCTACCTACGAGAATCGCCAGTGTTTGAAAGGAAAAGTGAATGAAAAACATAGGAATTGGAAAGTTTCCTATGGTACTACTTTTCATTAATTTGGTGCAAAGGAATGGAGCAAAGGAAAACTGTAGGATTTGTTCCTTTAGTGTCTCCTTGAAAGAAAAACCGTAGGAATTCTAATTTCCACTTCTCCTCCTTTTCATATTCCTATTCATCAAGCACAAGACTAAGAGATGGTAGCATAATAGCATTATAACCGTAAATTTTCTTGTGGTTTGACTTAATCTCACCATGCTTTTTGCATCCCGTGATCTTCCAATTGTTGTGAATCAAACACCCAGTTGGCGTAAATCCTGCTTTTAATTACATTTTTGCACGTGCATTCCTATCCAATTCTGTCTATTTCCTATCCTGCATTGTTAGAATCCTCACATTCAAACAAGCCCTTACTCAATTACTTCATTCTGAGATATGTGTCAAAAAAACCTTGTGTGGTTTGTCCTACTCTGCTGTGTGTTTCCACCCAGCTCACCGCTCCAATGACGGAAGGGTTCACCACAGCAAGGATCCGCTCTCGGTGTCTTCGCGCCTCGAGATCTTCTTCCCCGCCGCCGGCAGCCACGACAACTGCATTACCATCATCAACTGAGCAGATGACCTTGAGGACTACACGGTCCGCAAGAGAGGTCGCACTCTTCCGTGTCTGCTTACGTTATGCGTCGCTTAATATGATGACATGCTACATTATCGTCGTGTTCACCTATTAGACTCAAGTCGGTCCAAACTAATCTGAAACTTGAGTTTTAAATGGTTGTGGGGTACATATTGGGGTAGCAATTAGTACTATCTGTCTACTATCTGGTTAATCTCCGGTGTCTACTATGAGTTTCATGTTGGGTGCAAACAAACATTAAAGGAGCCATTATCTGTATTTTTTAACTAAAGCTACTATCTGCCTGCTATCATTGGTTTTGGGTCCATCCACAGTTTGCTACCATCACTCTGGATTTGTGCATGCACTCCTTACATAATCTCACAATGTTTTATTCCTATGCATGCCAGTTATTGTACCCAATGGAACTGATCATGTAGAGCAAAAGAGACGAGCCTTGCATGGCAATAAAATTTCATGCAGACGTCATTCCATGGTGGGTGCAAAGGCAGCCCCCCTCCA
This sequence comes from Aegilops speltoides, assembly GCA_021437245.1. Taxonomy (NCBI): domain Eukaryota; kingdom Viridiplantae; phylum Streptophyta; class Magnoliopsida; order Poales; family Poaceae; genus Aegilops; species Aegilops speltoides. The sequence continues at coordinate 137,843,746 of CM038145.1, read as the reverse complement.
CCCATTTCGGATCGTAAACAAGAGGAAGATAACTGTTCTAAGGGGGATTCAGAAGGAGAAGACCACTCCTATTTACCCCATGAGGTCTTCGCTCTAACTTGGCATGCTGATGTTGGTAATAACATGCATATGGTGCCTTGCATTGCCTACTATATACATTAAAGATGTCATCTGCTTAGTTTAGACATGCTTTGTGTCAATGCCATCTGTTTAGTTTCTTTATCGTGTATGTGAATCATGCAATGCCATCTTGTCTAGCCAGGCATCATATATGTGAATTTTGCAATGCCACCCTGGTTAGCCAGTCATCTAATATGTGAATTATATTATGCCATCATTTTTTATTATGTGTTAAATTTGTCAACAATTTTAGTACATTCAATTACTCTTCTGTGCATCAGCCATTCGACGCGGTCATGGAAAAATCTGGAGTGGAAACAAGGTCTTGAGCGACAATGCTATCGGCGACGCGCATGTCTTCTTGGTTACCGATAGCTCCTCGGAGGAGGATTGAGAGAGATGACCACCATATTTCCCCACGAGGTGCATGCCCTAACTTGGCGGGGTTATGTTACTCATATCGTGCGTATGGTATCTTGCATTGCTATGTCATTTGCTTAGTTTAGACATGCTTTGTGTGAATGCCACCTGTTTAGTGTCTAATTACCATATATGTGAATTATGCAATGCCATCTTGTTGCAAGACATTATATATGTGAATTATGCAATGTTATATTGTTTCAAGGCATTATATATGTGAATTATGCAATGCCATGTTGTTTAGGCAAGCGTCATATATGTGAATTATATCATGCCGTCCTTTTTTTGTATTTCTCATTGCTTTTGTTGACAATGTTTGTATATTCAACTGCTCTTCCTATGCATCAGCCATTTGAATTGGTGATGGAGAAATGGAGGTGAAAACAAGGTCTTGAGCGGACAATGCTACTGCTGAAGCAGATATCTTGCTGGTTATAGATAGCTCTTTAGAGGAGGATTCAGAGGCAGATGACCAGTCCTATTATCCCCCTGAGGTGTACAAACTTGGCAGGGTTATATTACTCATATAATGCATATGTTGTATTGCAATGCTTAGTTTTTACATCATATACACAATATTGAATGCCATCTCCTTAGTTGACACATCATATATGCAATTGCCCTCTGCTCACTTCCTTAGTATATAAATCATATATTTGAATTATGTCATGCCATGATGTTTACATAGACATCATGTATCTGAATTATGGCATGCCAACCCATTTTCTAAAGACATAATATAGTTATATCATCACATCCTGTTTACATAGTCATCATATTTTAAATTATGTCATTCTATCCGTGAATTATATCATGCCATCATGTTTCCATCGATGGCATGTTTGTGATTTATGGCATGCCAACCACTTTAATAGACACATCGTATAGTTATATCATGTCATCCTGTTTACATAGTCATCATATTTTGAAGTATGTCATTCTATCCTGTTTAGTTAGCCATCATACATGTGAAATTGTGTCATGCTATCCTGTTTAATTAGCCATCATATATGTGAAATTATGTCATGCTATTCTATTTGCTTAGACAACATAAATGTGAATTATTTCATGCCTGTTTTCTTCCCTACTATCTATTGCACTGTCTATCTTACAATGTCGTACATTCAATTACTTTTCTTGTTTATCAGCCATTTCAATTGGAGGGAGTGATGGCAGTATCTGTGGGAGTAAAACACGGTCTTCAGAAAAGATCGTGCTACCTGTCGATGCAGATAGAACCACGGTTGTACTTGCCCAAGAATCAGCCCCACCACACATAACCCACACTCATGCAGATTGTACCCCTACCCAGTTGGACAGAGAACCAGCTACACCCCTTCTAACCCCAACCCCAGCAGATAGACACCCAGTTCCCGTTGACACAGCACCGTCTCCACCACGAGCACCCAAACACGAAAGCGGTTAGTAAGGCAACTGCGATTGCCCAAATCACGAGGACCACCACTCCGAACCCAAGTCAATGCTTAAAGCGTAAGAAGAATTGTTCTCGGTCGGGTTCCGTAGCTATGGTTCATACTACTTTGCTCTTGCATCACTTGTATTCTTGATACCAACCAATTTCAAATTTGAAGGATGCAATTGAAACTCCAATGGCGCAACAGTATGTTTTAAACCTGTTTCTTCAACGTGTTTGGCTGTTTGTTTGTTGTAACTTGCTCTATGTTGATTTCAGTTTCAATTGAATAAACAGTTATGTTCTCATGCCATGCACATTACAAGTGTTGTTATTGCTGTGTAGTTTCCCACACTTATATACTGTCTATGCTACTTTGTCTTAAATAGATATGATTTGAACTGTATCTATCTTGATTTGGCAACATAAACTAGAATGATATAGACCATGCAGTGACCATACTACATAGATATATGTTTGTTTCATGTTGTTATCTTGTCCACCTTACTACTGAACTGGTTTACCAAAATGAGTTTCATATACTACATTGTAAACCTGAGATGTGTTTGTTTGTTTCTCTTTTAGAACGCGGATAAAATATTGGAGAAGAGTACCCTGTTATGCAAGGGTAAAGGAAGTAATGCAGATAAGGTTCAAGATAGTGAGACATCCCCGTTGGTCTTCAAGAAAGCTGATAAAAACTATATTGAGGACACTGAGACAACCCCAAAGTTCTGTCTTGATGTAGTGTTCGAGTTACTGGCTACCACTTCCGGCACCGACTCTTCAAACTCGTTGCTGAATCAGTTCGGCTTCTTGAGTCTCAACTTCAAGTTGAAAGACATCAATCGAGATGTTATCGACGAAGCCCAGGACCGAGGAAGTCCTGCGAATTTAGATGCATACTTTCTAGTGCAACAAAGATTTGGAGGACTTGGCGCCAAACAAGAGAAAGTTAATAAGCTTGCTAAGCATCTTGCCGACATTATGGGTACCGGGATATTGTTTCTTGAGCTCTTTTGAAGTGGTTTTAGTTCGGACTTGTTTTGTCTTGCGGCGTTTATATCTTCTTTGTGTTCCCTATATTTGCACCGGTGGCGAACTTTGACGCCTTGATGGATGTAATATAATGTAATAGCCGTGATAGCCTAGTGTAAGTTGCTTGCTTATTTATTTCCTTGTTGTCTTGTTTATTTGTTTGCTTGTAGTAAGTGCAGTTCTTTTTCTGCGGTTTGCTAGTGGCTGCAATAACCTATTTTTTTACTAGTCCACAATAACCATGGGCTAATATTTACTGTAGTGACACTGGACCTATGGGCTGTAGAAACAGTGGGCCTTCTACGGCCGTATAAATAGTGGGCCTTCTACGGGCCGTAGAAACAATGGGCCTTCTACGGGCCGTATCATCAATGGGCCTTATACGAGCAGTATGATCGATTGCCCCAACATGGGCCAATAACAGGCCGCATTATGGCCGTAAACGGGCAAGAGTTGGAGTCGTCCGTTCATGGGCCGACCATAACGGGCTTCGTTAATAGGCCGTATTTCATGACGCTATGAAAACGGCCCAATGTGTTAATGGACCACAAACGGGCCGACTGTAACCACAGGCTGAATTTGGCCCATAAGCAGAAAATGACAGTAACGAGCTGTAAGTAAACGAATGCTGGAAATGAGCCCAAGAATAAATGGGCTCTGAGAAGGCCGAAAGATAACATGGGCTGGAAACGGCCCAACGGAATAACGGGCCCTTAATGGGTATAAAGTGATACACTATTCATTACGGGCCAGTTTCACCACGGGCCGTTAATGGGTGTAAAGTAATACATTGTTCATTACGGGTCAGTTTCACCACGGGCCGTTAATAGGCCAAGAGTTACATAGGGCCTCATATGGGCCGAAAGACGTCATGGGCCATACATGGGCCAGAAGTGAAAACGGGATGGAATCATATTGGGTGGCCCAGATGACGCTACTGGGCCTAATTCGGATAGGGCGTAACGGGCCTTGGGTTAGCGGGCTGTAAATGGGCTATATGCGAACATGCCGTTAACAGGCTTTACATGGGCCAGCTCGCCACCTTTTGACCAAGCCAAACGGGCCGGCCTTTTCATAGGAATGGGCCTCTGTTGGGCCGTGCCACGTGTCGACATATAATAGGCGCCTTCTGTCCAATGAGTGGATGACATGTGTCCCAACGGTGAGCCGACACGTGTTTCCTCCAGCCAATGATGATTTTACACGTGGAAAATCCCCATTGGTCGGGGCTATTAACGGGTTATCGGATCCAAAACCCGACCCGATAGCTTAACGGCGTTCCGTTATAGTGGATGCCACATGTCGGTCACCCTTGACCAAAGCACTTCTGTGACGCGCGATTTATCGTCATGGAAGTGGACACTTCCGTGATGATAATTTTGGTAATGTCATGGAACACTTCTACGACAGCACATATATGACTATCTTGATTCTGTCATAAATTTGTCATGGATGTACATGCATGACAAAAAACGCCACCTACTGTGACAAACACGTATCACCACGGAAGTGTATTTTTTGTAGTGTGATTATGTTATTGATATGAGTAATTGTGAGACCGAGGTGTTATTGTTAGTATGGTTAGTTCATAATATTTGCTGAAACTTGAATGCTGGCTTTTCATGTTACAACAACAAGAGCAAACAGAGTTTGTAAAAGTTTTCTTTATCACTTCGGTTTATCAATGAATTGCTTGAGGACAAGCAAAGTTTAAGCTTGGGGAGTTGATCGTCTCCCAACGTATCTACTTTTCCAAAAACTTTTGCCCTTGTTTTGGACTCTAACTTGCATGATTTGAATGAAACTAACTTTCGGATCGACGCTGTTTTCGCAGAATCGCCATGATGTTGTTTTATGTGTAGAAAAGAAAAGTTCTCGGAATGTCCTGAAAATCCACGGAGGCACTTTTTGGAATTAATAAGAATTTCTGGGCAAAAGAAATATACTAGGGGGCCCAGGTCCTGTCCACGAGACAGGGGGGTGCCCCCCTGTAGGGCATGCCCCCTATCTCGTGGGCCCCCTGGACCTCCACCGACCTCAACTCCAACTCCATATATTCACGTTCAGGAAAAAAAACAGAGAGAAAGTTTCATCGCGTTTCACAACACGGAGCCGCCGCCAAGCCCTAATCTCTCTCGGGAGGGCTGATCTGGAGTCCGTTCGGGGCTCCGGAGAGGGGGAGTCGTCGCCCTCGTCATCATCAACCATCCTCCATCACCAATTTCATGATGCTCACCGCCGTGCGTGAGTAATTCCATTGTAGGCTTGCTGGACAGTGATGGGTTGGATGAGATTTACCATGTAATCAAGTTAGTTTTGTTAAGGTTTGATCCCTAGTATCCACTATGTTTTGAGATTGATGTTGCTATGACTTTGCTATGCTTAATGCTTGTCACTAGGGCCCGAGTGCCATGATTTCATCGGCCACCATGATGAACATGACCTAGATCTGTCATTGGGCCACACGCAGGAGATAACACCTGTGACCGCCTTGGCCCTAGAGCCAGGGCGGACTGCGTCGTCTGAAGACGGGAAGCTTAACCCCGCCACAGAGGCTGCAGACTCGGCGGCGCTCAAGCCGCACACAGACCCAACATCGAGCTGGGATTGTGTCACCGGAACCTCGGACTCGTCTCCGGCCATGGGTTCCGGACCGCGTGCATCCGCGTCCATCGAACCTGATTGGGCGTCAGTCTTGGAGTTCAGCTCCACGGACAGCTTCCAGCACTTGCCTTTTGGCGACATGTTAAGCTTGTTAAAATCCCTCTCCTTGTGAGGGAACTCTCGGCCGAACTATGTCCAGCTCGAATGGGAAGCGGACGACGAAGAACTTTGTGTCCCACCCACCACCCACTTCATAGCCACTGTCGACGACTTAACCGACATGCTTGATTATGACTCTGAAGACATCGACGTTATGGACGACGATGCCGGAGAGGAGCAGGGACCACCGCATACAGGGGTTTGGACAGCCACCTCCTCATACGACATATACATGGTGGATACACCCAAAGAAAACAACGGCGGCAATGAAAATCCAGTCGAGGATAAACCTCTTGAGACACAGCCAAAGCACCGACGTCAGCGACGCCGCTCTAAGCCACGCCGTAGTAAAAATAGCAATACCGTCACAGGAGAAAATAACACTCTGGATGATGCCGAAAACAATGAAGACCCCGTTGAGCCAACCTCCAAGCAGGAGGAACGGGAGGATGGGCGAGTCAGCCCTGGCGAACAGGCCATGAACGAAGACTCGGAGGATAACAACTACCTTCCCCTCTCCAAGGATGAGGTGAGCCTCGGCGACGAAGATTCCATCGTGCCTGAGGAGCCCGACCAACAGGAATGCTTTAAGCGTCAGCTAATTGCCACTGCAAGAAGCCTGAAAAAGAAGCAGCAGCAGCTTCAAGCTGATCAAGATCTGCTCAATGAAAGATGGACTGATGTCCTGGCAGCCGAGGAATATGGCCTCGAGCGCCCAACCAAAAGCTACCCGAAGTGCAAATTGTTACCACAGTTCGATGACGAGGCGCTGGAGCCCGTCCTACCAAGGTACAATGCGTCAGATCGACCACCGCGTGGCCGGGACAAAGCAGCACCTCGAGCCGAACACCAGCCCACACTGCCTCGCTGAACAAATAGAAATACAACAGCTCGGGGAATACACCTGACCTGCGGCGCGACTTGGAAAAAAGAGCAGGTCAGACTAGATAAATCTATGGATCACGGGGGCGTGCCCCGATGCGCGACGATAGCCATCCGGCTAAACGTGACGAATGTAATCACGTCCGGGCCGAAAACCACAGAGGAACTCCAACCGAGCTACGTCACGACTTGGCCCGATATAGAGGCGCCGCACACCCCCTTTGCTTCACTGACGAAGTAATGGGACACAATTTCCCAGAAGGGTTTAAAGCCATGAACATTGAATCATATGATGGCACAATAGACCCAGCGGTATGGATCGAAGACTTTCTTCTCCATATTCATATGGCCCGCGGTGATGATCTTCACACCATCAAATACCTCCCGCTCAAACTCAAGGGACCAGCTAGGTACTGATTGAACAGTCTGACCGAAAACTCCATTGGCAGCTGGGAGGACTTGGAGGACGCCTTCCTCGACAACTTACAAGGCACATATGTCCGACCTCCGGATGCTGATGACTTAAGTCACATAATCCAACAGCCCGGAGAGTCAGCCAAGAAATTCTGGACTAGGTTCTTAACTAAAAAGAACCAGATCGTCGACTGTCCGGACGCCGAAGCCCTAGCGGCCTTTAAGCACAGCATCCGCAATGAATGGCTGACCAGACACCTCGGCCAGGAAAAACCGAAGTCAATGTAAGCCCTTACGACACTCATGACCCGCTTCTGTGCGGGCGAAGATAGCTGGCTAGCCCGTAGCAATAACAATACAAGCGAACCTGGCACTTCTGAAGCCAGAAACAACAACGGCAAGCCCCGACGCAATAGACATAAGTGTCGAAACAACGGTGATAACTCTGAAGACACGACGGTCAACGCCGGATTCAGTGGCTCTAAGTCCGGTCAGCGGAAGAAGCCATTTAAGAGAAATAATCCGATCCCGTCCAGTCTGGACCGCATACTAGATCGACCATGCCAAATCCATGGCACTCCTGATAAACCAACCAATCATAGCAACAGGGAATGTTGGGTCTTCAAACAGGTTGGCAAGTTAAACACCGAGAATAAGGAGAAAGGGTCGCAAAGCGATGACGATGATGAGGAACCCCGACCACCGAACACAGGGGGACAGAAAAAAATCCCCCCCCCCCAAGTCAAAACGGCGAACATGATATACGCCACCCATATCCCCAAGAGGGAGAGCAAGCGTGCACTCAGGGACGTCTACGCGATGGAGCCAGTCGCCCCAAAGTTCAACCCATGGTCGTCCTGTCCGATCACCTTCGATTGCAGGGACCATCCGACCAGTATCTGTCATGGCGGTTCAGCCACACTGGTCCTTGACCCAATTATTGATGGATTCCACCTTACGCGAGTCCTCATGGACGGTGGCAGCAGCCCGAACCTGCTCTATCAGGATACAGTGCGCAAAGTGGGTATCGATCCCTCAAGTATCAAGCCCACAAAAATCACCTTTAAAGGTGTCATACCAGGTGTAGAGGCCTGTTGTATGGGCTTAATCACACTGTAAGTGGTCTTCGGATCCCCGGATAATTTGTGATGCGAAGAATTGATCTTCGATATCGTCCCCTTCCGTAGTGGCTATCATGCACTGCTCGGACGAACCGCATTCGCTCGATTCAATGCGGTGCCGCACTATGCCTACCTCAAGCTCAAGATGCTCAGACCACGCGGTGTAATAACGGTCAACGGAAATACGGAACGCTCCCTCTGTACTGAGGAGCACACCACGGCCCTTGTAGTAGAAGTACAGAGTAGCCTTTTTAGGCAGAACCTCAATTCGGCAATAAAGCTCCCGGACACCGTCAAGCGAGTCTGAACTACTCTGCAGCAGGACTGTCCAGCTCGTCCAGAGCTTGACTAGCAATTCGGCCTCCGTCCCAGTCCCAATCAAGCGATGACATTTGTGCCGCGCGTACATAACTACGCACTCAAAATACCATGGGCATGGACAGAGGCACAACTAGACCGTGGTCCATAAGGCGGCTCAACCGCCTTGGATCCGTATACCTTCACTTTTTCTTTTTCCTTTCAGGTTCTTCTCTTCCCGAGGCTTTTCTGATAACCTGATCATCGAACCTATCAAGGGACGGATACACCAAGAAGGCAAGGAGCTTTGACGTACAAGGGAATCCCCAGGTGGTCTCTGCTAATGATCGTTATACCTGTTTTAAATACCCGCACGCAGCTCGCCCTTGGTCATGGCATGTCAAATAGCCTTATTTGCTTATTGCATTACTTGTACAAATACGCCTTGACTTATTAATCAAATTACAATGGAAAATAGTTGCAGCTCAGAATTTGCGGCGTCAGCTTATTGATACGTCTCCAACGTATCTATAATTTTTGATTGTTCCGTGCTATTATATTACCCGTTTTGGATGTTTATGGGCTTTACTTTACACTTTTATATCATTTTTGGGACTAGCCTACTAACCGGAGGCCCAACCCGAATTGTTGTTTTTTTTTTGCCTATTTCAATGTTTCGAAGAAAAGGAATAACAAACGGAGTCCAAATGGAATGAAACCTTCGGGAGCGATCTTTTTGGAACAAATGCAAACCAGGAGACTTCGAGTGGACGTCAAGTAGCAGCCGAGGCGGCCACGAGGGTGCCAGGCGCGCCCTAGGGGGGTGGGCATGCCCCCCACCCTCGTGGGCCCCTCGTGGCTCCACCGACCTACTTCTTCCTCCTATATATATCTACGTACCCCGAAAACATCCAAGAGCACCATGAAAACCTAATTCCACTGCCGCGACCTTCTGTATCCGCGAGATCCAATCTTGGAGCCTTCGTCGACGCTCCGTCGGAGGGGGAATCGACCATGGAGGGCTTCTACATCAACACCATAGCCTCTCCGATGAGTTGTGAGTAGTTTACCACAGACCTTCGGGTCCATAGTTATTGTGCTTCAAAGTAGCACCATGTTTTTCTTATAGTGAGTCTCATAAGTTGTCTTGTTCATACTAGTGGGAATTTTTCATTATAGAACTTGGCTTGTATATTCCTATGATGGGCTTCCTCAAATTCTCTAGGTCTTCATGAGCAAGCAAGTTGGATGCACACCCACTGTTTTCTTTTATTGAGCATTCATTTATAGCTCTAGTGCATCCGTCGCATGGCAATCCCTACTCCTCATGTTGACATCAATTGATGGGCATCTCCATAGCCCATTGATTATCCTCGTCAATGTGAGACTTTATCCTTTTTTGTCTTCTCCACACAATCCCCATCATCATATTCTATTCCACCCATAGTGCTATATCCATGGCTCACGCTCATGTATTGTGTGAAGGTTGAAAAAGTTTGAGATTATTTAAGTATAAAACAATTGCTTGGCTTGTCATCGGGGGTATAGAAGTTGCGAACATCTTTGTGTGACAAAAATGAAGCATAGCCTAACTATATGATTTTGTAGGGATGAAATTTCTTTTGCCATGTTATTTTGAGAAGACATGATTACTTTGATTAGTATGCTTGAAGTGTTACTATTTCTTTTATCAATATGAAATTTTATTTTGAATCATTTGGATCTGAACATTCATGCCACAATAAAGAAAATTACATTGAGAATTATGCTAGGTAGCATTCCACATCAAAAATTCTCTTTTTATCATTTACCTACTCGAGGACGAGCAGGAATTAAGCTTGGGGATGCTTGATACGTCTCCAACGTATCTATTATTTTTGATTGTTCCATGCTATTATATTACCCCTTTTGGATGTTTATGGGCTTTATTTTACACATTTATATCATTTTTGGGACTAACCTACTAACCGGAGGCCCAGCCCGTATTGCTGTTTTTTTGCCTATTTCAGCATTTCAAAGAAAAGGAATAACAAATGGAGTCCAAACAGAATGAAACCTTCGGGAGCGTGATTTTTGGAACGAACGTGATCCAGATGACTTGGAGTGCAAGTCAAGAAGCAGCCGAGGCAGCCATGAGATAGGAGGGCGCGCCCCCTGTCTCGTGGGCCCCTCGGGCGTCCACCGACGTACTTCTTCCTCCTATGTAAGCCTACGTACCCCAAAAACATCCAGGGAGCCAATGAAACACAATTTCCACTACTGTAACCTTCTGTATCCGTGAGATCTCATCTTGGAGCCTTCACCGGCACTCTGCCGGAGGGGGAATCGACCATGGAGGGCTTCTACATCAACATCCTTGCCCCACCAATGAGTTGTGAGTAGTTTACCACAGACCCTACGGGTCCATAGTTATTAGCTAGATGGCTTCTTCTCTCTTTTTGGATCTCAATACAATGTTCTCCCCCTCTCTTGTGGAGATCTATTCGATGTAAACTCTTTTTGCGGTGTGTTTGTCGAGATCCGATGAATTGTGGGTTTATGATCAAGTTTATCTATGAATAATATTTGAATCTTCTCTGAATTCTTTTATGTATTATTGAGTTATCTTTGCAAGTCTCTTCGAATTATCAGTTTGGTTTGGCCTACTAGATTGATCTTTCTTGCCATGGGAGAAGTGCTTAGCATTGGGTTCAATCTTGCGGTGTCCTTACCCGGATGTAAAGGGTTGCAAGGCACGTATTGTATTGTTGCCATCGAGGATAACAAGATGGGGTTTATATCATATTGCTTGAGTTTATCCTCTACATCATGTCATCTTGCTATCGTTACTCTGTTACGATGAACTTAATACTCTAGATGCGAGGCGAGTCGGTCGATGTGTGGAGTAATAGTAGTAGATGCAGGCAGGAGTTGGTCTACTTGTTGCGAAAGTGATGCCTATATACATGATCATGCCTAGATAATCTCATAATTATTCGCTTTTCTATCAATTGCTCGACAGTAATTTGTTCACCCACCGTAATACTTATGCTATCTTGAGAGAAGCCACTAGTGAAACCTATGGCCCCCGAGTCTATCTCTTATCATATTTGTTTCCAATCTACTTTTATTTGCATCTTTACTTTCTGCATCTATATTATAAAATACCAAAAATATATTTATCTTATCTTACTATCTTTATTAGATCTCACTTTACATGAAGTGGCCGTGAAGGGATTGACAACCCCTTTATTGCGTTGGTTGCGAGTTCTTTGTTTGTTTGTGTAGGTGCGTGGGACTTTTGAGGAGCCTCCTACTGGAATGATACCTTGGTTCTCAAAAACTGAGGGAAATACTTACGCTACTATTGCTGCATCACCCTTTCCTCTTCAAGGAAAACTAACGCAAGCTCAAGACGTAGCAATGACGCAAAGAAGAAGAAGAAATCTTCAAAGTCTTCATCATCAAAATCCTCGAAGTCTTCATCTTACAAGAAGAGCAGCTCCAAGAAGGCTCGGGCATTCATTGGCAAGGAAATGGACTCTGAAGCTGAATCTGAGGAACATGAGGACGAGGAGGCATCTGAGGAGTCCGAGTCTGGTGTGGCGAGCTTAGCTCTCGCTACTGCATTCGTTAGCAAGTCTATCGTCAACTCTGAAGAAAATGGATTCACCAACAAAGCTGATGAAGGCAATGATGACTACGCTCCCACCTATTGCTTCTTGGCAAAGGGTGCCAAGGTAACTAAATACGCCTCCTCTGAATCTAGTGAAGATGATTCTGATGAAAACCTCAAGCCCAGCTACTCTAAACTTGCTAAGATTGCTGTGAACAACAAAAGGCTTTTGAAAAGGTTGAAAACATGCTAGATAAAAGTGATGATATGTTGGGTGAAGAAATGGATCGCACCAAAACCTTGACTGAAAATCTTCAGAGACTTCAGTCCAAGTTTGACAACCTTCAAGGTCATCATAACACTCTCTTATCTGATCACGAGAAGATTTCTTATGAATTTGTTCAAAGAAAGCAAGATCTCGAAAAGCTAAGAGTGGATTATGAAGATCTTAAGAAGGAGCGCGATTCATTACTTGCTCAACAAATCAGCGCTACTCAGGAAGAATTTGTTCCTCCATGTCTGAAGTGCATTGAACGTGAAACTGCGAATTCTTCACCTGAATGTTCAAATGCTTCTAATGCTACAAATTCTTCATTTGTCTCTGCTATCACTAATTCCTGATCTGAGGACAATGCAAGTATCACTGATGATGCAGGGCTAAAGGAATTGTACATGACAGGCATGTACAAAAGCCTCAAAGGGCATCAGACCCTTTGTGATGTGCTCAAAAAGCAGATCCTCAACAAAAACCCTAGGAAAGAGGGTATCGCCTTTGAGAGGAAACTCAATGCTGATGGAACATATTGGAAGCCTAAGGAGTACCCCAAAACCTCATGGGTTGCTGCAAAGGGACCTCCAGTTGATCCATCCAATTTATCTGGCTTTACATGTAAATCTCCTCATTCTTCTGATGAGTCATTTGACTCCAACTATAAACTGTTGAAAAATCAGAATGGTGAAGTATTTGCTAGATATGTTGGCACTAACTGCAGGAACGGTTCACCTATGAAGAAAATCTGGGTTCCCAAAAGTTGCCTTGAAAGTCTTCAGGTGAATGTCCTCATGACACCACCTGTGAAGAATAGGAACTCCAGATCAAATTCTTCATATGAACCAAATTCTTCTTATGGATCCAAGTCCTCATACGGACCAAATTCCTCACGTGGATCAAATTCCTCAAAAGGATCAAAGTTCTCATTTGATCATCATCGTGCTAACCCCTCTGTTTCGCAGGGTAGAGCTAAGGGCTATGAATATGCGCATTATTCTTCAAATCATTATGTTCATAAGTCCTCGAAGAATTTCTCTGCTTATTCATATGCTTATCCTAACCCCTCTTATGTGAAATGAAGTGGACTGGCGTCTATGCCACCTTTATCATGTGGCGCTTACAGAGTGATGAATTCTTTGCCACCCCTTCAGATGTGGGTGGTGAAGAAAAAGAACTAATCTCTTATGCAGGGTCAGTCTCGGGCGTGCTCAAAAGCGTCTCAAGAATTTGTTGGAGACTGAGCGATTGCTCGATAGGACGCCTTGAGCTAATCATGATGAAATGAACTTTCATTTCACACATCCTCATACCAATTTATCTGTTTCATTGCTTGATGAAATTGAACTGATGATATTGATGTCATATTCTTCACTGATGAAGTATATGAGTTCGTAAGTTGCACTAATTCATCTGCAGGATGATCAACCCAAAGCCAATGAGTGGGTCCTCGATAGTGGATGTACAAATCACATGACTGGTGACAAGAATCTATTGATGGATGCTCCTTTATCACCGTCACATCTGAAGCATATCATCTTCACTGACAAAGGCAAAAATCAGGTATTGGGTCTAGGTAAGGTTGCGATCTCTAAGGACATACACATGGACAAAGTCATGCTTGTTGAGTCCTTAGGATACAACCTCATGTCTGTCTCAATGCTTTGTGATCTTGATATGGTTGTTGTCTTTGGCAAATATCATTGCGTTGTGATCATGGAAGCTGACAATTCCAAAGTCTTCGAAGGTTTTAGGAGAGGAGACTTGTACATTGTTTATTTCTCTACAGGACCACAACCGGCCGTATGCCTACTTGCAAAAGCTTCAGAAGGCTGGCTATGGCATCGACGACTTGGTCATGCTGGCATGTGCAATTTGCACACGCTTGCGAAGAAGAAGCATGTCATTGGCATTGAGAATGTCAAATTCCTCAAGGATCACTTATGCAGAGCCTGTGAAGCTGGAAAGATGACCAAGGCTAAGCATCCAGCAAAGACTATCATGACTACCACTCGACCATTTGAATTGCTTCACATGGATCTCTTTGGTCCTAATCATTATTCTGCTGTTACAAATGATGCATCTCTATAGGGCTTCGTTATTGTTGACGATTATTCTCGTTACACATGGGTACACATTGTCACTTACAAACATGAGGTGTAGGAAGTCTTCAAACGATTTTCCTCAAGGGCTTCAACCAACTTTGGTGTGAAGATCAAGCACATCAGAAGTGACAATGAGACTGAGTTCAAGAATTCCGGTCTTGATGACTATCTTGATAAACTTGGTATTACTCATGAGTTATCTGCTCCTTATACTCCTCAGCAGAATGGCATCATGGAGCGCAAGAACAGAACTCTTGTTGAGATGGCTCGTACTATGCTTGATGAATACAAGACACCTCGTCAGTTCTGGAGTGAGGCCATTGATACTGCGTGCCACATCATCAACAGAGTATATCTTCACAAATTCTTCAAGAAGACTGCCTATGAACTCCTCACTGACAAGAAACCCAATGTGAGTTACTTCAAAGTCTTCGGTGCTAAATGTTGGATTAGAGATCCTCATCACAATTCTAAATTTGCACTGAAAGCACATGAGGGTTTTATGCTTGGTTACGGAAAGGACTCGCACACCTACAAAGTCTTCAACAACGTTCTTCACAAGGTTGTTGAAACTGTAGATGTGCAGTTCGATGAAAGTAATGGCTCGCAAAGAGAGCACCTACCTTCTAAGATAGATGAACCAGCACCTGAGGATTCTATCAAGTTCAAAGCTACTGAGGATGTCATTCCCATCGAAGAATCTGCCGAAGAATTCATTCCAAAACGTGATGAACGTCGAGCAGGCGCACGTGAAGAAAATAGTGCTGAGGAAAATGCTCCTAAAGAAAATGCGGATCAAATTCCTCGAAGACAACCCGCTCATCCTCGTATTGCTAACGAAGTGCAAATCGAGAAGATCATCGATGACATTGAAGCACCAGGTCCTCTCACACGCTCAAAAGCTTCACATTTGTCTAACTTTTGTGGTCACTTTGCTTTTGTCTCTATCACAGAGCCTACTAAGGTAGATGAAGCATTTTTGGAGCCTGAGTGGATTCAAGCTATGCAAGAAGAATTACATCAGTTCGAGCTCAACAACGTCTGGGAGCTGGTCAAACGTCCAGATCCTCGCAAGCACAACATTATTGGCACAAAGTGGATGTACCGCAACAAGCAAGATGAAAATGGCCTTGTTGTGAGGAATAAGGCACGGCTTGTAGCTCAAGGCTACACACATGTTGAAGGAATTGACTTCGATGAAACTTTTGCACCTGTTTCTAGACTTGAGGCCATTTGCATATTACTTGCTTATGCTAACCATCATGATATTATCTTACAACAAATGGATGTGAAAAGTGCATTCCTCAATGGTAAGCTTGGGAAGAAGTATATGTTGCTCAGCCCCCAGGTTTTGAAGATCCAAAGAATCCTAACAAAGTCTTCAAACTCAACAAGGCCCTGTATGGCCTCAAGCAGGCCCCTTGGGCGTTGTATGATACTTTGAAGGAATTCCTCATGAAGAAAGGCTTCAAACCCGATTCACTCGACCCAACTCTTTTCACTAAATCTTATGATGGTGAATTGTTTGTGTGCCAAATATATGTTGATGATATCATTTTTGGCTGTACTGACCAATGATATAGTGATGAATTTGCCTATATTATGAGTGAATAATATCCAATGTCTATGATGGGAGAATTGAAATTCTTTTTAGGTCTTCAAATTCTTCAATAGCGCAATGGGATATTCATATCTCAGGAGAAATACCTCAAGGACGTATTGAGGAAATTCGGCATGCAAGATTGCAAAGGGGTCAAAATTCCAATGCCCACAAATGGCCATCTATGCACTGATGAAAATGGTAAAGACTTCGATCAAAAGGTATACCGCTCCATGATTGGCTCTTTATTGTACCTATGTGCATCTAGGCCGGATATTATGCTTAGTGTTTGCATGTGTGCCCGATTTCAAGCTACACCGAAGGAATCACACCATAAGGCTGTGAAGCATATTCTTCAATACTTAGTTGACACACCAACACTTGGATTATGGTATCCCAAGGGCTCTTCGTTTGATCTCATTGGATATTCAGACTCTGACTATGTTGGTGATCGTGTGGATCGCAAGTCAACATCAGGCACATGTCATTTCCTCGGACGATCTTTGGTCTGTTGGTCCTCGAAGAAACAGAACTGCGTATCACTCTCTGATACGTCTCCAATGTATCTACTTTTCCAAACACTTTTGCCCTTGTTTTGGACTCTAACTTGCATGATTTGAATGAAACTAACCCGGATCGACGCTGTTTTATTGAGAATCGCCATGATGTTGATTTATGTGTAGAAAAGAAAAGTTCTCGGAATGTCCCGAAATCCACGGAGGCACTTTTGGAATTAATAAGAATTTTGGTGAAAGAATTAATGCCGGGGCCCACACTGTCAACAAGGCAGGGGCGCCTCATGCTGACCTCCTATCTCGTGGGCCCCCTGGACCTCCACCGACCTCAACTCCAACTCCATATATTCACGTTTGGGGAAAAAAATCAGAAAAAAGTTTCATCGCATTTTACGACATGGAGCCGCCGCCAAGCCCTAATATCTCTCGGGAGGGCTGATCTGGAGTCCGTTCGGGGCTCCGGAGAGGGGGATTCGTCGCTGTCGTCATCATCAACCATCCTCCATCACCAATTTCATGATGCTCACCGCCGTGCGTGAGTAATTCCATCGTAGGCTTGCTGGACGGTGATGGGTTGGATGAGATTTACCATGTAATCAAGTTAGTTTTGTTAGGGTTTGATCGCTAGTATCCACTATGTTCTGAGATTGATGTTGCTATGAATTTGCTATGCTTAATGCTTGTCACTAGGGCCCGAGTGCCATGATTTCAGATCTGAACCTATTATGTTTTCATGAATATATGTGTGTTCTTGATCCTATCTTGCAAGTCTATAGTCACCTATTATATGTTATGATCCGACAACCCCGAAGTGACAATAATCGGGATACTTCTTGGTGGTGACCATAGTTTGAGGAGTTCATGTATTCACTATGTGCTAATGCTTTGTTCTGGTTCTCTATTAAAAGGAGGCCTTAATATCTGTTAGTTTCCGCTAGGACCCCGCTGAACACGGGAGGGTAGGACAAAAGATGCCATACAAGTTCTTTTCCATAAACACGTATGACTATTTACGGAATACATGCCTACATTACATTGATGAACTGGAGCTAGTTCTATATCACCCTATGTTATAACTATTGCATGAGGAATCGCATCCGGCATAATTATCCATCACTGATCCATTGCCTACGAGCTTTTCATATATTGTTCTTCGCTTATTTACTTTTCCGTTGCTACTGTTACAACAACTACAAAAACCCAAAAACATTTATCTTTACTTTTGCTATCGCTACCTTTATTATCATACCACTTTTGCTACTAAATACTTTGCTGCAGATACTAAGTTATCCAGGTGTGGTTGAATTGACAACTCAACTGCTAATACTCAAGAATATTCTTTGGCTCCCCTTGTGTCGAATTAATAAATTTGGGTTGAATACCCTACCGTCAAAAGCTGTTGCGATCCCCTATACTTGTGGGTTATCAAGACTAATTTCTGGGGCCGTTGCCGGGGAGCATAGCTCTATTCTCTGAGTCACTTGGGATCTATATCTGTTGATCACTATGAAGAACTTGAAAGACGCTAAAACCAAGATTTTGCCCTCAACTACGAGGGGAGGTAAGGAACTGCCATCTAGCCTGGCACTAGATTCTCCTTCTGTTATTAGTAGGCTTGCTACACCTAAACCTACTACTGCTATGAATTCTGATATGTCGCATGTTATTGATGATGCCACTTCTGCTATGCATGATGAAACTACTTCTTTGCGTGATACTACTTTGCCATTAGGTGAATTTCTTGATGAACAACTTGCTAGAGTTAGGGGGAATGAAAATATTGAAGAACCTATTATTGATGATAGTGATTATGAAGGCCCCCCAACGATTATTGTCGGATTTTGGGTTCCGTCAGACCCTTGAGGTTCGAACACTAGGGTGCCCGCGGAGATTTCTCCCTCTACCTACCTGCTCCTCGCCGAATCGCCTGGATCTAAACTACGAAAGAAACAACACAAGAGACATAGGGTTTATGCTGGTTCAGGCCACCATTGTGGTGTAATACCCTACTCCAGTGTGTGGTGTGGTGGATTGCCTCTTGGGCTGATGGTGAACAATACAAGGAAGAACAGCCTCGCGAGGGTCTGTTCTTGGCTGGTGCAACGAACTGCTAGGAGGAGTTCAGTCTCTCTCTCTCTCTCTCTCTCTCTATTCTAGATGTATGCCAGATACTCTCCTCATACCCGATCCTCTCTACCCTGGGGGTGGCTAGTCCTATTTATAGGCAAAGGCCCTGGGCCTCTCCCCAAATATTGAGCGGGAAGGGCGCCAACAATTGGCCATTTGAAGGGGAACAGCGGGTACACCTATCCTGACTAAAGTTGGTCCTTGCCTGTCGAAGGTTCTGGTGGTGACGCCTGCTTGGGCTCCACAATGACTTCCTCCCTGCCGTTGGGCTGGTCTTGGTCTTGTTGCACTGAAATGGATGCCTTTTCTTGATGCTCTCGCCTGCGCTTGCTCCTTTGCACCAAAGAGGAAAGGAGGACATCTTGCTGGGCGGGCGCCTCGAGCGCCCTTGGTCGCCATGGCTTGCGTCATGGGCACCTCGCGAGTACCCGCCTTGAACTCTCCGCCTCCTCATGAGCCAGCCTGATGAGGCCGTGCTGAGGAAGCTCCTTGTCGTCCGCCCATGAGGCTTGGCCCCTCGAGGGTCTTGAGCTTGTGTTGATGAGGATGGGCCACGCTGGGCCCCTTTGAGCCACGCCACAGCGAGCAAGTCTGGGACCCCGTTCCCGAAACGCCGACAGAGCCCAGACCCACGACGCGCCCGGACTTGGCTGAGCGAGAGGCAAAGGGCAAGTCTGCGGCGTCGCGGGCCCTAACAGCTGCAGCCTTAGGCGCCGCATGGCGGTTGATTGGGCGTGGGCGCCTCGCTTCCCCACGCCGCGGCAATCGCACAGATTTGACAAGTCCTCGCGTGCCATGGGCCATGATTACCTGCGATCGTGGAGGTCAACGGTTGGCCTTCGCCAGCTATAAGTACGGAACGGCGCGTGCCCTTCCAGTCTATCTCTCCTTGCTTCTCCTTCTTCCTGGTCCTTGCTCCGTCTTGCTTCAATGGCTCCGATCCACCGGTTCTCCGTGGCAGAGAAGGGAAAGGCTCCCCAAGAGGATCCTGACCCGCTTCCACCGAAGAAACGACATGCCCTCTGCCATTGGGGTGAGGGTGCCCACCAGGAAGTGCCGAGGCCCTGATGTGAGTAGCCACCACCAGGGTTCCCATTTCCCTTGTACGCCCATATCGGGGGCTCTGAAGGAGTCGACGCCGAACGTCACGGGCGGCACCACCGTCGGCGCCGGCGGGTCATGAAGGTGTGCGTCTTTCCCCCGGGAGTCCACGCTGAAGGCTCCTCCCGAGAGTTCGTGCTTCACGCTGCCACGCCTCCTAAGTCTTGGATTCACCTTCCCCCTTTCTTCGCCTCCGTCATCCCTTGAGGGGACCCCTGAGGGCTTTGGCTGCAACCGCGCCGGCTGCAGCACCCTCGCGACCGGGGCAGAGGTCGCGGTCGTTTCCCCGGGCGAGGTCTTCATGACTCGAGGCTGGGGCGAGGTCGCCCGGGTCTGCAGGGCAAGGGGCGCCCTCGTGATCCATCTGGAGTACGACGGTGCTTCGGTGATGTCCTTCAAGGTCTTCGATGCGGAGGGTCGCCGGCTGGAGTGTTGCCCCGGAAGAGGCGGTCGGGACCCTGCGACGGCGAGACAGAGGCCGGCCAACCACTCCCTTGGCAGCTCCTCAGGCGATGGGGGAGCCGAAGGATCCAGCGACTCCGCCGAGCTCTTCGCGACTACGGAAACGAGCAACGACAGCTACGAGCCCCCGAGCCTGCGCCGCTCCCGGAGCAGGGCGGGCTCGTTAGGCCATCACCGCCCTGATCTGGATGGGGTTGGCGCCGGTGCTGGACGGCCCACTGTTGATGATGGCGTCTGCCGCGATGGTCCTTGTAGCTAGGACTCCCTAGGATTCGCGTCTTTTGTTCCTGCGAGGAGCCAAGAATATACCCCGCGGGGGCTTGTAAGATGTTTGTAGCTCCGTTTGTCAATATGATCCTCATTCCGACAGTCCTGTCCCAAAGGCGGCTTCACCGTCGCTTAGTATCTGTGTCGCGATGCATGGTCAAGGCCAGGAGGTGAGCGGCCCGAGGTCCGGTAAGAGCCCCTGAGTCGCGATGCTCAGGAGGTCCCCCTTAGCGCTCAAGCAGCCATCATTCGGTGAGAAAGGAGAGCAACGTTGCTAACACAGGATTGCATTAGGTGCGGGGATGGTGCTGCGATAACTAATGTTTCCGGAGAGCGACTTATCTCGAGGGTCAGGAAACGCTTCCTGGTGCGGCGCTAGGTCCGTGCCTTGGCCGGCGAGGGGTTGCTTGGCAAGGTCCTCGCGTGCTTCTCCCCTCTTGCCTTCGCTCCCCTTTCTGCTCTACGTCCTCGGGTACCGGCCCTCGAGCGAGTCTCAGCCGTTGCTGGTATGCCAGGTCGCGATGCCGTGGACAAGGCCAGAGGGTGAGGGCTGGAGAGCCAGTAGGAGCCCTGAGTCGCGATGCTCAGTTACCCCCCCTTTAACGTGCAAGCGGTTTGCGCGGACGAGAGTGAAGAAGACACCATGAGGGCCTCGCCTGACGATGCTCCTTGGAGGAACCCTGCAGGCTCATCACAGATGGGACGAGAGTTCGCCGTGACAATCGACAGTTAGCCGTTAGTTGCTTTGGAGAGGCGACGAGGCACGAAAGGCCTGGCGAGGTGTGTTGGGGCACCCGTGAGCCAGCGCGGGACTCACGGGGCCCTACCCCAAGGCTGGTTGTGCCTG
The DNA here is from genome assembly GCA_021437245.1 of Aegilops speltoides. Taxonomy (NCBI): domain Eukaryota; kingdom Viridiplantae; phylum Streptophyta; class Magnoliopsida; order Poales; family Poaceae; genus Aegilops; species Aegilops speltoides. The sequence continues at coordinate 137,822,390 of CM038145.1, read as the reverse complement.
GCACTGGGCCTTATCTTGGAGTGTGTTCCTGCAAATTTGGCTAGATGCCGGTGCTCTACGTCCTCGGGTCCCGGCTCTCGAGTTGGTCTCAGCCATCGCTGGCATGACAGGTCGCGATGCCATGGACAAGACCAGAGGGTGAGGGCTGGAGAGCTGGCAGGAGCCCCGAGTCGCGATGCTCAGGTACCCCCCTTTAACGTGCAAGCTTGGTTAGATGTCGAAACTCTACGTCCTCGGGTCCCGGGCCTCGAGCTGGTCTCAGCCGTCGCTGGTATGCCAGGTCGTGATGCCATGGACAAGACCAGAGGGTGAGGGCTGGAGAGCCAGTAGGAGCCCTGAGTCGCGATGCTCAGGTACCCCCCCTTTAACGTGCAAGCTTGCGACATCCAGGAAGAAGAGGTGCCACGGACAGGCACCAAATAACAAGCATGGTGGGTCGAAAGCATGGCCCTAAGATAAACGCAAGAAGGGTACACGCCGCTGGGTCAGACCCGAGCGACTTGGGGATGATGCAGCCCGAGGGGCACCCCCAATAAAGTAAGCTAAGAACATGAAATAAAAGGGATACACGCCGCAGGGTTGGACCCACGCAGCCTGGGAATAATGTGGCCCTGAGGGCGCTCCCAGCTGGAAATGAAACTTGAAAGATGTCACCTGATGATGTTGGGGACGAAGGGGTGTTGGTGTAGCAGACTTGGTGGGCCGCGAGAGCCGATCCTCACGAGCCCCTAGGCCCAGGGGCCTCGGGAGGCTCCAGAGGCGCCGGTGGCTCCTCGCGGACCATCTCCATCTCCACCAGGGTTGCGGAACGCCTGACCTCTTGAGCCTCCAAGATGGCCCTCATGAGGCGCTGGTACGCGGCAGCCGCATTCGGCAAGCCATAAGGCATGCGAACGTAGCTGTGGGGCGGACCCTCGCAGCGTCCCACTTGTGAGGGCCAAAGGGGCTCCTGAGACGCGCTTGGTTGAGCCTGGTATGTCGATCTGACGCACAGCCCACCATCCTCGCTGGATGGGGGGCCACACGGTGAAGCGGCGGCTGCCTCTCATGACTCTTGACTCTGTAGCTCTGAATGGCCTTGCTGACGAACTCCTGAGGGTTTGGCCCTCCTTGCCTTGCTCCTTCTTGAGGGAAACGTGCTTCGAAACACGCCTCCACGTGTTGCCCAAGCGCCTCCCTCATCACCTTGGCGAGGTCGGCGGCCCTCCAGGGGAGAGCCCCCGAGCCCTACCTGAGGAGGGTGCCGGGCGCGCTTCCCTATGCGATGGAAGGAGGTTCCCCCTGAGCAGGAGCGGGCCCTGAGGGGCCTGCCTCCTGAGGGGCTGGGCCGGACGATGTCTTCTTCTTCTTGGGGGCGGCCTCGGGAAGCCTCCTGCTTCCGCGATCCGGGTCTTCCAGTGATGCGGCTTGAAAGGCTCGCTCCAGGGATCACACTGCGTCTCTCTCTTCGCAGGGCACCGTGATGACCCCGACACTTCCTGGCATCTTGAGGACGTTGTCGCCGTGGTGGGTTACGGCCATGAACTTGGCCAGCGCCGGGTACCCGAGGATGGCATTGTACGGCAGGCGAATGTGGGCGACGTCGAAGTCGATGAGCTCGGTGCGGTAGTTGTCGCGTGCCCCGAAGGTGACAGGGAGGCGGACCTGCCCATAGGGACCGTGGAGCCGTCGGTGAATCCGGAGAAAGGCTTGGTTGGCTGAAGCTGATTGTAGGGCACTTGGAGATTGTTGAACGTTTCCACGGACAGGACGTTGAGCCCTGCCCTGCTGTCGATGAGGGTCCTGGTGACTAGCACATTGCTGATGATTGGGGAACAAAGCATCGAGAGGACTCCGGCTGTGGCCGCGCACTTGAGCTGATCCGCTGAGCTGAACGTGATGGCGCATGCCAACCACCTGAGAGGGCGCGTGGCCTCGAGCTTGGGGAGGACTGCATTCACTTCACGGGCGAACTGCTTGAAGATGCGCTGAGAGGCTGGGGCTTGAGCTCCGCCCAGGATGCATGCGATTGCACGTGGTTCCTGGAAGCCCCTAGCTCCCTCGTCCTGATGACGGTCTTCATTTCTCCTTGGCTGCGGCGGCAGCGGAGGGAGGCCTGCATTCCCTTGCGGGCGATCCCCGCGAGGCTGATCCCTCCTGCCTCCCTCGCGAGGCGGGTCGTGCCAGCGATCCTCGCGAGGTTGGTCGCGCCACCCTGAGCGTGGGCCGCGGTCTTCCCAGTGTCATGCGTTCCTTCCTACTCCTCGGCCGTAGCCCCTGTCGCTGCGGTCGGGATGTCGGCCAACCCTTCCTTCACGCACAGCCCGGAGCTCTTGGCATTCATTGGTGTTGTGGGTGTGGAGGTCGTGGTACACGTAGTACTGACTGCCCTTGGAGGATTCGGGCTGATCTCTGCCCCGCTTGGTGTCTGGCTCTGCCGCGAGCACGACAACCCCTTGCACTTCACGTCCTTGGCCTTGGGCTTCTTCTCTTACGGGTGCGGCGGCGGAGAGGGCGTCCTTCCTCAGCCCCTGGCGCGCCTTGGTCGCCAAGTTGAACAGCTCAAGGAGGTGCATGGTCTTCATGCATCGCCAGCTCCTCTTTCATCTTGGCGTCACGCACGCCCGTCGGAAAAGGCTGAGATGATGGCCTCCTCCGTTACCTTGGGGATCTTGAGGCACGCGTTGTTGAAGCGCCGGATGTACTTCGCAGGGGTTTCCCTTGGTTGCTGCTTGATATGGCGCATGTCGCTCACGGCGGTGGCGATCGCGAGTACCACGGAAGTTGGCGATGAAGCGGGTGCACATCTCGTCCCAGAGGAGATCGTGCACGAGCAGATTCGAGAGCAGTGCGGGCCCGTCCTTGAGCGCCATGGGAAACCAGTTTTCCATGACCTTCTCGTCTCCGTTGGCAGCCTCGATGCCCAGCTCGTAGAGCTGGAGGAACTCTGCAGGGTCAGCCGTGCCGTCGTAGCGAGGACGCAGGTCTGGCTTGAACTTGCTGGGCCACGCGACATTGTGCAGCTTGGTGGTGAAGGCGCGGCAGCCCGCTGTGGCCACAGGAGGCCTTGGGCAACAAAGAGCTTGGTCCTGTGGGTCCCCATGCGCTGCACTGGGAGCAATCTTGGGGTCTTGGCGTCTTTGGAGCGGGGCGCTCGGGCGCTTCGAGGGCGAGGACTTCTTGGCAGCTCTGCTCTGCCGCCTTGGCGCTGACAGAGCGGGTCCCGCCAGGCCACGCGCCTTGGGGCAGGCGCCTTCTTGAGGGGGTGGCGCCCGAGGCTTCATTGCCCGTCATTGCCTGCAGGCGGGCGGGCGCGTGCAGCGAGAAGGACGGCACGGGGGAGCCCCCAGCGGCGCGGACGAGCTCGGCGACTCGGTCGAGACACTCTTCATAGACGTCGTCGATTGGGCGGTAGCGCAGGAGTTCGTTTGCCGCGATGAGCGCAGCTCGAGCCTCCATGGCGCAAGCGGTATGCGGGACGAAAGAACCAGCGGGGTGGCGAGGGTGTAGCGATCGTCCGTCTTGCCTCATGGATGGATGCTGGGACGATGCTTGCTGCTCGTTCCCCGCCGGGCCGGTGGCGGTGTTGACGGCAGGTGACGGGGAACGACGGGGGCGCCCGCCGACGAGAGCCGTCTGGGCGACGCGGGAAGCGAGGGTGGCTCGGCGCTCGGCGCGAGCCCGACGAGCGTCACACATGGATGCGATGGTCGGAGAAGAACAGGACGACGAAAGGCGAATTCCGGCGCACCCCTACCTGGCGCGCCAAATGTCGGATTTCGGGTTCCGGCAGACCCTTGAGGTTCGAACACTAGGGTGCGCGCGGAGATTTCGCCTTCTACCTACCTGCTCCTCGCTGAATCGCCTAGATCTAAACTACGAAAGAAATAGCACAAGAGACACAGGGTTTATACTGGTTCAGGCCACCATTGTGGTGTAATACCCTACTCCAGTGTGTGGTGTGGTGGATTGCCTCTTGGGCTGATGATGAACAATACAAGGAAGAACAGCCTCGCGAGGGTCTGTTCTTGGCTGGTGCGACAAACTGCTAGGAGGAGTTCAGTCTCTCTCTCTCTCTATTCTAGATGTATGCCAGATACTCTCCTCATACCCGATCCTCTCTACCCCGGGGGTGGCTAGTCCTATTTATAGGCAAAGGCCCTGGGCCTCTCCCCAAATATTGAGCGGGAAGGGCGCCAACAATTGGCCATTTTGAAGGGAATAGCGGGTACACCTATCCCGACTAAAGTTGGTCCTCGCTTTGTCAAAGGTTACGTGGTGGCCTTTGCTTGGGCTCCACAATGACTTCCTCCTGTCGTTGGGCTGGTCTTGGTCTTGTTGCACGAAATGGATGCCTTTGCTTGATGCTCTTGCAGCGCTTGCTCCTTTGCACCAAAGAGGAAAGGAGGACATCTTCTGGGTGGGCGTCCGACCGCGCCCTTGGTCGTCATGGCTTGCATCATGGGCACCTCGCGAGGTACCCCGCCTTGAACTCTCCGCCTCCTCGTGAGCCAGCCTGATGAGGCCGTGCCTGAGGAAGCTCCTTGTCATCCGCCTCGCGAGGCTTGCCCCCTCGAGAGGGTCTTGAGCTTGTGTTGATGAGGATGGGCCGCGCTGGCCCCCCTTTGAGCCACGCCGCAGGCCGCAGGCAGGCAAGTCTAGGGACCCCCGTTCCCAGAACGCCGACAATTATGTATAACCTGTTGTTCCTAAGGGTTATGTTATGAATGAAGAAGCTGCTAAGGAAATCTTTGCTTGCAATGATGGATATGATCTTAAGAAATTATTAGCTAAATGGAAGTAGCAGTCTCTTAATGCTAGAATGAAACATGACCCTGCTTTTGCTACTTCACCTATACGTATTCTTGATAAGGATTATGAATTCTCTGTTGATCCTGAGATTATTACTTTAGTTGAATCTGATCCTTTTTATGGCCTTGAATCTGAAACTGTTGTGGCCCATCTTACCAAGTTAAATGATATAGCCACCCTGTTTACTAATGATGAGAAGTCTCGCTATTATTATATCCTTAAGATATTTTCGTTCTCATTAAAGGGTGGTGCTAAGACTTGGTATAATTCTCTTGCTCCTGGTTGTGTGCGTAGTCCCCAGGATATGATTTATTACTTCTCTGCTAAATATTTCCCTGCTCATAAGAAACAAGCTGCCTTGCGGGAAATATATAATTTTGTGCAAACCAAAGAAGAGAGTCTCCCACAAGCTTGGGGGAGGCTTCTCCGGTTACTTAATGCCTTGCCTGATCATCCTCTTAAGAGAAATGAAATACTTGATATCTTTTATAATGGACTAACCGATGCTTCCAAGGACTACTTGGATAGTTGTGCTGGTTGTGTTTTCGAGGAAAGAACAATCGTGAAGCTGAAATATTATTGAATAATATGTTGACTAATGAAAAGAATTGGACTCTTCTGAGCCAATTCTCAAGTAATTCTGAACCAATTGAGCCAACTCTGAGCCTATTCCTAAACCCACTCCGAAGAAGAGAGGTGTTTTATTTCTCAGTCCTGAAGATATGCAAGAGGCAAAGAAATCAATGAAAGAAAAAGGTATTGAAGCTGAAGATGTTAAGAATTTACCACCTATTGAAGAAATACATGGTCTTGATTTACCGCCTGAAGAACCACATTGTCTTGATAACCCGACACAGGTAGTAAAGGTAAATTCTCTCTATAGATATGATAAAGTTGAAGTCCCCTCTACTAAATTTCATAGCCCATGCTTAGATGAATTTGATGACTTTATGGCTAGACAAGAAAGTTTTAATGCTTATGTTGGTAGAGAGTTAAAGAATAATGCTTTCGAGATAGGACGCATAGGTGATAATCTGGCTAGAGTTAAAGTTGAACTTCACCGCGTTAGCAAATATGCTTCTATGGTTGCTACTCAAGCTGAGAAAGTACTTAAAGCTCAAAATGATTTGCTTGATGAATTAAATAATAAAAATGACTTTGCTGTTAGAGTGGCTACTATAACTGGTAGAATGACTCAGGAACCTTTGTATCCTGAAGGCCACCCTAAGAGAATCGAGCAAGATTCTCAGAGAAATAATTTAGAGGCACCTAGTTCTTCTAAAAAGAAGAAAAAGAAATATGATAGAACTTTGCATGCTTCTAGTGAACCTACTGTAGACACACCTGAGAATCCCAATGATATTTCTATTTCGGATGCTGAAACACAGTCAGGTGATGAACATGAACCTAGTGATAATGTTAATGATAATGATCATGTTGATGCTCAACCTAGCAAAAACAATGATGTAGAGATTGAACCTTTTGTTGATCTTGATAACCCACAATCAAAGAATCAACGTTATGATAAGAGATATTTTGTTGCTAGGAAGCACGGTAAAGAAAGAGAACCATGGGTTCAGAAACCCATGCCCTTTCCTCTTAAACCATCCAAGTCAAAGGATGATGAGGATTTTGAGCGCTTTGCTGAAATGATTAGACCTATTTTCTTACGTATGCGCTTAACTGATATGCTGAAAGTAAATCCTTATGCTAAGTATATGAAGGATATCATTACAAACAAAAGAAAGATACCGGAAGCTGAAATTTCCACCATGCTTGCTAATTACACTTTTAAGGGTGGAATACCAAAGAAACTTGGAGATCCAGGTGTTCCAACTATACCATGCTCCATTAAAAGAAATTATGTTAGAACTGCTTTATGTGATTTTGGAGCCGGAGTTAGTGTTATGCCTCTCTCTTTATATCGTAGACTTGAATTGAATAAGTTGACACCTACTGAAATATCTTTGCAAATGGCTGATAAATCAACTGCTATTCCTGTCGGTATTTGTGAGGATGTGCCTGTTGTGGTTGCAAATGTCACTATCTTAACGGACTTTGTTATTCTTGATATTCCCGAGGACGATAGTATGTCTATTATCCTACAGGGGCTGTTATTGATTGTAACAAAGGCAATGTCACTTTTCATGTTAATGGTAATGAGCATACGGTACACTTCCCGAGGAAACAATCTCAAGTTCATAGCATCAATTCTATTGAAAGAGTTCCAACTATCATTTTTGGAGGTTTTGAATTTCCTCTCCCTATTGCCAAGAAAAAGTATGATATTCTTATTGTTGGGGATTTTCATATGCCCGTTGAGGTAACTTAGTGTTATTCGAAATTTCTCCGGTTCCGTGTTATTCTGAATGAGTTTGTTAACAAGACTTGATCAACCTTGTTAGCGGGTTCATTTTGATGATCACGAGATGGATGAAACTAGAAGGCACAACCTTCTGTATCCTCTTTTTGCTTTCTGTTATTTAGAATAAATAAAGCAAAAATAGTATTATTTGTCTGTTTTCTGAATTATCCGTGCATTAAAAAATAGTCCGAAAATAAAAGTGCTCCAAATGCCCTGCAAATTTAGTATGATTTTTTCTGGAATATTTAAGGATTTTAGGCACTGAAAACACTACAGGAGGGGCAAGCACCAGGCCATGAGAGAGGAGGGCGCGCCCCCCCTGTAGGGCGCGCCCCTTGTCTCGTGGGCCCATGGTGGCTCCCCACCACTTATGCCAGCACCCACACACTTCATCTTCTACCCAGAAAAATCCCCATCCAGCTCAAGCACGAGTTCTAGCTCGTTTTGCTGCGATTTTCGATCTCTTAGCTCAAAGCTCCATTCACAAAACTGCTTTGGGAGATTGTTGCTTGGTATGTGACTCCTCCATTGGTCCAAATAGTTTTTGTTCTAGTGCTTTATTCATTGCAAAGTTTTGCTGCTTAGGTGACCATGTTCTTGAGTTTGCATGTTAAATTTTTGAGGTCCCAAGCAATTCCAATGCATGATATAGGCTCTAGGCATTTGTAGGAGTAGTTGCTATCAATCTTGTTTAGTTTTATTCACTTTTATTTCGAAGTTACTAAATTTTCAGAAATTTTCAGAAAAAGAAATATGCTTAGAAGAATGTACCAAGGAGGTTCCTCGGCAAAGAAAGGGCCAAGGATTGCTATACGTGAACAAGATGTTAATTTGCCAAGGGACGCAAATGTACGGGCTTGTGAGTGGCCATCCGATGATTTTATGGTCGAAGCAGGCTTCAAGGAGGAATTTGACGCGTATGTGCATAATGCCGAGCTGGAGGACTTCTTACAAGATAAGTGTCCTCAATATTATTAATTGACCGATTCCTTTGTGCGAAGGTTCAAATATATTTCTGCGCGTAATTCTCCTAGTGTCATGTTTGATATTTATGATACATCTTATACCATGGATTTAGAGGATTTCACAACTGCTTGCAAACTCCCTCAGTGGGGTAATATCAATGATCCTCACAAATCTGAATTTAATGATTTTCTTGCTAGTATTACTGTGGGAGAATCTAGGGACATAGCACAAGCTACCATAGGGAGCATTCATTTTCCTGCTATACATTACTTTGCTCTCTTTATTGGTAGATGCATTAACGGTAAGGACGAAGTATGTCACATGTGTGCCCCCGATCTTTGTGTCCTCAAGAGTGCAGTGTCAGGTTTTAAAGGTTATAACTTGGGGGCAATAGTTGCACGTAGGTTGCAGAATAATAGTAGAAGGGGAGATTTCTTTGGAGGAATTTATGCAACCCGTGTGGCTAATTTTCTTAATATAGCTCCACGAGAGGGGGATATGATTGTACCTCCTGTTTATTTGGATAAAGAAGCTATGTTTGATCATCATTTTCTTGAGAGGAATGAACAATTCCTCCATTATCGACTAATCTATGATAGACGCAACGTCGTCCCTATTACTCTTCCTGCTCCCTACCTTTTTGATTATCAGGCAAAAGGAAAATATGTTGTCACCAGGGAAGAAGCAACTGAATATGAGAGGGGAATGGAGGCAGCTCGCCAACACGCTGCTGCTTAGGAGGCGGTCGCCTCTGCATCTCAGTACTACACCAGTTTTACTTATGGATATCAGCCAGGCGGTCATTGGTATTAAACCAACTTAGGCCAAAAGCCTAAGCTTGGGGGAGTACGTATTTCTCACCGACTTTACATTTATGTTCACACATTAGTCGTCGGTGCTCATACTCTTTCATTGTATTATCCATGTTAGTTTAAATTTCTTTTTCTAGTTTTCTTCTTGTGTGTTTAATAAACCTTAAGAAAAACCAAAAAAATTAGTTTGTTTAATTTCCATGCTTGTAGTGGAAATTAAAATGAAAACCCAAAAAGATTTATACTTCTTCTTCTTACTTGTTGGGAGCTTTCCCGTGTAATTTATTTTCTTTTCTTTCTTTTAGGGGTCAAGAAGACTATATTGAAAATGCTTAGAGGCTCTCATATGCATGATTGTTTATTTAACTTAGAGCCCATATTACTTTGTCTTCTCTCTTGAGTTGAATGCTTGCAGACTCCAGCTTAGTCCAATGCACGTGCACTCTTATTATTATACACATCGTTCGGTCGTGCAAGTGAAACGCAATAATGACGATATATGATGGACTTATTAGGGTGAGAAAAGCTTGTATGAACTCGACCTCTCTTGTTTTTGTAAATATGATGAGTTCATCGTTCCTGAGTCAGCTATTATGAAGTAAACATATTTGCAATGACATTTAGAGATTATAGTTACTTGTGCCATGCTTGATTTGCTATGAGTTATAATGGTTTACCTTGCGTGCCAACATGCTATTAGAATGATTATGATGTGATATGATGGGATGGTATCCTCCTTTGAAAGAATTGAGTGACTCGACTTGTGTCGGGGGAGGCTGCCCGCCACGAACACCTATGGGACCGGAGCCCCTTGTCTGTGCGGTACGAGGGCGGAGGGAGCACAGAGAGCAGATCGTAGCGAGCACGCGGGCGGTTTTTACCCAGGTTCGGGCCGCGATGGACGCGTAAAACCCTACTCCTGCTTTGATTGTATTGAGCTCGGGAGCTTGAAGAGCTACAGTAGCAGCTACACCGAGCGAGAGTTGCTAAGGTTTGAACCGAACAACCGACCCCCCACGTTGTGCATGGGCCTCCTTTTATAGTGCAAGGGTCACCGGCAGTGTCAACGTGGGAGAAAGGGGTAAAAATGTAAAAGAGGTGGTAGTTGGAGCAGTCTTGAACGGTGGAGCTACGGTCGTGAGCGATGGTTGCTACCTACTTTGTGATGGGGACAAGGGCATTTAATGCCGTCGCCGTCGACCCAAAAGCTCCCGCCTTGTGTCTCCGTGCGCCACGCGGCGATGGATCCACCACCGTGAAGTGCCACCGTGTCCCCAGGCTGCACAGCCATCCGCCACGCAGCGTCTCTGAAAGGCCCTGGCGCGGCGCTGGGCTGATGAGCTGGGCGCGGCACACCTGGCGCAATCCTCCCGGCAAGCACCTTGCCGGGCTTGACTTGCGGACCGGGAGCTTGCGGGCTAGGTAACTTGTCGCTCCCGGGCCCTCGCCGGGCGCATATGGCGCCGAGGCGTGTCTTCTATGACGTAATCTTCTAGTCTTCTGGCAAGCTCTTCTTGTCGTGGGCCTTGCGTGAGTGATGTAACCTTGAGCACAGAGCGGCCTTCCGGCAAACTCCGCTTGCGGGGTCTCGATCTTCTGTCTTGTATACTTTGTCTTTGAATGGTTTGACATGGAGCGGGAAGGTCTTGGCGAGCACGTGGTAAACCCTGCCGCTGAAGTCAGAACCGCCCGATGCACAAGTTGGGGTACTTGAGGCACCCCTACCTTAGTACACCGACAGAGCCCCGGCTGGGCCACACACGGCGCCGAAGCGCTGTTGGGCCAGCCCAAAAGCAGTCTGCACACGCCTTGGCCCATGGCGCGCCGAATCCACTTCCGCATCTGCCGCATCCCCGTGAACGGCACGCGTCGATTGCGGCGTCGTGGGAGACGGGGGCGCGCGTCGGTCTTTAGGGCATCCACCCCGTGATCGTGGTGCGGCGAGGTCACTTCACCCGTCGCTCGGCCCGCTTTTTAGCCACCACGCTGCCCTCATGCATGGGGGTCGTGGGCGGCGAAGGTGGGAGACCGAGCCGTCACGGGCGGAGATGGCGAGTCGGCCCCGCTCCTCTGCCCTCCTCGCTTCCCGATTGGCCGGGCAGGGCGGTTGAGCCCCCACCTCGCCCTTTAAAAAGGGCGGAAGGGGAGCACAATGGTCTCACACTTCCTCTTCTCCCTTCGTCTTCAGCTTCCGTTCTTCTTTCTGCCATGGAAGGAGGAAATCCTAGTTCTTCAACGGTGGCAGCGAGGGTCGCCTCCAGGCAGCGCACTTCCCCCTATCCTGCACCCATGGCGGCGGAGCCGGCCACGAGGGGAGAGGAGGGGCAGGCCGCGACGAGGCCGAGGGCGTGGTCGAGGCGGTCGGGGGAGAGGCGGTCGTGGCGATGTGCCTCCCCCGTCTCCTCCGGTGGCTCCTTTCCTCGAGGCGGTCCATACTGGAGACGATCCCTGGGAGTTCTTCATCAAGCTGCGCCGAGCGCCTCGTCGCCGCCTCGGCTGCCGGCCCGTTCATGAGCGATGGAACGGATCCGCCGAGGTGATGGAGTTGCGCATGAGGGGCTGTGGGATCAGCGGCACTTTCGAGTGAGTGTCGTGTCCCCAGCCCCGGCGTGATGTACTTCGATCGAGGGTGGAAGGCGTTCGCCCAATCCATAGCTTGACGGCGGGGTTTACCCTCCATTTCAAGTTAATGGAGGCGACCTTCTCGCCGTCAAGGTCTTGGAGATTCTGGGACCCGGCGAGATGCTGTGGACAGCTCCTCCGATAGCGAAGGTCCTCCTCGGCGAGTGTGACGAGGCGGGAGCGGCAGCGGCGGCGACAAGGATGGCGGGTCCGACTAGGCGTCGGATGCTGCCTCATGCGCCACCGGCGACCCCATCATCCGGTCGCCGCCTTCAAACTCCCCGGGGCCGTCTTCTTGGGCGGCTGGCGTAGGGAGGCTGCGGAAGAGGAAGAGGGGTGGCGGCAAGGCCGTCAAATCGGAGTACGAGGGCGAGGTGCCCTCGACAGCGTGCTGACGTTCCACCACCTCGTCTTCAAGCTCTGCCTCCGGCGCCTCCGTCTCCGCCAAGCTCCTGGCCGGCCCCCGGGAAGTTCTCTTGGTGTCTTCTGGCGCCCGTAGCTCTCCTAGGCTCCCCTTTTGCCCTTCCCGGCAAGCTTCTCTTGCCGGGTCCTCCTTGACCTATCTCCTGAAGAGAGAAACAAGAGAGGAATTACGGGCATCTTATCTTTTTTCAAGTTGTAAGCCTTCGGGCCTTAGCTGCATTTAAAACTTGTAATCCTCTCTTTCATGTTTTTCATCCTCTATGGACTTGTACTGGAATGGGATGTTTTTTAATGAAAAGAGGGAATGCTTGCCGAATAACGTCCTTTACTTGATCCCGTGCCTTGTATGTTTCCACCCTACGCTTCTAGGGAACTTGCGGCAAGGGGCCCTTGTCATGAAGGCCGAGTCTTGAACTCGAAGCAGCCTGGCTGGCAAGGTCTTACCGGCAAGCAACCTTGCATGACTAGTCGCAACGCACTTAGCTTGCTGGCGGACTCGAAAACGAAACAAGGGCGCGACACTTGTCGCAGCTCACTTAAATCGTTGGCGTGCTCGAAAACAAGATAAGGTGCGGCTATCCACGGGTAGGTTCCTCCGCGCACAGGTTTTTCCATACAAGGCATGCTCGTTCAAGGACACGGCCTCGCATCCTCCAGTCCATAAGAGGATGCATGAAGAGGGATGAAAAACTTATCTGATATCACAGCCCCCGGCAACTCTGGCATGTCGGGACATAGGAGCTTGCGCCCTTTTCCTTTGTTCTTGCGGCTGTCGCCGCGGCCCCCGCGACTCTGGCCAGCCGCGAAGGAACCTTGGTACTCGCAGCCCCCAGCAACGCCGGTTTGCCGGGGCCCAGGTGCCGGTGCACCCTTTTGCTCTTTCCTTGCCGCTGTTATTCCAGTCATGAGAACAACTTAGACAGCGCTGTAATAAGTTACTTTTTGTAACGTAACTTCATGTTGGGCAACGCAATGCTATGTTTCATCCTTTGTATGTTTATACTCTACGCTTTTAGGGAACTTGCGGCGCATGCATGCTTGCTGAGTCACGGAACATCAGCATCCTTGGCGGTGTGGCCTCGGCAAGAAACCTCGTCGGGCTTAGTTGCGGCGGCGCTTTCATCGTTTGGCGGACTCGAAAACAAATCAAAGGCGCAACTTAGCCATGACTTCGCTCCTCCGCGCACAAGTTTCTCATACAAAGGGCGTCCCCACGGCAAGGCTTGCTCGTTACATCCTTTACCCCATTGCATCCTTGTATGTTCCTACCTGCGCTTTTAGGAAACTTGCGGCGCTAACACACTTGCTTGAGTCACGGAACATCAACAGCCAGCTGGCAGTGTTGCTTCGGCAAGAAACCTTGTCGGGCGATTCTGCCCACTTGTATTGTTGAGCGGACTCGAAACAAAGCAAGGGCGCAACTTAACCACGAGTTGGTTCCCCCGCGTACAGGTGTTCCATACAAGGTACGAACGTTCGAGGAATATAACACAAAAACTTAGAACTAAAAGTGCTCTGTACTCAAGCTTGAGCAACTTAGCTTTTCTGTCTTCTGTGCTCCGGCAAGGCCGCACTTCTCCCTTGATTTCCTCCCTTGTACGCTTTCTCCCTCACGCTTTCAGGGAACCCGCCGGCGCAAACACACTTGCTGAGTCGGAACATCAGCAACTTCTTTGGCGGTGTTGCTTCCGCAGAAGAACTCCTCGGCTAGTTACAGCGCTTTCATCGTTGGCGGGCTCGAAAGCATCAAGGGCGCAACTTAGCCACGATTCGCCCCCTTTGCGCACAGGTTTTCCATACAAGGTACGGACTTTCAAGGGATCTGGCTCAAAAGTTTGAAACCGATCGCTTTCTTTGCTTTACTTGCGGTGGAGCTCGATGGCGCGTCCTCGGCGGCGGCGAAGACACTCGGGAGGTGCGCTTGCGGAGTAGGCACGAGAGCTGTTCTGCGGACTTAGTCTTTGGTAGATTTTGCCTTTGCCTTTTGCACTTGCGGTGGAGCTCGATGGCGCGTCCTCGGCGGCAGCGCAGCACTCGAAGAGGTGCGGTTGCGGAGTGGGCCCCGAGCACTTGCGGACTTGGTCTTCGTCTTCTTTCCCGGGAGCTTCAGCCGCAAGTGTATTCTTATCAGCCGCAGCTGCCGCATCCCATAGATCTTGTCGGCGCAGATAAGCGCATCCTTCTTGTCGCCGTGGGCGGTGATGGCGCTTATCGGCCCGGCATCTTGAGTACGTTGTAAGCATAATGGGAAGCTGCCATGAACTTGGCGAGGCGGGACGGCCGAGTATTCCATTGTATGGCAACGGAATATCGGCAGCGTCGAAAGTGATGCGCTTCGATCCTGAAATTGAGCTCCCGCCAAAGGTCACCGGCGAGTGATCTTTCCTTGGGCTTGCTCCGTCCGGGTTGATTCCTTGAAAGAACCGGTCTCTTGAGCTCGCCATCTGGAATTTGGAGTTTCTTGATCACAGCAGAGGAGATCAAGTTCAGCCCGCCCCGCCGTCAACCAACATTTGGTGACCTTGAGGTTGCGGATGGTGGGCGAGACCAGCATCGGCAAGCACCCGACCGCGGTGGTGCGGTCGGGTGATCCTCAAGATCAAAAATGATGGGCGTCTTTGACCATTTGAGGAGCTGCTTGGCGACTCCATGGGCGGCTCGCTGCATTCACCTCACGCACCCACCGCTTTAGCTGGCGGTGGGAGGTGTGCGAGAGGCGCCACCGTCGATGCACAGGACCTCCGTGGCCTTCGGAACTCCCGCTCGCTGTTATCCTCATCCTCCATGTCTTCGTCGTCGTCTTCTTCATCCTTGTCGCGGCCCGGGAGGTCGATCACCTGCCGCTGCTTTCGGTCTTGCCGCGGCGTCCTCCCCGCCATTGAGCGGCCGCTTCTTGCTTCAGTTCTCCTCCGCCACCTTGGGCCTTCTCCTTGTCGCGCCTCTCGTACTCAGCTTTTTGCTGCTCGGCGAGATACTCAACGCGCTTGCGCTTGGAGAGATCGTGGCCCTTAGTGCGGTGGATTTTGCAGTATTGCTTGTCGGAGCAGTCCTGCTTGTCGGCTGCCGCTTCTGAGGCGAGCTCCTTGCCGGAGCAGCCAGCCTGTGTTTGCTTGGCGGGAGCCTCCTTGCCGGACTTCTCGACGGCAAGCACCTCTTTGTTGTTCCTCTTCGGTTGTTCCGCCGCGGCTCTTCTTTGCGGGCGGTGTCGTCATGCCGCTTCCTCCTGCGCCAAGATCCTCCCGGGAGTCTCCTCCCCTCTTCCGCAGCGTCGCGCCTTATCAGCCGAGCATAGAGCTCGCGACATCCCGAATCTTGGTCATCGCCATCTCTTCGCGCATCGCGCGATTACGCGTTACGGTGGAACGCGCTAATAACCGCGGCAGGTGGACATCGAGGATGTTGTGTTGCACACGGCTGAAGCGTTGGATATACTTGCGCAGGGATTCTCCTTCCTACGGGCCAAAATGTGGAGATCGCTCTCTGGCGTGGGGTTTGTGGCCGCCCGATGAAGGCGCCAACAAACCGATGGCAAAGGTCAGCCCAAGAAGAAATGGAGCCTTCGGCAAGTGCATAAGCCAAGAACGAGCGTTCGGCTTAAGCACGAAGCGGAAGTAGTTCGCCGTATCTTCTCGCCGCGCCCCGCAGCTCGCACCGCGATGGTGTAGACACCGAGGAACTCCGAGGGTGCGTCTTGCCGTCGTACTTCTCCGATGCGTCGGGCTTGAAATTCTTCATGCTGGAGCCATGGGCCGCCGCCTTCGCGGGTGAACGCAGGCAGCTGCCGCGTCGGACAAGTCGCTGGTTCATCGGGCGCGTCGCGTGTCGGCAGCGTTCCCAGCTCTGGTCGATTGTCGCCGAGCTTCCGGCGGCGCCGATTGTGGTCCGAAGCGTCTTCTTGTCGCCCGGTCGTCGAGGACTGGCGTTGATCCTGCTGAGCCCGCGGATCCGGCGATGCCGTGGAGCCGTCGGCGGTGTTGTTCCGTGGGGCGGCGCTTTTCGCTTCAGCGGCGGGGAGTGCATGGTGGTTGCACCTGGCGCTTTTTGTCGCCGCCGGCCTTCTTCTCGGCTTCCAGCGCCGCGAGGTCGCCGCTGCTGTGAAGGGTCATTGTTAGCGCAGCGATCGAGCTCGATGGTAGCCCTCCGGTCTTGGCCTTGTCCGCCGCCGGGGAAGTCGAGGAGCATTGTGCCCTTGCGAGCGCTTCGCCGGAGGGAGCGGGAGCGAAGCGGCGGTGCGAGGCGGGATATGCTCGGACTCTAACAGCGTTAGAAGGAGCAGATCCTGCCCGGCGCCTTCGCTTTGCTTGTGCGGGACGGTGGTCGGAGTATCCCGCGAGCCTCCGGCGTGTCCTTGCCCAAAGAAAGCGGATACCACCTCCCGTGGTATGGCGCTGCTGGGTTGTCGTCTGCTGAGATGGACGCGAATGTCCACGGAGACCGAGGCGCGGTCATCCGTCTTGTCCTTGATTCTGGTGGCGCCGAGTGTCTCGCCGGGCGACCACCCTTCCGACGGCGTCTCCTCCGCCCACCGCTGGCTCCGGTGGCGGCGGATGAGACGCAGACGGGATCGCAACCTCCAAGCCTTCTTCTTCGGGCCATGGCGCAATTGTTGAGGAAGTTCTTGATGAAACCGAGAGGTTGACGAAGAATGCGCCCGCGTGAACGCCGGATCAGGTCTGCACAACCTCGACGCCCCCTACCTGGCGCGCCAGAGATGTCGGGGGAGGCTGCCCGCCACGGACACCTATGGGACCGGAGCCCCTTGTCTGTGTGGTACGAGGGCGGAGGGAGCACAGAGAGCAAATCGTAGCGAGCACGCGGCGGTTTTACCAGTTCGGACGCGATGGACGCGTAAAACCCTACTCCTGCTTTGATTGTATTGAGCTCGGGAGCTTGAAGAGCTACAGTAGCAGCTACACCGAGCGCGAGAGTTGCTAAGGTTTCGAACCGAACCGAACCGACCCCCCCACGTTGTGCATGGGCCTCCTTTTATAGTGCAAGGGTCACCGACAGTGTCAACGTGAGGAGAAAGGGGTAAAATGTAAAAGAGGTGGTAGTTGGAACAGTCGGGGAACGATGGAGCTACAAAGGCGTGAACAGTGGTTGCTACCTACTTTGTGATGGGGGACAAGGGCATTTAATGCCCGTCGCCGTCGACCCAAAAGCTCCGCCCTTGTGTCTCCGTCTCGCCACGGCGATGGATCCACCACCGTGAAGTGCCACCGTGTCCCCAGTTGCACAGCCATCCGCCACGCTGCTCTCTGGAAAGGCCCTGGCGGCACGCTGCGGGCTGATGAGCCGAGCGCAGGCACACAACAGAATCCTCCCAAAGCACCTTGCCGGGCTTGACTTCTGCGGACCGGGAGCTTGCCGGGCTAGGTAACTTGTCGCTCCCCGGGCCCTCGCCGGGACGCATATGGCGCCGAGGCGTGTCTTCTATGACGTAATCTTCTAGTCTTCCTGGCAAGCTCTTCTTGTCAGGGCCTTGCGTGAGTGATGTAACCTTGAGCCTGGAACGGCCTTCCCGGCAAACTCCGCTTGCCGGGGTCTCGATCTTCTGTCTTGTATACTTTGTCTTTGAATGGTTTGACATGGAGCAGGAAGGTCTTCGGCGAGCACGTGGTAAACCCTGCCGCGGGAAGCCGCAACCGCCCGTGCACAAGTTGGGGTACTGAGGCACCCCTACCTTAGTACACCGACAACTTGGCACATGTTCACGCATGTAGTTGAATCAAATCAACATAGCCTTCATGATATTTATGTTCATGGTGGATTATATCCTACTCATGCTTGTACTCGGTGTGAATTAATTTTAATGCATGTTTACGACTGTTGTCGCTCTCTCAGTTGGTCGCTTCCCAATCTTTTGCTAGCCTTCACCTGTACTAAGCGGGAATACTGCTTGTGCATCCAAAGTCCTTAAACCCCAAAGTTGTTCCATATGAGTCCACCATACCTTCCTATATGCGGTATTTACCTGCCGTTCCAAGTAAATTTGTATGTGCCAAACTCCAAACCTTCAAATGAAGTTCTGTTTTGTATGCTCGAGCAACTCATGTTACAACTAGGGCTGCCTATATCTTCCATGCTAGGTGGGTTATTCTCAAGAGGAGTGGACTCCGCTCCTCATTCACGAGAAAGGGACGGTAACCGGGATGACTAGTCCCATGATCCAAAAAGATCAAACCAAATCAAAATAATCAAACAAAACTCCCCCAGGGCTGTTGTATGTTGGAGGCACTCGTTGTTTCGAGCAAGCCATGGATTGATGCTTGTTGGTGGTTGGGGGAGTATAAAACTTTACCATTCTATTTGCTATAATGCATTTAGTATGGAAGATACAACCATCTCATAGTTGTTGCGTTGACAGCAAAAGTATGCCGCTCAAAATGTTATTCAATCTCTATTTTAAAATTGAGCTCTGGCACCTCTACAAATCCCTGCTTCCCTCTGCGAAGGGCCTATCTATTTACTTTTATGTTGAGTCATCATCCTTCTTATTAAAAGCACCAGCTGGAGAGCACACTGTCATTTGCATTCATTATTATTGGTTTATATTGGGTATGACTTGACTGGATCTCTTTTACCATGAATTACAATGTTTAGTCAGTCCTTGATCTTTAAAGGTGCTCTGCATTTATGTTTTGCGGTCTCAGAAAGGGCTAGCGAGATACCATTTTGTTATATCATGTTATGATTATTTTTAGAAAGTGTTGTCATCCGAGTTTTATTATTATGGCTTGCTAGCTGATTATGCTATTGATATGAGTAATTGTGAGACCTATGTGTTATTGTGAGTATGGTTAGTTCATAATATTTGCTGAAACTTGAATGCTGGCTTTTCAAGTTACAACAACAAGAGCAAACAGAGTTTGTAAAAGTTTTTCTTTATCACTTTCAGTTTATCAACTGAATTGCTTGAGGACAAGCAAAGGTTTAAGCTCGGGGGAGTTGATACGTCTCCAACGTATCTACTTTTCCAAACACTTTTGCCCTTGTTTTTGCCTCTAACTTGCATGATTTGAATGAAATTAACCTGGACTGACGCTGTTTTCAGCAGAACTGCCATGATGTTGTTTTATGTGTAGAAAAGAAAAGTTCTCAGAATGTCCTGGAAATCCACGGAGGCACTTTTTGGAATTAATAAGCATTTTTGGCGAAAAAATTAATGCCAGGGGGCCCACAGCCTGTCCACGAGACAGGGGGCGCCCCCCTAGGGCGCGGTCTCCTATCTCGTGGGCCCCCTGGACCTTCACCGACCTCAACTCCAACTCCATATATTCACGTTCGGGGAGAAAAAAATCAGAAAAAAAGTTTCATCGCTTTTTACGACACGGAGCCGCCGCCAAGCCCTAATCTCTCTCGGGAGGGCTGATCTGGAGTCCGTTCGAGGCTCCGGAGAGGGGGATTTGTCGCCGTCGTCATCATCAACCATCCTCCATCACTAATTTCATGATGCTCACCGCCGTGCGTGAGTAATTCCATCGTAGGCTTGCTTGACGGTGATGGGTTGGATGAGATTTACCATGTAATCAAGTTAGTTTTGTTAGGGTTTGATCCCTAGTATCCACTATGTTCTGAGATTGATGTTGCTATGACTTTGCTATGCTTAATGCTTGTCACTAGAGCCCGAGTGCCATGCTTTCAGATCTGAACCTATTATGTTTTCATGAATATATGTGTGTTCTTGATCCTATCTTGCAAGTCTATAGTCACCTATTATGTGTTATGATCCGACAACCCCGAAGTGACAATAATCGGGATACTTCTCGGTGATGACCGTAGTTTGAGGAGTTCATGTATTCACTATGTGCTAATGCTTTGTTCCGGTTCTCTATTAAAAGGAGGCCTTAATAACCCTTAGTTTCCGCTAGGACTCCGCTGAACACGGGAGGGTAGGACAAAAGATGTCATACAAGTTCTTTTCCATAAGCACGTATGACTATTTACGGAATACATGCCTACATTACATTGATGAACTGGAGCTAGTTCTATATCACCCTATGTTATAACTATTGCATGAGGAATCGCATCCGGCATAATTATCCATCACTGATCCATTGCCTACGAGCTTTTCATATATTGTTCTTCGCTTATTTACTTTTCCGTTGCTACTGTTACAACTACTACAAAACCCCAAAAACATTTATCTTTACTTTTGCTACCGCTACCTTTATTATCATACCACTTTTGCTACTAAATACTTTCCTGCAGATACTAAGTTATCCAGGTGTGGTTGAATTGACAACTCAACTGCTAATACTCAAGAATATTCTTTGGCTCCCCTTGTGTCGAACCAATAAATTTGGGTTGAATACTCTACCCTCGAAAGCTGTGGCGATCCCCTATACTTGTGGGTTATCACTCTCCACTGCAGAAGCTGAGTACATTGCTGCTGGATCGTGCTGTGCTCAATTACTATGGATGAAGCAAACACTCAAGGACTATGGCGTCAACGTGAGGAATGTGCCTCTCTACTGTGACAATGACAGTGCTATCAAGATTGCTCATAACCCAGTTCGGCACTCGAAGACCAAGCACATCCAGATTCGTCATCATTTTCTTCGTGATCATGTGTTGAAGGGAGACATCTCCATCGACCACATTAGCACTGAAGATCAACTGGCCGATATCTTCACTAAGCCCTTGGATGAGAAGAGATTTAGCAAGTTGTGGTGTGAGCTTAATATCCTAGAATCTTCGAATGTTCTCTGAAATGGACAACATTCTAACACTTATACTGACTTGATGACTTAAATGCGCAACACACGAAGTAACGTTTTTCTTCAATCAATGAAGACTAACCCTCTAAGTTTGAAGAAATTAATGAAGAAATTGATTCTCAGAGCCGTACGACAATTGTACGCGGTGCCTGAAATCAGCTTTCTTGTACGGTGGGTTACGCCACCACCCAAAGTTGGAAATCTTCAATTTGAGTTTTTTTTTGAAATTCCTCAGTTCTTCAAATTCTTCAACTTTGCATTGTCTTCACTCTTTCCGGTGCTATTCTTCATTTGAATATATATATGAGTTTTATGTCCTCTACAGTTTTATGTCCTCTACATCATTCACTTATTGCTAATTCTTCAAGCTGATTTCTTCTGCTAAGTGAATGTGATCGGACCCTTCCCCTCTATGCTAAACTCAACCCGGTCTATTCACAAATTCTTCATGTGCGTTCTATTTGAAACTCGTTCAAAATCTTCACTGTGTCCTTGACAGCTGAAGAAATTGCGAACGGAACTTTTAACTTATCTTATCAAAATTTTTGGCTTTGCCGCTCAAACCGTTCTGCTTCTCACGACAATAGTTATCTATTCACCCACGATCCTACATGATCGTCACCTCTCAGTACGTGGGTGACACATGTCAGGTGAATGAGAAGGGGCCAGGGGCACGTTCGTCCGATTTCCTCGGGTGTACAGTTTTTCACTCTCACTATAAATACCCCTGCCTCTTCCTCACTTCATTTTCACCTCGCTCGCTCTCTCTCCCGCTCGAGCTCCCGAAACCCTAGCACCGCCGCTACTTCATCGTCCCCGGTGAGGAAGAGCTTCACTGCCTCGACCTCGTAGCCGTCGTACTCGCGCCGGTTGCGGATTTCTTAACTTTGCCGCTGCCATAGCCGTCTTCCTCTGCCGAGTTAGGGCGTGGAAGATCTGAACTGACGAGCTTCACATCTACAATTCCCAGTTCGTCGTGCTCTTCACTTTGAGTCATTAAAAGTTACTTTTACTGCCCTCTTTGATTCTTATGTTTTCTTGAAAGTCTTCAAAGGTGTTTATTCTTCAAATCTTCCCACACATGAACACCTCACATGTCATCTGCTCTTGATTCATTTCTTTAAGCAATGATTTTCTTCAAGATTCCTCAATCGTGTGGATTTTCAATCTATACAACTCTAGAACCTAAGACAAAGTACACTTAGTGAAATTCCTCAAGACTCATCTGGTCAAATTCCACAAACCTATTCATTTTTGAAAAACCTTCTGATAACGCATATGACCTCTCCAAATTCCTCGCAACTATACTCTGTTCACAGGTACAAATGTCCACTGCTGAATCACTAGGTTCTCATCAACTTAACTCATTTGCAGCATTCCTCGAAGAAAAGTTGCACACCTCTTCAAAAACTTCAGTTGCTCATATTCCTCAGCTGAAGAAAATGACTGAAGGAAAGAAGCCACAGAAGGGTGGAAAGAGGGCTGAGGTCAATACTGCTTTTGAAATCCCTGAGGACATTTCTGCTGGGTACTGCACACCCCCTGAGGAAGATAGAAATCAACGCAAGGTGCGCATTCAAAAGATAGAGAGGAGATGGGCACGGGAATGGAGGGAGTACAGGTATGTTACTCCCAAGTATATGAAGAAATTCACGCTCAACCATCCATCTCAAGACCTCCATTGGCACCAGGCCAAGTGGCAGATCCCACCAGCCTCAAGCGCGGTGAGGACTATGCTGATGAATGGGCTAAGCACCAGGCCAAACTGGCCAAGCAAGCAAAGGAAGCAGTGAAGAAATTCAATGCACACTCTGCTACTGCTGCCTCTGCTAGTCAGCCGAAGAAGGCGATGCATAAGAAGCCTGCGCATAAGTCAAGCGCTTCTCCTTCAATGCCCTCAAGGCCAGATTCTTCAAGGCCCTCACGGCAAATTCCTTAGACTGCTCCTTCAAAGTCCTCAGCTCCTCCGACAAAGTCCTCAGCGGCTCCGACCAAATCCTCGGCACTTGTGCATCTCGCCATGTGCCAAAGGACCACAAGCATCTCAATTGCCTTAGGAGCATCTACAAGTTCCTCAGCTGCACCAAATTCCTCAGCTGGCCCCTCTCTGCTGAAGAAAAAGGCCACTGCTGGACGAGGCCTTCGACCAAGTCCTCACAAGAAGCAGGTCGCCTTCCAAGTTCCCTCTGATGACAATGAGGCTGATGAAGAAGAACTTGCTGAAATCATCAGAGATAGGCAAGCCAGGGCCGCTAGAGCCAAAGGTAGCAACGTGCCACTGCTGCTGGATCCAAAGTTGATCCTCGACTTCATTGACCTATGGCACAAGGACCCTGACACGCCTTTACCGGAGATGAATCTCACTCCTGGTCAAAGTCATGTTCTGACTGCCTTCATTGAGGAAGAAAAGTGGAAATTTGAAGAAGGCAGAAGGCTGAAGAAAGCGCAATACAAGAAGCAACGCTACCTCAAGGACAATGTCCTCACTCTTACTCCTGATCAGCTCATTGCCTTGCAAGCTGAAATCAAGCAATTGAGTGATGAATTCGATTGCTACTATGCTGATTGGAAGGGCGCCAAGGTTCAGTTCGTCAATCTGACGAAGAAATTCACTTCAAGCGCTCCTCCTCCTGTGCACATTGAAGTTATGCCGGCTGAAGCATCTGCTCAGCCTACTGAAGAACATGCCAGCACCGCTGATGACAATCAGGCTGCTGAAGAAAATGAGAGTGAAGAATTGAAGACCCAGGCTGAAGCTGCATAAGAGCCTGAAATTCCTCAGCCTGAGGAACCTGAGATTGCGATTCCTGAGGTAGTGATGCAATTGACCGACACTCCTCAGCCCAAGCCAAAGGATCCCTTCTCAAAGAAGCAAAAAGCAAGGCTGATGATTTCTTCGGCGAGCATGTGTTCTTCACTGAATTCAACCCATATGACAATGCTCGTCTTAGAAGGAAGCATTTCTGGACTGCAAGCCAGGCCAACTTCTATTCCTCACTGCTTTTCAACAAGGACAAAGTCTTCGACCACGAGCACATTCCTCACATGGACATGGAATCAATGCCTTGCTTCTCTCAAGTCCTTAGTATGCTTCATGATGCAAGCTTGCTCAACTTCTGCTCTGACATAGTTGACTGGAATGAAGAACTCATTCTTCAGTTCTACGCAATGCTGCATATCACAGGTGATGCTGCTGACGTCAACTCTTGGGTGTTGGACTGGATGACTGAAAACACTCATTATAAGGCACCGACCTCTGAATTGCTTCATTCCCTGCCACTCAGTCCTCCACCTGAAGGAGCTCGTTCTCTGTATGATGAGCCTGAACTCACTGCTCACTATATGCAAGTGCTCATGAAGCCTCTAAAGCCTGGTCAAGCTCCAAGGACCAAATTCCTTGTGAAGGAATTGCTCTATGTCCCAAGAACCATCTATCGCATTCTAACGAAGACCATGAGTCCTATCAAAGGCCATGACTCATCCGATGAAGAAATTATTGGGATGATGAAGAATATGCTATTCAACATAATGCATGGCATCCCCATAAATTATCATGATTTCTTCATGAGGATTCTGGCGAATGTTGCACTTTCACCATTTGAGCTGAAGCCTTACGCGCCGTGGATCATGAGATTCCTCAGATCAAGGTCTTCACTCAACTACAAAGCTGATTTTCAGAATCATCTCAGCTACTTGCCCCCTATTGAAATCCTCAAGTGGACATTTTCCTCATTTGATGAGAAGGGCAAGTCACCAGCCATTATTGATGAAGGCATTCATCCATTGGATGGTCAGTTCCGCAAAGCTGCATCTTATTCCACCAATGATGACTCTGCCCCTCATGATTCTGCTGCCAATGCTACCAAGTCAAGTCCTCAAGCTACTGCTCCTCGTGTGATGACTGCCCGTGAGCTACTTCTAAGTCTTCACCAGAAGGTGGATCGAAACCACAAATGGGTTAAGCGTCAGTTTGGCTCTATTCTTCACAACATGACTTCTACACATAATGAAGTGAAGAAAAACCATTACTACCTCCATGAAGTTTTTGATCCCACCTGGGCTATTCTGTCACATCTATATGGTGAAGAAGATCTGAAGCAAATGGGCTTCAAGGAAGATTTTGACTGGTCTGCTCCTCCACTGAAGAAATTCAAGAAGGTCAAGGTTCCTTCCTTGGTGGCCAGTTCATATTCTTCATCGCGCAACACGGACGAGTATGAAGACTTGGACGACACTGTGGCAGGCCCTACATCGACTCAAGACCCTGACGACGCTGGCGCTCCTCCATCATCATGATATTCTTCAGGGGCGTTAGTCCTCAGTTTCAACCCTTTTGGTCATTCGATGACAAAGGGGGAGAAATTTGAGTTAGTCTTCAAGCGGGTCTATCTTATATGGGTGTTTTTTTGCTAAGTTATAATTCTCGTTCTTCTGATGACTTTGCTGGATCGAGTTGTAATCATAAACTCTATGGTGGCCTGATACTTTAGCTGTGTTCTTCTGCATATTCCTCATTAATCTTAATGCACGCATGCTGAATTACATTAGTCACCATATTTCATCATGCATTTCAAATTCTTCATATGATATGTAAAATGCGTGTATGAATTACAAGATATAGGGGGAGATCTCCATGATTATACTTTTCAAGTGTGCAGTGCTTCAAAAGCAAATTTCTCACTATGCACATCTTCAGGGGCAATTCTTCTATATCTTGCAATCAAATTCCTCAATATCAGTATTTCCACTTCATATGTTTATCCCCGTTCAAAACTTAACCTATATTGTCATCAATCACCAAAAAGGGGGAGATTGTAAGTGCATCTAGTGCCCCTTAGTGGTTTTGGTGTATTGAAGACTTATAGGTTAAGGGACTGATGTGTTTGTGAGTGTACACAGGTCTATAAGTCTATGAGGAGTTTGATATTTACAGAGAAAGTCGACCCCTAAAAATGAAGTTCTTCAACTGAAGACTTTGGATTTTTGAAGACTTTCTAAAGACTTTGAAAGTGAAGAAATTGGTGTGACCTTGAAGACCTGGTATTCATTCGAGGAACATGAAGTGTGAAGACTTTTGTTTTCGTAGTTTCATTTTCTCTTTCTTGAGTCATAGGAAACACCGTACTGTTAAAGGGGGTCGAGGAAATACTAAGGAAAAATTTGCATGTGATGCTCAACTCAAAATCCTACACCTACCAATCCCTTCGAGTGAAGCCATTGCAAATCTCATACAGATTCAGTCATATTCTTGATGGATGAGACGAAGTTCTTACGGTCTCTGAGGAATTTGTTCTGACTGAGGAGTTAGGAATTCTCCAGTGCGGATTGCCTACACAGTGAGGAACATGATAGCCCTGAGGAATTTGATAGTCAAAATTCCGACCGTTGCTGTGTTATGCGCCAGCTGTCCCAAAATATCTTCCCACCTAACGGTCATATCAGACAAGGGCATTTATGTCTTATCATGTCGGGCTGCTCCCTAGGCTATAAATAGCCTCCCCCTACAACCACTAGCTGGTTGGCTGCTCCGAGAGAAACCGACACTTGTCATTTGAGAGCATCCCATCCTCCGAGGACTTTGAGCGAAAATCATCAAGTGAGGAAAACCCAAACCCAACACCTACAAACCCAAGTGATTGAGCATCACTGAAGAGATTGATCCTGCGTGGATCCGACACTTGTTTCCTTTGAAGACTGTGCTTCTTCCATACGGTTAGGCGTCAAGGTCTAGAGCGTCCAAGAGGAATTGTGGATCGCCGAGTGACCAAGTTTGTGAAGGTTCGGAAGTCACCTGAAGACTTACCACGAGTGATTGGGTGAGGTTTGTGTGACCTTAGCACAAGGAGAATACAGTGAGGACTGTGTGTCCGGGACTGGGTGTCCCCGAGTTTAAATCCTCAGCCGCTCCAACCAGATGTACAACTGAAACAACAGTTGGAACTGGTCTACCAAATCATTGTCTTCACCAAGCTCACTAGTTCTATTTCCTCAACTCTTTCATTTCCTCATGTCTGTCGTTGTGTGCTTGTTCATATCTATTTGAAGACTTTGACTGAAGACTTTCTCAATTTCATCAGTTCAAGTTCTTCAGCCTGTCCGTCTTCTTTCTGTGTTATCCTGTGCTTACGCTTTTTGTACTTTGTGCTTGTCTTCATTCCATTATGATGACCATGCTTGTGTTCTGTTATGTTTACTTCTGAGTACTTATTCCGCTGCAAGTAGTTCTTCATTTAGGAATTTCCTCACCAGCAAATTCCTCAGTGAAGAATTCATAAAAATTGCCTATTCACCCCCTCTCTAGTTGATATAACGCACTCTCAGTACTAGTTAATCCATAGCCCCACGAGGCAATCCACCACACCACACTGGATTAGGGTATTACACACAACGGTGGCCTGAACCAGTATAAATCTCTGTGTCTTTGTGTGTCTTCGAGCTCTATGCGCTAGGCTAGGGAGGATCGCAAGTAGGCAGGCTGGGCAGGTTGAGATCTCCGCACGCACCCCAGAGTTCGAACCTCTCAAGGGTTGCCGGATCCCGAAATCCGACAGACACATATTGGCAAAAGCTCAAGACTCTACATTTTCATTTTAGTGATCCAAGATCACATTGAGTCTATAGGAAAGCCAATACTATTAAAAGGGGATGAGGTGTTGCTTAATGGCTTACTTGCTCAAAATGCTTAGTGATATGCTCCAAAATCCCTCAACCACTTTCTCATTTCCACATATGTCCTGAACCTAAAGTCAAACTCGGCCTCACCAATTTGATCAATCCGGCGCCACTGAGTTCACTTGACATAGCCATATCCACAAACCCTAATCAGTTCGGTCTCACCGAGATTGGAATGCAAACTCTCTATTTCCCTTCATAACGTTTCGGTCTAACTATAGCGAGCGATCGGTCCCATCGAGTTCGCACTGGAAACTCTCTGTTTCCTTTTCGTAACGTTTCGGTCTAACCGAGATGAGCGATCAGTCCCACTAAGTTTTCCTGACCAAGTCTTTGTTTGCTTATTACTGAATCGGTCTCACCGAGTTCATGTGATCAGTCTCACCGAGATGAGGTTTTTCCCTAACCCTGGCGCATCGGTCTTATCGAGTTGATGTTGTCGGTCCCACCGAAATGCCTAACGTTCGCATTTTGAACCAAGTCGGTCTGACCAAGTTTAACCATTCGGTCCCACTGAGTTTGGGAATTTGTGTGTAACGGTTAGATTTTATGTGGAAGCTATATATACCCCTCCACCCCCTTCTCCATGTGTGAGAGAGCCATCAAAATGTGCCTACACTTCCACTACTCATTTTCTGAGAGAGAACCACCTACTCATGTGTTGAGACCAAGACATTCCAATCCAACCACAAGAATCTTGATCTCTAGCCTTCCCCAAGTTGCTTTCCACTCAAATCATCTTTCCACCATAGCCAAATCTGTGAGAGAGAGTTGAGTGTTGGGGATGAAGCACAAGAGCAAGGAGTTCATCATCAACACACCATCTATTACGTTTTGGAGAGTGGTGTCTCCTAGATTGGTTAGGTGTCACTTGGGAGCCTCCGTCAAGATTGTGGAGTTGAACGAAGGAGTTTGTAAGGGCAAGGAGATCGCCTTCTTCGTGAAGATCTACCCTAGTGAGGCAAGTCCTTCATGGGTGATGGCCATGGTGTGATAGACAAGGTTGCTTCTTCGTGGACCCTTCGTGGGTGGAGCCCTCCGTGGACTCACGCAGCCGTTACCCTTCGTGGGTTGAAGTCTCCATCAACGTGGATGTATGATAGCACCACCCCTATCGGAACCACGCCAAAAATATCCGTGTCTACATTGCATTTGCTCCCTCCAAACTCCTCCCCTTTACCTTCATATGCAATGATTTACATTCCACTGCTATATTCTTAGAATTGCATGTGTAGATTGATTGCTTGACTTGTGTTAAGTTGCTAAAATCTGCCAAGATATAAAATTGGGAAAAGGCTATACTTTAATTTGGTCAAGTAGTCTAATCACCCCCCTCTAGACATACTTTCGATCCTACAAGTGGTATCAGAGACTTGGTCTCCATTTGCCTTGATTTCCATAGCTTTGGTGATCATAGCTTTGGTTTCACTACCTAGGAGAGTATGGCGTCCAGCGAGGGAAATTACCACCGTAGAGGTCCTTACATTGATGGTACTAATTTTGCTAGTTGGAAGCATAAGATGAAAATGCATATTCTTGGACATAACCCCGCCATTTGGGCTATTGTGTGCATTGGTTTGCAAGGTGAATTCTTCTATGAGAGAGAACCAAATCATGAAGCAACTGTGGAAGAGTTGAAGATGCTCCAATACAATGCTCAATCTTGCGTTATCCTCTTGAATGGATTGTGCCCCAAAGAATTCAACAAAATCAGCCGTCTTGAGAATGCAAAGGAAATTTGGGATACTTTGATTGATATGCATGAAGGTACCGAGTTCGTCAAGGAATCCAAGTTGGATGTGCTTCAAAGTCAACTTGACAAGTTCAAAATGAAGGATGGTGAAGGTGTCACTGAAATGTACTCTAGGCTTGCTCTCGTCACAAATGAGATTGCCGGCTTAGGAAGTGAAGAGATGACTGACAGATTCATCATCAAGACGGTCCTAAGAGCCTTGGATGGAAAATATGATACCGTGTGCACATTGATCCAATAATGCCCAACTACAAAGATCTCAAGCCAACAGAAGTCATTGGAAGAATTGTTGCTCATGGGATGTCACTCAAGTATAAAGAAGACTTCACAACAAGTCTAGTGGTGCATATAAAGCCTCATGTGATGCTCCTGCAACATCAAGTGAAAAACAATCCTTCAATGAGGAATTGAGCTTAATGGTGAAGAACTTCAAGAAATTCTACAAGAGTGGAAGCAAAGAAAGAAGCTCCAAGTCAAGATCCTACCATGACAAAAGATCTTCTAGTCGTGAGTTAAATTGCTACAATTCTAGAAGACCCGGACACTACTCCAATGAGTGTACGACTCCCTACAAAAGAAGAGAAGACTCACCTAAAATAAGAAGTAGAAGAGAAGAATCACCTCCAAGAGAGAGAAGGAGTAGAGATGATCGTTATGAACGAAGAACCTCTCGCAAAAGAAAGGATTCGGAAAGGAAGGACAAGTCATCAAAGAGCTACACAAAACAAAGACATCAAGCTCATGTTGGTGAATGGGTATCCGGTTCTGACTCCGACCATCACTGCAAGAGAAGTTATCACTTTGACTCCGAATATACTCTAGATGAAGGTGTTGCCGGTCTTGCGCTTGTGTCAACCAACCCCTATGACATATTTGAGTCACCAAATGAAGGAATTGGAAGATGCTTCATGGCTAAAGGCCCCAAGGTATCACACCCCAAGTACTTTGATTTCAATAGTGATGAAGATTATTTGCTAGGTGATGATGATTTACATGTTGACAATGCTAGTGATGAAAACTATGATGAAATTGCTATTAATCATGCTAATCAAGATGAAGCAAATCACAATGATAAGAAGGAGATTGAGCGTATAACTAAAGAACTAAACACTCTTAATTTAGCTCATGAAACTACTTTAGAAGATCATAGAGAACTTTTAAAAACTCATGAGAAGCTACACTTTGAGAAGCTCAACCTAGAGCAAGAACATGGGTTCTTAAAAGCCATCAATCATGATCTTCTGAAGAAAAGTTCTTGTTACATTGCCAAGCGTTTACTCTTGTCTACTTACATGCCATAAGTAAAATCTAGCAACAAGAGTAAGAAAGATTCTTCTTCTAGTAGTAACAATAATCATGCTAAATCCAATATTGTTGCTTCTAGTAGTTCTCTTTATTCCACTAATGATTCTCTTAGCCATGTTACACTTGAGCAAGAAAATAGCTTATTGAAGGGAATTATAGAGAAAGGTGTTTACAAGAGCCTTGCCGGAAGTAAGCAATTTGAGGAAATTGTACGCAAGCAAGGAAGGCACCGAAAGAATCAAGGTGTTGGTTTTGAACGAAAGTTCAATGCCAATGGAGTTTAATGGGAAGAAGATCAATACCCCAAGATGAAGTTTGTTCCTCAACAAGATAATTATGATCCTACTTCCTTCAAGGGGACACAAGCTCAAGATGATCTTCCACCACAAGACCACAAGCTAAAAGGTAAGGACAAGCTTCAAGAGGAGGTTGATGCATTTGAAGATGCTCCAAAGGCCTTGGTCAAGTGGGTTCGCAAGTCCACCTCAAGTTCAACTTCATCAAGTACATCTACAACCCCAAGGATTCCCATCAAGATGATGTGGATCCCGAAGAAGAAGAACTAGAGCATTCTTGAGGGTGACTCCGCCAACATACTTCACTCATATTCATATTGGCAAGAACAAGTGCGATCAACTTCCACATCTTGCACTAGTTAAAGGAGTCACAAACCCTCTTGATAGTAACTCAAGGGACAAGGTAACCTAATGCTTCCATGGACATCATCATGTGTGTACTTCACTCTATGTCTATGGATATCCTTGCTTGTTCCTTGTGGGACTAACCCATGTAGGTATTGAAAGTGCAACTCACTCCAATGGATTGCTCCAAATGATCTACATCAACTTTGAGCATCCACATCTTCAACATCTACATGAAGTCATCATCGACAAAACCCAAGGTTAGTTCATCCCTCTAAAAGGGGATATCACATCTAGGGGGAGCTTTACTCTAAGAATTGAGCTAAAGCAACTCTAATGGTGTGAACACAACAATGCTTTATGTAAAAGTGGTAACCCCACTTGTGCTTAAACGATGAGTATGACCTATGATCAAATGTTCTCATTTGACTTCTAAGTCAATATACTCATATATAGATAACCTAGTCATCACCAATTGCTTGATAGGTGCTAGAGTGTTTGTGCATGCTTGCCACATATTTCATTTGCTATCTTATTGTGTGAGCATGTTGGTTGCATAATTTTCTCCATTCGAGGACATCCATTTGTTGTTTTGATTGTTTGGTCTTTCTTTTGCCAACTGGATGGACAAGAATGCCTAAGTACTCCCTCTAGCTATCTATGCTTTTCTCGTCTCAAACTCTATTCATGCTACATCACAAAGTTTGATCTAAGTCAGATTCGAACCCTCTGGGTGAGGAGCACTCGGAGCCACTGATTCATCATATACTTAAACTTCCAAAACATTTTGATGCATCTCGGTCTGACCGATTCATTCCTCTAGGACACACCAAGGTCATTAAGTTGATCTAGGTTTCAATCTCAGTGCAACCGATTTGAACACTTCGATCACACTGAGTTGTTCCACTCGGTCTCACCGACAGGGTCTGGATATATATACCTTGGGTCGAACTTTTGGAAATTTCTTCGAAAACCCTTCGCTAGCGCTGTCTAGCTCTGCCGATCCCAGATCTCCGGATCCTCGCCTCTGTCGCCAGAGTTCTCCTGCCTCTGGTCTCCACCGTTGTCAACGGGATCTCCTCTGCCGTTGTCGCCGTAGTGAACTTACGGCCAAGTTAGGGTATGAGTTCAATCCTTCGTGGTTCCTCACTCTGATTCTTAGCACAAAGATAGTTCCATGATTATTGCGACGATTGAAACTATTCAATCCAGCAAAAACCTCCTTTAGATTAGTTTTGATTTGAAAATTTAAGGTTAGGTTTCCGCCGAGCTCATCTTTGACCGTCCGAGTTGTAGAAATCGGTCCCACCGATTTGGCTTAGGCCATTGCACTGTGATTTTCGGTCTGACTGAAACTTGCAAATCGGTGTGACCGAGTTCAGGACTTTGTGCAACCCTACTAATATCGGTGTCACTGAACTGTGCCTTGGTTTGACCAAGTTCACTAGTTTAGACACTGAATGTTGCTTTGGTGTCATCGAATTCAGCAAATTGGTAGCTCCGAAATGACTTCAGTAGAAAACTAAAACTAAGTTTTTGGATAATTTGTTTTGCAAAATCTCTGCACTTTGTGATGCTCATCCACTCCATCTCATCTATATCTATTCACAGGGCCAGCTTTCAGCTTGCAGCATGTCTGACAACAGTGACAGCCAGATTGTGTCAGAGGAACAGGTTCAGATGAGTGAGGGCACTAGTCCCTTTGAGAGCAGTCAAGATGATGGGAGCAGAAGCACTCCCAGTAACCTGCCCAAAGCTGAAACTAGGTAGAGGAGGAAGAAGACATCTGATTCTGAGGATGAAGACTTTGTGATTGATGAGGAAGTCTCATCCAAGAGAAAAGGAGAGAAGAAGGAAACTGGCACTGCTGTTAAGCCAGTGTTGAAGACAAAAGCTCCAGCAAGAAGAGTCACTGGTACGCGTCGGTGCTATACAAACGGTTTAAAACCCCTTTCCGCAACGACATTTGGAACCATCGCCTAGTGAGTGTGGGCGATTAGGGGGTCCTTCCCACACGACACAGAAACCGTCGGGGATATGCCCTCCTGGCACACACGCTTGGCAAAATGAGGTCGTGTGCGACCGGCGAGCAACCAAATACGGTTATACGTATAGTAGTGCTAAAAAGTACAATTATACAGGCAAAATCATTTCCGATCGTAAGTACATCCCACACAGTCTGTCCCCACGAAACGTTTCCGTTCGTATATACATCCCACATAGTCACTGCAAGGAAACCATTTCCGTTCGTAGGTACATCACACACAATTTTCCCTGTTAAATCGTTTGTGATGGCGTTCCCATCGCACACAATATTAAAAATTTTATCGTTTGCGTTATTGAATGCATCACACACGGTGCATAGAAGAAACTGTGTGGCAAAGGCTATCCATCACACATAGTTTTCATGCGGTAAACGTTTGCGCATGGTAGCCTAACGCAAACAGATTTGAAGATAATGTCGTGTGTGATTGTTCATCGATCCAACACGATTTATTCCTAGAAACTGTGTGTGTTGCCTTAGGTCATCGCCCACGGTATTTTCTCAATAACCGTTTGCAATAGAAAAAACCAATTAGCAGGCTAATTCGCCACTAGTAGGCTAATTTCTCTATTATTAATAATCCATTTATTAATCTAATTGACATTCATATTAAACACATAATATATTTCATTCCCATATTAGGGAAGCAGGATTTCATAATTGAAATACATCAGAGTACACCATGATAGCTTCATCTCTCAGCTACCCCATTACACAACTGCACCAGCACCAAGTTTCACATGACCTTTCGAAATTAGCACCATAGACGGTACATAGACAGATGCATCTCATCAGGAAAACTGCTGAAGCGGAAGGCGAATATTGAGCCTTCATTGATGTTGAAGGTCTTTGCAACTTTAGGCCAGTGCCTGTGGATGATTGACCGTCCATCCTTCGTCCTCTTCAGGAACACTTCAATATTGAACCATGGGTGTTGTATGAAAACCTTCCTCGCCCCCTGACCATAGAGGTGGTTTGAGAGGTAATCATCAGTGAACTGCTTTGGAAAGGCCTAAAAACAAGGATGTGCATAAATATCTTCTCTATATTGGAAATGGGGCAAAGGAATAAAAAAAGGCAAGGTATAATAGTTAGTACCATCTTGTAGTGAACTGATGTCTTCTTCATAGTGCAGACAAAGATCTTGTTGTTTTCTGTCGCCAATTTCTTTATCCTAACAATCTTTCTGAGTTTCTTGACTTGATTGATATTCATGGACAACTCATTTCCCCATATGCAAAAAGGGTCGAATAGTGGGTCAAAACCTCTGACAGAAGGACCTACATGTGCAAGACCAAATTGTTAAAAACCTAAGTATTAGAATGGTTCCTGCAATTGCACAATAATGTGCTATTAGACAACGGACCATGCACGTGCTAACCTCGATTGTAAACCTCAGTGCTTCCCATTATATTGTTCTGCAACACATATAAGGTAGTTAGTCATCAGATTAAGTAAGGGTTCGCATGCTATCAGTAAAATATGTTGATGAAAAATAAGCACATTGCAGATTCATCAGATTAATTCAAGCCACATGGAAAACCCATTTATGCAAACCAAGCAAGATTAAGAACTAGGAAATATAGCACTTGTATATGTTTCTCATGTATTAAGTGCAGCCAAATTCGATTTATTCCTCACATGCACAATACTACAAAATTCCAACCACGACAATTGGACATCGCATTGCAGAATTGAACCAAGTAGTTAACTAAACACCACAATAAATGAACCAAACATTAACTGAGCACCACGTTGCACAATATAACATACTCCTAATAGAAGATCAGACGGTTAACCGAACCAAGCATGCTTAACAACTTGGAAATATAGCAATTGTATTTGTTTCTCATGTATTTAGTACAGCCAAATTCGATTTACTTATCACATGGTATACAATAATAGAATGCACCCACAACTATTGAACATCACATTGCAGAATTGAACCAAACAGTTAACTAAACACCACAACACAAATGAACCAAACGTTAACTGAGCAACACATTGCACAATGTATAACCAAACCAAGCATGCTTGACAACTTGGAAATATAGCAATTGTATTTGTTTCTCATGCATTTAGTACAACCAAATTCGATTTACTTCTGACATTGTATACAATAACAGAATGCACCCACAACTATTGAACATCGCATTGGAGAATTGAACCAAACAGTTAACTAAACACCACAACACAAATGAACCAAATGTTAACTAAGCACCACATTGCACAATGTATAACCAAACCAAGCATGCTTGACAACTTGGAAATATAGCAATTGTATTCGTTTCGCATGTATTTTGTAAAGATAAATTTGATTTATTTCTCACATGGAAGACAATACAAAATTGCAGCCTGAAGAATTGAACATCACATTTGCAGAATTGAACCAAATAGTTACCTGAAGATGACAACTATTTAACCAAATAGTTAATAAGTGAGCACCACACTGCACGACATATAAAACATATACACAGGAGCAACAGATTGCATGGTAAAATTAGATAGCACAATTCACTAGAATTTGTTAAGGAAAGGCAGGAGCAGCACATGCAACGGGTAAACCGAGCATGCTTAACTGGCGTAGCTAGCAAATGGCAAGGTGCTCCTCCAAGATCTGGGGGTCGGCACGAATGGTAGCCATCACGACCTCATTCGCGCATGGAGCCACGATTTGCTTCTCTGCTGCCAAATGCTCCTTGAGATCAAGGCTATACTGCGTGCACCATGGCCTAGGACGACGCTTATTTGGTGGAGGGGTCGGTGATTTGGGTGGAAGGTGTCACGCTCGCGTCGGCGGTCGGGGCATGTGGGATGTGGAATGAGGAGGAGGACGGGGTTCGGGTGTGGATTACCTGCCTGGATAGGTGAGGCCGAGCAGCGTGAAGGAGGCTCGCCGGCGAGGAGGCGGCGCTGCAAGCAAGGAGTGAAGGTTTCAACTTGGAAAGGAAGGCGGAAATAGGGGAAATGTGGCTTTTGGTAAGGGGGAGGGGGCGGGGAGGTAGATATTTCCACAGATGCCGAAAATTTGGAATCGCTTCAGCGAAAAACTGGCGCGCAAAGTGTCATCTGACACGGTCCCTTATTCAGAACTGTGTACGATATGTGAACATCACAAACAGTTCAGATAGCTTAACCCGTGTGAGATGAGTTCGAACGTCAAAAATTTTGGTCCCAATTTCCTTGGTTACAGTGCTCATCCACGTCATTGCATAATTTGGGTACACAAAGGAGACTACAGCACACCCACACTTCTTAATCGAGCAAGTTCAGCAATTAAACAGAGCTAGCTGGCCTAAACATTACTCTAACAAATTAAAGACCGCACTCTTAATTAAACAAAACAAAGAGTACTACTACGGCTGGTGCTCGTCCATCTCCGCCGCCTCCTCCACGTTCAGCTCGCGCCCGACGGTCTCCTGGGGAAGGAGCTCCATGGCATCCATCGCACCATATTAGGCAAGCATCTCGCCATCTGTGTCCGCCATCTCTTTGGAAAAGGAAGCCACGAGCTGGGCGTGGGCAGCCACGATCTGGGCTTGGACGGGCTCCGTCGTCGCAAGGTATGCGGCGGAGGAACGAACGGCTGCTTGAACGCTCTCAGTGATTGCCAACTCTTCGGCCCTGGGTTGCCGACCATTGTCGGAGAAGCTTTGTTTGATTTGTGCGGTGACCACCACGAGCTGGGCGTGGGCGGCCTCGACATGGTCGTGGGTGGCCTCCATCAGGGCTAAGGCCGCCGTAGTGGAACGGACAACTGTTGTGCCGCTCTCGCCAGCTGTTATCCCCGAGGCAGATGTTGCTGCCGCCGCCTGAGAAGCAACAACGGCCGTTTGGGATGCCATGGCCGCCCGGTCGCAGATTGCAGCCGCACTCAAGTACCTTGTTTGCACGCGCATGGCGGCTGCGGTCGCGCTCTCGCCGGAGTGGGCTGCCGAAGTTGCCCTCACGATGCGGGTCCACGTCCCCATCTTTCACCGGCAACGATTGAACAGTGAAATGATATTTAGGGAGCAAGCTAGTGTGCTTGACACGCTGGCTGTGGACTATAGACGACGCACCTTCTCGCGTAAGCGATAGGCGTACTATACACCGACGGTGCTCCAGGATATTTTGTTCTACATCTCACACGGTTCGTGATAATAAACTGTGTGGGATCAACTTGATTTTTAATTTTGATTTGAATTACAGAATGGGGTTACAGCGGCAATGGATGGTGTTTGAATCGCTAGACCTTTTATCTGCAGTGAACATGCAACTATATGTGTGTCGTAAAATAATTGGAATTGTTCAGGGTTCCTTTGGACATTTTTATACGGTAACTTGGTTTTCTAGGCATTTCAGGTGCACAATTCAAAATTAAACCACATGCTCCAGTCTATAAAAACGGGTTGCAATATCAAATGTTTGTCCTTGGTTGCAATCTTAGGTCACATGCAAGAAATGAGAATGAATGCCAAACACCTTGACACTGTCGCTCAGCCGCTAACATTGAGATACATGCTTTTAACATCCTAGTAAATTAGAAACTCATCTGAAATTCATGAAACTTGACATGATATCATGGAATGAAAATGACATGCCATGGTAAAAATATTGTTCCATTTGGGGAGGTGTTGGGTATAAGCTTCTGCAAACCAAAGCTTCTCTCACAACAAGCCTGATGGTTTCAGCAGGGTACGTGCCACCTTGGGGGATGAAACGATATATGTTGCCTCTTCTTACTTTAAAAATGTTTCTTGTGTCAACATAGAACAACACGAGTGTTGTGTGTCATTTTTTGGGATTTTTCGGGGTTCGTTTTGACATTTTCATGCATTAATTGTGTTTTCAATGCATTTATGAGCATAATTCAAAATTGAACTACATGTACATGCTCTAATGCATATAAATTGGTTGAAAATTCAAATCCTTGTCCTTGGTTGCATGCTTAGGTCCCATGCAAGAAATGAGAATGAATGTCAAAGACCCTGCCACCGTCACTTGGCCGTAAACATTGAGATTCCTTGTTTTTAAATTCTAGTAAATCCAAAACTCGTCTGAAATTCATGAAACTTGGCATGCTATCATGGAGCAGCATCAACATGCCGTGGTAAA
Source organism: Aegilops speltoides (assembly GCA_021437245.1). Classification (NCBI taxonomy): domain Eukaryota; kingdom Viridiplantae; phylum Streptophyta; class Magnoliopsida; order Poales; family Poaceae; genus Aegilops; species Aegilops speltoides. The sequence continues at coordinate 137,784,179 of CM038145.1, read as the reverse complement.
AATATTGTTCCATTTGGGGCAGGTTTGGGGATATGCTTCTCACGAACCAAAGGCTCTCACAACAAGCCTGATAGTTTCGGTAGGGTACGTCCCACCTTTGGGGACGAAACGATATCCACTACCTCTTATTGCTTTCAAAAAATTTCTAGTGTCAACATAGAACAATATGTCATGTCAATTTTTGGGGTCCGTTTGGACGTTTTTATGCATTAATTGCGTTTTCAATGATTTTATGAGCACAATTCAAATTTGAATTACATGCACATGCTCTAATGCATATAAATTGGTTGAAAATTCAAATTTGTGTCGTTGGTTGCATGCTTAGGTCCCATGCAAGAAATGGGAATGAATGTCAAACACCCTGCCACCGTCAGTCGGCCGCAAACATTGAGATTCCTGGTTTTTAAATTCTAGTAAATCCAAAACTCGTCATGAAATTCATGAAACTTGGCATGCTATCATGGAGCGGCATCAACATGCCATGGTAAAAATATTGTCCCATTTGGGACAGGTTTGGGGAAATGCTTCTCACAAACCAAAGGTTCTCACAACAAGCCTGATGGTTTCAGTAGGGAATGTCCCACCTTTGGGGACGAAATGATATCCGCTGCCTCTTATTGCTTTCAAAAAATTTCTAGTGTCAACATAGAACAATAGGAGTGTTGTGTCAATTTTTTGGATTTTTCGGGGTTCGTTTAGACATTTTTATGCATTAATTGAGTTTTCGATGCATTTATGTGCATAATTCAAATTTGAACTACATGCACATGCTCTAATGCATATAAATTGGTTGAAAAATCAAATCTTTGTCCTTGGTTGCATGCTTAGGTCCCATGCAAGAACTGGGAATGAATGTCAAACACCTTGCCACCGTCACTCGGCCGCAAACATTGAGATTCCTGGTTTTTTAACTTCTAGTAAATCCAAAACTCGTCTGAAATTCGTGAAACTTGGCATGCTATCATGGAGCGGCATCGACATGCCGTGGTAATCTCCCATTTGAGGCAGGTTTGGGTATAAGCTTCTCACAAACCAGAGCTTCTCACAACAAGCCTGATGATTTCGGTAGGAGTGTCCCACCTTTGGGGACGAAATGATGTCCGCTGCCTCTTATTGCTTTCAAAAATTTTCTAGTGTCAACATAGAACAACAGGAGTGTTGTGTTAAATTTTACAATTTTTCGGGGTTCGTTTGGACATTTTTATACATTAACTAGGTTTTCTAGGCATTTTATGTGCATAATTCAAATTTGAACTACATGCACATGCTCCAGTGCATATAAATTGGTTGAAAAATCAAATCTTTGTCCTTGGGTGTATGCCGAGGTCCCATGCAAGAAATGGGAATGAATTTCAAACACTAGGGCACTGTTGATTGCCGGCAAAACGTTGAGATATTTTGTTTTTAAATTCTAGCGAATCCAAAACTCGTCTGAAATTCATGAAACTTGGCATGATATTATGGAATGGCACCCGACATGCTGTTGCATTTTTTGTGTCCATTTCGAGAGAAGAAGCACTTGAATAACAACCAACAAACGCATTTTCAAAAAAATAGCTGCCGCTCTAACCTCGCAAATGTTTGTATAATTCAAATCGTGTGCGTTATGTTAACCATTCACGTGATGCCACGTGTCTTCGTTCTAATGGCTATAGGAGGTGCCGTGCGGACAGCTGCTTGACTAAACAGGAGGCTGATACGTCCATTTCGCATCAGGCTTTTATATCGATATTTGTTGCATTATGGGCTGTTATTACACGTCATGTCACAATACTTATGGCTATTCTCTCTTATTTTACAAGGTTTAACATGAAGAGGGAGAATGCCGGCAGCTGGGATTCTGGGCTGGAAAAGGAGCAAATTTTGGAGACATATTCTGCACAACTCCAAAAGTCCTGAAACTCCACGGAAGTCATTTTTGGAATTAATTATAATTATTGACCAAAAGAAGTACCAGAGGGGGCCCACACCATGGCCATGAGGGTGGGGCGCGCACCCACCCTTACAGGGCGCGCCCCCTGCCTCATGGCCCCCCTGGTGGCCTGGTGGTCCTCCGGTGTCCATCTTCTGCTATATGAAGTCTTTTACCCTGGAAAAAATCATAAGCAAGCTTACGTGACGAAACTCCGCCGCCACGAGGTGGAACCTTGACAGAACCAATCTAGGGCTCCGGCGAAGCTATTTGATGACCCACAAGTGTAGGGGATCTATCGTAGTCCTTTCGATAAGTAAGAGTGTCGAACCTAACGAGGAGCAGAAGGAAATGATAAGCGGTTTTCAATAAGGTTTTCTCTGCAAGCACTGAAATTGTAGATAATAGATAGTTTTGTGATAAGATAAATAGTAACGAGCAAAAAGTAAATAAAGTAAATAAAGTGCAGCAAGGTGGCCCAATCCTTTATGTAGCAAAGGATAAGCCTAGACAAATTCTAATAATGAAGAAGGAGCTCCCGAGGACACATTGGGAATTATCGTCAAGCTAGTTTTCATCACGTTCATAAGATTCGCATTCGGTACTTTGATAATTTGATATGTGGGTGGACCAGCACTTGGGTACTGCCCTAACTTGGATAAGCATCCCACTTATGATTAACCCCTATTGCAAGCATCCGCAACTACAAAAAGGAGTATTAAGGTAAACCTAACCACAACATTAAACATATGGATCCATATCAACCCCTAACGAAGCAACGCATAAACTAGGGTTTAAGCTTCTGTCACTCTAGCAACCCATCATCTACTTATTACTTCCCTATGCCTTCCTCTAGGCCCAAATAATGGTGAAGTGTCATGTAGTCGACGTTCACATAACACCACTAGAGGAAAGACAACATACATCTCATCAAAATATCGAACGAATACCAAATTCACATGATTACTAATAGCAAGACTTCACCCATGTCCTCAGGAACAAACGTAACTACTCACAAAGCATATTCATGTTCATAATCAGCGGAGTAATAATATGCATAAAGGATCTGAACATATGATCTTCCACCAAGTAAACCAATTAGCATCAACTACATGGAGTAATCAACACTACTAGCGACCCACATGTACCAATTTGTGGTTTTGATACAAGATTGGATACAAGAGATGAACTAGGGTTTTGAGAGGAGATGGTGCTGGTGAAGATGTTGATGGAGATTGACCCCCTCCCGATGAGAGGATCGTTGGTGATGATTTCCCCCTCCCGGAGGGAAGTGTCCCCGGCAGAACAGCTCCGCCAGAGCCCTAGATTGATTCCGCCAAGGTTCCGCCTCGTGGCGGCGGAATTTCGTCCCGTAAGCTTGCCCCCGATTTTTTCCAGGGTAAAAGTGATGATATAGCAGAAGATGGACGCCGGAGGCCCACCAGGGGGCCCAGGAGATAGGGGGCCGCGCTCTACATGGGGGGCGCCTCCTGTCTACTGGACAGGGTGTGGGCCCCCAGGCCTGTTTCTGTCGCTCATAAATTCTTATTAAATCCAAAAAGTTGTTTCGTAGAGTTTTAGGACTTTTGGAGTTGTGCAGAATAGGTTTCCAACGTTTGCTCCTTTTCCTGCCAGAATTCCAGCTTCGGCATTCCCCCTCTTCATGGTAAACCTTGTAAAATAAGAGAGAATAGCCATAAGTATTGAGATATAATGTGTTATTACAGCCCATAATGCAATAAATATGGATATAAAAGCATGATGAAAAATGGACGTATCAACTCCCCCAAGCTTAGACCTCGCTTGTCCTCAAGCGGAAGCCAAAATCGAAAAATATGTCCACATATTTAGAGATAGAGGTGTCGATAAAAAATAAAATACGGACATGAGGGCATCATGATCATTCTAATAACAGCAACATATATAGATTTTGTCATATGATTTCCTATGCTCAAGTAATAAGCAATTCACAATGTGAAGTATGGTTCAAAAACTTCATTGGGAACTAACAAACTATAATCTCAGTCATTGAAACAATTGCAATTTATCGTAACATCAGAAAGAGTCAATAATAGAGTTTTTCAACAAGCTCACATACTCAACTATCTCGTAGTCTCCCATAATTTCTAACACTCACGCAATACTTGTGGTTATAGAGTTTCAATCGGACACTGAGAAAGATAGGGGCTTATTGTGTTGCCCCCCAACGTATTCACCTTTAGGTGATGTCAACAATTATAGCCTATGCCAACTTACATCCAATTGGATATATGTATCATGATCTTTCAAACACGAGGAGCTTGCAAAGGATAAAATGAAAAAGGGAAAGGTGAACATCACCTTGACTCAAGCATAAAGTAAAACATAAAGTAAAAGATAGGCCCTTCGCAGAGGGAAGCAGAGGTTGTCATGCACGTTTAGGGGTGATGCATAAAGTCTTAGTGCAAAAGAACGTCACTTTATATTGCCCCTTGTATGTGGACCTTTATTATGCAGTCCGTCGCTTTTATTACTTCCACAACAAGTTCATACAAAGTTTATTTTCTCTGCACTAATAAGTCATACATATTCAGAGAGCAATTTTTATTGCTTGCACCGATGACAACTTACTTGAAGGATCTTACTCAATCCATAGGTAGGTATGGTGGACTCTCATGGAAAAACTGGGTTTGAGGATATTTGGAAGCACAAGTAGTATCTCTACTTGGTGCAAGGAATTTGGCTAGCAAGAGGGGGAAAGGCAAGCTCATCATGTTTGGAAGGTCAATGACAATATACTTTAACTGAGATGTTGGAAAACATAAACCATTACATTGTCTTCCTTGTCCAACATCAACTCTTTTAGCATGTCATACTTAATGAGTGCTTCACAATCATAAAAGATGTCCAAGATAATATATTTATATGTGAACCCCTCTTTCCTTATCACTTCCTATTAATTGCAACGATGACCTAGGCTACGTTCATCAACTCTCAACAATTTTTATGCCTCATACTTTCTATGTGTGAAGTTATCACTATCCATAAGATCAATATGAACTCTTTTGTTCTTTCTACTTTCTCAAGATCATAGTAACATAGCAAAGCCCTTGACTCAACACTAATCTTTATTATAGATAGCACACGGACTCGATTACATAAAGAGATCACAATGCAACACTCAAAACTACTTGATATCAAAAACTTTAAACTACTAGATCAAGATACTACTAAAAGGATCGAACTAAATAAAGCGGTAAAAATAGGAGTGTGATGGTGATACAATACCGGGGCACCTCCCCCAAGCTTGGTAGTTGCCAAGGGGAGTGCCCATACCCATGTGATTATTTCTTCGGAGGTGGTGAAGTAGGAGTTGTTGATGATGTAGGCTTGTCGTCCGTCTTCCAGGGCATCGGCTCTCCATCATAAAAGGATGATCGAGTCTCTGGGATCCTTAAATCTGCAGACAAACTCATTTGTTTGAATCTATATTCATACTCACAGTTCTTGTTTTGCAGGTCATAGATCTGAGCTTGGAGGTGCTCGATTTTCTCTTGAAGCTCGAAGATGGTCTCCCCAATGACTTTAACATCCAGCTTGTGGTTGTTGGTGAACTCCGTGATCATCATCTGGTTGGTGTTGAGTCCACGCTCCACCATCCCCTGGCACTTGAAAACTTCTTGCTCCACGGCTTCGAGCTTTGTCTCAACGCTCCCGGTACGCCTTGGTCCCTCCACATCGCGGATGTGCAGCACCCCTCACGCATCTCAATGGTTTGAGGATGATGCAGCACCTCCGCGAGATAGGGGTTGATAACCCTCTCGAAAAACTTGTCCTTGGGAGTGCTTGGATACGACATGATGCTCTAGATCTAAAACAGAAACAACTCAAAACGAAAACAGAGGATATTTGCGTGATACGTTGGTCAAAACCTTCGGGAGTATATATAATGAATTTTTACCGACCAAAATATGTAACATACAAGAAAACGGAGTCCGGGAGGCACACGAGGTGCCCACGAGACAGGGGGCGCGCCCTACAGGGGGGCGTGGCCTCCTCTCTCTTGGGAGCCTCGTGTCCCTTTCGGACTACTTCTTTCTTCCAAAAATTCTTAAATAATCCAAAACTGATAAAAATTGCCATTAGAGTTGTTTTGGAGTCGGTTTACTTACCGTACCACGTACCTATGCCTTTTCAGAGTCTGGAACATTCTGGAAAGTGTCTCTTATGTATTCCTCAGGGGTTATGGTTTCAATAATATTAGTTTCAACATTGATAGGATTACCTGAAATATAGTGTTTAATTCTTTGACCGTTTACCAACCTCGGATTTGTGCCTTCGAAGTTGTTGATTTTTATAGCACCAGAACGATAGACCTCCTTGATAACGTAGGGACCTTCCCATTTTGAGAGAAGTTTTCCTGCAAAAAATCTTAAACAGGAGTTGAACAATAACACATAATCTCCTATGTTAAACTCACGCTTTTGTATCCTCTTATCATGCCAGCGTTTGACTTTTTCTTTGAAGAGCTTGGCATTCTCATATGCTTGGGTTCTCCATTCATCAAGTGAGCTAATATCAAACAACCTCTTCTCACCGGCAAGTTTGAAATCATAGTTGAGCTCCTTAATAGCCCAATATGCTTTATGTTCAAGTTCAAGAGGTAAATGACATGCTTTTCCATAAACCATCTTATATGGAGACATACCCATAGGATTTTTGTATGCAGTTCTACAGGCCCATAATGCATCATCAAGTTTTTTGGACCAATTCTTTCTAGATCTATTCACAGTCTTTTGCAAAATTAATTTGAGCTCTCTATTGCTCAACTCACCTTGACCACTAGAGTGCGGGTGATAAGGATATGCGATTCTATGATTGACATCATACTTAGCGAGCATCTTACGGAAAGCACCATGAATAAAGTGTGAAGCGCCATCAGTCATAAGATATCTAGGGACTCCAAACCTCAGAAAATAACTTCTTTAAGCATTTTAATAGAAGTGTTATGATCAGCACTACTAGTTGGAATAGCTTCTACCCACTTAGTAACGTAATCAACAACAACTAAAATATGTGTATAACCATTGGAGGCAGGAAAAGGTCCCATATAATCAAAGCCCCAAACATCAAACGGTTCAATAACAAGAGAATAATTCATAGGCATTTCTTGACGTCTACTGATGTTACCTATTCTTTGACATTCATCACAAGATAAGACAAACTTACGAGCATCTTTGAAGAGAGTAGGCCAATAAAAACCAGATTGTAGTACCTTGTGTGCGCTTCTATCTCCAAATGATGTCCTCCATAGGATTCAGAGTGACACTTGCGTAGAATTTGTTCCGTTCATGCTCGGGCACACAACGTCTAATAATACCATCTACTCCTTCTTTATAAAGGTGTGGATCATCCCGAAGTAATGTCTTAAATCATAAAGAACTTTTTCTTTTGCTGGTATGTGAAACTAGGCGGTATATATTTAGCAACAATGTAATTAGCATAGTCAAGATACCAAGGAGCGACTGAGAAGCATTGACGACCGCTAATTGTTCATCGGAAAGCTATCATTAATAGGCAGTGGGTCATCAAGAACATTCTCTAACCTAGACAAGTTGTCTGCAATGGGGTTCTCAGCTCCCTTTCTATCAATAATATGCAAGTCAAATCTTGGAGCAAGAGAACCCATCTAATGAGTCTAGGCTTAGCATCTTTCATTTCCATAAGATATTTAATGGCAGCATGATCAGTGTGAATAGTAACTTTGGAATCAACAATATAAGGTCTAAACTTATCACATGCAAACACAACTGCTAAGAACTCTTTTTCAGTAGTAGCATAATTTCTCAGGCGATATCAAGAGTCTTACTAGCATCTTGGATAACATTCAATTTCTTATCGACTCTTTGCCCTAAAACAGCACCTCTGACATAATCACTAGCATCGCACATAATTTCAAAAGGTAAATTCTAATCGGTGGCTGAACAATAGGTGCGATGATCAAAGCTTTCTTAAGTGTTTCAAATGCTTCTACACAATCATCATCAAAGACAAAAGGAATATCTTTTGCAATAAATTAGTCGAGGCCTAGAGATTTTAGAAAAGTCCTTAATGAACCTCCTATAAAAGCCAGCATGACCAAGGAAACTTCTTATACCTTTTATGTCCTTGGGACATGGCATCTTTTCAATAGCATCAACTTTGGCTTTATCAACTTCAATACCTCTCTCGGATATCTTGTGCCCCAAGGCAATGCCTTCATTAACCATAAAGTGACACTTTTCCCAATTCAGGACGAGACTAGTGTCTTCGCATCTCTACAAAACTCGATCAAGGTTGCTCAAACAATCATCAAAAGAGGACCATAGACGGAGAAGTCATCCATGAATACCTCACAAATCTTTTCACAAAAATAAAAAAATATAGCCATCATGCATCTTTGAAAGGTAGCAGGTGCATTACATAAACCAAAAGGCATACGTCTATAGGCAAAAGTACCAAAAGGGCAAGTAAAGGTAGTTTTAGATTGATCCTTTGCTGACACAGGTATTTGAGAGAAGCCAGAATAACCATCTAGAAAGCAAAAATGTGTGTGTTTGGATAGCCTTTCTAGCATTTGATCAATAAAAGGTAAAGGGTAATTATCTTTCTTAGTAGCTTTATTTAACTTACGAAAATCAATCACCATCCTATAACCTGTAATAATTCTTTGCGGGATCAATTCATATTTATCATTAGGAACAATGGGAATACCTCCCTTTTTAGGGACACAATGGACATGGCTTACCCATTCACTATCAGCAACGGGATAAATAATACCTGCCTCAAGGAGCTTTAGGATCTCCTTTCTTACCACCTCCTTCATTTTGGGATTTAATCGTCTTTGAGGATCTCTAACTGGTTTGGCATCTTTCTCCACTGAAATTTTGTGTTGACATAATGTGGGACTAATGCCCTTAAGATCATTCAGAGTATATCCAATAGCAGCTCGGTGCTTCTTCAAAGTTTTCAATAATCTTTCTTCTTCTTTCTCTGAAAGGTTAGCACTAATAATAACATGATATATTTCTTTTTTATCAAGATAAGCATACTTAAGATTATCAGGTAAAGGGTTGAGTTCAAACATGGGATCACCCTTGGGTGGAGGGGGATCCCCAAGAATTTCAACGGGAAGGTTATGTTTTAGCATATGTTCCTGTTTAAGGAACACTTCATCTATTTCTTCCCTTTCCTGTATAAACATATCATTTTCATGGTCTAGCAAATATTGTTCTAACGGATCAGTTGGAGGAACAACAATGGAAGCAAGACCAATAATTTCATCCTTACTAGGTGGTTCCCTTTCACGAGGTTGTCTACTAAACTTGGCAAAATTAAACTCATGAGACATACCATCTATGCCAACAGTGACAATATTCCTTTCGCAATTAATCTTATCACTAGCCGTATTCAAGAAGGGTCTACCAAAAATAATGGGACACAAATCATCTTGTGGGGAAGCAAGAACAAGAAAATCAGCAGGGTATTTAACCTTCCCGCACAAAACTTCAACATCTCTAACAATCCCAATAGGTTTAATGGTATCCCTATTAGCAAGCTTAATAGTAACATCAATGTCTTCTAATTCAACAGGTGCAATATCGTGCATAATTTCTTTATAAAGATCATAAGGTATCGCACTAGCACTAGCACCCATATCACATAAGCCATGATAACAATGATATCCTATTTTAACAGAAATAACAGGCATGCCTACAACAGGTCTACGTGTCTTAGTCTCAGGTCTAGCAATTTTAGCAGTCTCACCCAAGAAAGAAATAACATGCCCATCTAAATCCTCATCCAAGAGATCTTTAACCATAGCAATACTAGGTTCAACATTAATTTGTTCAGGAGGTGTATAGGTCCTAGTATTACTCTTACGAACAGCAGTCGAAGCTTTAGCGTGATCTTTTATTCTAAAAGGAAAAGGAGGTTTTTGAACATAAGCAGTAGGAACAATAGGATCACTATATGTAATAGTCTTTTCTTCGACTGTAATAGGTGCAACTACTTTCACTTCGACAGGAGGATTATATTTAAACCACTTCTCTTTAGGGAGATCAACGTGAGTAGCAAAAGATTCACAAAAAGTAGATACTATCTCAGAGTCAAGTCCATACTTAGAGCTAAATCCATGGAAAGCATCGGTATCCATAAAAGATTTAACACAATCGAACTTAGGTGTCATACCTGACTCCTTACCATCGTCGGAACCCCAATCTTCGGAGTTGCGTTTAATTCTTTCCAATAAGTCCCATTTGAAATCAATAGTCTTCAGCATATAAGAGCCAGCACAGGAAGTATCGAGCAGGTTTCAATTATCGAGAGAAAGCCGAGCATAAAAATTCTGAATAATCATTTCCCGAGAGAGCTCGTGATTGGGGCATGAATACAACATTGACTTAAGCCTCCCCCAAGCTTGAGCGATGCTTTCTCCTTCGCAAGGCCAGGAATTATATATGTAATTACAATCACGATGAACAAGATGCATAGGATAGAACTTCTGGTGAAATTCCAACTTCAATCGCTTATAATTGCAGGATCTCGTATCATCACATAGCCTATACCATGTCATTGCATCTCCCTTCAAAGATAAAGGGAAGACCTTCCTTTTGACAACATCATCGGGAATACCTGCAAGCTTAAATAATCCACAAACTTCATCCACAAAGATAAGGTGTAAATCGGGATGCAATGTTCCGTCTCCTGCAAAAGGATTAGCTAGCAGTTTTTCTATCATTCCCGAAGGAATCTCAAAGTGAATATTTTCATAAAGTTCAGTAGGTTGAGGAGCATATCTTTGCTCTTCTGGTTGGGGTGAAGATACCCCAAACAATCCCCTCAAAGGATTAGTTTCCATAGTGACAAGTAACAGAAAATTTCAGCACACTATATAAATGTTTCCTTACCAAGTTCCACTCACCAAAAGTGCTACGCTCCCCGGCAACGGCGCCACAAAAGAGTCTTGATGACCCACAAGTGTAGGGGATCTATCGTAGTCCTTTCGATAAGTTAGAGTGTCGAACCCAACGAGGAGCAGAAGGAAATGATAAGCGATTTTCAATAAGGTTTTCTCTGCAAGCACTGAAATTGTAGGTAATAGATAGTTTTGTGATAATATAAATAGTAACGAGCAAAAAGTAAATAAAGTAAATAAAGTGCAGCAAGGTGGCCCAATCCTTTATGTAGCAAAGGATAAGCCTGGACAAATTCTAATAATGAAGAAGGAGCTCCCGAGGACACATTGGGAATTATTGTCAAGCTAGTTTTCATCACGTTCATAAGATTCGCGTTCGGTACTTTGATAATTTGATATGTGGGTGGACCGGCACTTGGGTACTGCCCTAACTTGGACAAGCATCCCACTTATGATTAAACCCTATTGCAAGCATCCACAACTACAAAAAGGAGTATTAAGGTAAACCTAACCACAACATTAAACATATGGATCCATATCAACCCCTAACGAAGCAACGCATAAACTAGGGTTTAAGATTCTGTCACTCTAGCAACCCATCATCTACTTATTACTTCCCTATGCCTTCCTCTAGGCCCAAATAATGGTGAAGTGTCATGTAGTCGACGTTCACATAACACCACTAGAGGAAAGACAACATACATCTCATCAAAATATCGAACGAATACCAAATTCACATGACTACTAATAGCAAGACTTCACACATGTCCTCAGGAACAAACGTAACTACTCACAAAGCATATTCATGTTCATAATCAGAGGAGTAATAATATGCATAAAGGATCTGAACATATGATCTTCCACCAAGTAAACCAATTAGCATCAACTACAAGGAGTAAACAACACTACTAGCAACCCACAGGTACCCATTTGTGGTTTTGATACAAGATTGGATACAAGAGATGAACTAAGGTTTTGAGAGGAGATGGTGCTGGTGAAGATGTTGATGGAGATTGACCCCCTCCCGGTGAGAGGATTGTTGGTGATGACGTTGGTGATGATTTCCCCTCCCGGAGGGAAGTGTCCCCGTCAGAACAGCTCCGCCAGAGCCCTAAATTGATTCCGCCAAGGTTCCGCCTCGTGGCAGCGGAATTTTGTCCCGTAAGCTTGCCCCCAATTTTTTCCAGGATAAAAGTGATGATATAGCAGAACATAGACACCGGATGCCCACCAGGGGGGCGAGGAGATAGGGGGCGCGCCCTATAGGGGGGCGCGCCCCATGTCTCCTGGACAGGGTGTGGGCCCCTAGCCTATTTCTTTCGCTCATAAATTCTTATAAATCCAAAAATTTGTTTCGTGGAGTTTTAGGACTTTTGGAGTTGTGCAGAATAGGTTTCCAACGTTTGCTCCTTTTCCAGCCAGAATTCCAGCTCCGGCATTCCCCCTCTTCATGGTAAACCTTGTAAAATAAGAGAGAATAGCCATAAGTATTGAGATATAATGTGTAATAACAGCCCATAATGCAATAAATATTGTTATAAAAGCATGATGCAAAATGGACGTATCACTATTCTGCCGGGGAAACTTCCCTCCCGGAGGGGGAAATCATCACCATCGTCATCACCAACGATCCTCTCATCGGGAGGGGGTCAATCTCCATCAACATCTTCACCAGCACCATCTCCTCTCAAACCCTAGTTCATCTCTTGTATCCAATCTTTGTACCCAAACCTCAGATTGGTACCTGTGGGTTGCTAGTAGTGTTGATTACTCCTTGTAGTTGATGCTAGTTGGTTTATCCGGTGGAAGATCATATGTTCAGATCCTTAATGCATATTAATACCCCTCTGATTATGAACATGAATATGCTTTGTGAGTAGTTACGTTTGTTCTCGAGGACATGGGTGAAGTCTTGCTATTAGTAGTCTTGTGAATTTGGTATTCGTTCGATATTTTGATGAGATGTATGGTGTCTCTCCTCTTGTGGTGTTATGTGAACGTCGACTACATGACACTTCACCATTGTTTGGGCCCAGAGTAAGGCATTGGGAAGTAATAAGTAGATGATGGGTTGCTAGAGTGACAGAAGCTTAAACCCTAGTTTATGCGTTGCTTCGTAAGGGGCTGATTTGGATCCATATGTTTCATGCTATGGTCAGGTTTACCTTAATACTTCTTTTGTAGTTGTGGATGCTTGCAATAGGGGTTAATCATAAGTGGGATGCTTGTCCAAGAAAGGGAAGCACCCAAGCACTGGTCCACCCACATATCAAATTATCAAAGTAACGAATGCGGATCATATGAGCGTGATGAAAACTAGCTTGACGATAATTCCCATGTGTCCTCGGGAGCGCTTTTCTCTATATAAGAACTTGTCCAGGCTTGTCCTTTTCTACAAAAGGATTGGGCCATCTTGCTGCACCTTATTTACTTTTATTGCTTGTTACCCGTTACAAATTATCTTATCACAAAACTATCTGTTACCTACAATTTCAGTGCTTGCAGAGAATACCTTACTGAAAACAGCTTGTCATTTCCTTCTGCTCCTCGTTGGGTTCAACACTCTTACTTATCAAAAGGACTACGATAGATCACCTATACTTGTGGGTCATATAGACTCTGTTCTGGTGCCGTTGCCGGGGAGTGAAGCGCCTTTGGTGAGTGGAACTTTGTAAGGAAACGTTTATATAGTGTGCTGAAATTTACTGTCACTTGTTACTATGGAAACTAATCCTTTGAGGGGCTTGTTCGGGGTATCGTCACCCCGACCAGTAGAGCAAAGAGTTGCTCCTCAGTCCTCAACCTACTGAACCTACTGAAAATGTTTACTTTGAAATTCCTTCGGGTATGATAGAGAAACTGCTAGCTAATCCCTTTGCAGGAGATGGAACATTGCATCCCGATTTACACCTTATCTATGTGGATGAAGTTTGTGGATTATTTAAGCTTGCAAGTATGCCCGATGATGTGGCTAAGAAGAAGGTCTTCCCTTTATCTTTGAAGGGAGACGCATTGACATGGTATAGGCTATGTGATGATATGGGATCTTGGGACTATAAATAATTGAAATTGGAATTTCACCAGAAGTTTTATCATATGCATCTTGTTCATCATGATCGTAATTACATATATAATTTTTGGCCTCGCGAAGGAGAAAGCATCGCTCAAGCTTGGGGGAGGCTTAAGTCAATGTTATATTCATGCCCCAATCATGAGCTCTCAGGAGAAATGATTATTCAAAACTTTTATGCTCGGCTTTCTCTCAATGATCGCACCATGCTCGATACTTCTTGTGCTGGCTCTTATATGATGAAGACTATTGAATTCAAGTGGGATTTATTGGAAAGAATTAAATGCAACTCTAAAAATTGGGATTCCGACAATATTAAGGAGTCAGGTATGACACCTAAGTTCGATTGTGTTAAGTCTTTTATGGATACCGATGTTTTTCGTGGATTTAGCACTAAATATGGACTTGACTCTGAGATAGTAGCTTCTTTCTATGAATCATTTGCTACTCATGTTGATCTCCCTAATGAGAAGTGGTTTAAATATAATCCTCCCACTGAAGTAAAATTAGTTGCACCTGTTACGGTTCAAGAAAAGACCATCACTTATAGTGATCCTATTGTTCCTACTACTTATGTTGAGAAACCACCTTTCCCTGTTAGGATAAAGGATCATGCTAAAGCTTCAACTGTTGTGCATAAGAGTAATACTAGAACATATACACCTCCTGAGCAAATTAAAGTTGAACCTAGTATTGCTATGGTTAAAGATCTCTTGGTCGATAATATTGACGGGCATGTTATTTATTTGTGTGATGAAGCTGCTAATATTGCTAGACCCGATGCTAAGATACATCGACCTGTTGTAGGCATGCCTATTACTTCTTTTAAAATAGGAGATCATTGTTATCATGGCTTATGTGATATGGGTGCTAGTGCTAGTGCAATACCTTTTTCCTTATATGAAGAAAGTTTGCATGATATTGCACCTGCTGAGTTAGAAGATATTGATGTTACAATTAAGCTTGCCAATAGAGATACTATTTCACCATTTGGGATTGTTAGAGATGTTGAAGTCTTGTGTGGGAAAGTTAAATATCCTGCTGATTTTCTTGTTCTTGGTTCCCCACAAGATAGCTTTTGTCCCATTATATTTGGTAGACCCTTCTTGAATACTGTTAATGCTAAGATAGATTGTGAAAAGGATGTTGTTACAATTGGCTTGGAGGATATGAAACATGAGTTTAATTTTGCTAAATTTCATAGACAACCCCATGATAAAGAATTACCTAGTAAGGATGAAATTATTGGTCTTGCTTCTATTGCCGTGCCTCCTACTGATCCATTAGAACAATATTTTCTAGACCATGAAACTGATATGTTTATGAATGAAAGAAGGGAAATAGATGAAGTATTCTTTAAACAGGGTCCTATTTTGAAACACAACTTACCTGTTGAAATCCAAGGGGATCCTCCTCCACCCAAGGGTGATCCCGTGTTTGAGCTTAAACCTTTACCTAATACTCTTAAATATGCTTATCTAGATGAAAAGAAGATACGTCCTGTTATTATTAGTGCTAACCTTTCAGAGCAGGAAGAGGAAAGATTATTGAAAACTCTAAAGAAGCACCGTTCTTATATTGTATATACTCTTGATGATCTTAAGGGTATTAGTCCCACTCTATGCCAACACAAAATTAAATTGGACAAAGATGCCAAACCAGTTAGTGATAATCAACAACGATTTAATCCTAAGATGAGAAAGAAGTGGTAAGAAAGGAAATACTAAAGCTCCTTGAGGCAGGTATAATTTATCCCATTCCTGATATTGAGTGTGTAAGTCCTGTCCATTGTGTCCCTAAGAAGGGAGGTATTACTGTCGTTCCTAATGATAAAGATGAATTGATCCCGCAAAGAATTATTACAGGTTATAGGATGGTAATTGATTTTTGTAAATTAAATAAGGCTACTAAGAAAGATCATTACGTTTTACCTTTTATTGATCAAATGCTAGAAATACTATCCAAACATACACATTTCTGCTTTCTAGATGGTTATTCTGGTTTCTCTCAAATACCTGTGTCAGCGGACGATCAAGCAAAGACTACTTTTACTTGCCCTTTCGGTACTTTTGCTTATAGACGTATGCCTTTCGATTTATGTAATGCACCTGCTACCTTTCAAAGATGCATGATGGCTATATTCTCTGACTTTTGTGAAAAGATTTGTGAGGTATTCATGGATGATTTCTCCATTTATGGATCCTCTTTTGATGACTGCTTGAGCAACCTTGATCGAGTTTTGCAAAGATGTGAAGACACTAGTCTCGTCTTGAATTGGGAAAAGTGCCACTTTATGGTTAATGAAGGCATTGTCTTGGGGCATAAAGTTTCTGAAAGAGGTATTGAAGTTGATAAAGCTAAAGTTGATGCTATTGAAAAGATGTCGTGTCCCAAGGACATTAAAGGTATAAGAAGTTTCCTTGGTCGTGCCGGTTTTTATAGGAGGTTCATTAAGGACTTTTCTAAAATCTCTAGGCCTCTGACTAATTTATTATAAAAAGATATTCCTTTTGTCTTTGATGATGATTGTGGAGAAGCATTTGAAATACTTAAGAAAGCTTTGATTTCTGCACCTATTGTTCAGCCACCTGATTGGAATTTACCCTTTGAAATTATGTGTGATCCTAGCGATTATGCTGTAGGTGTTGTTCTAGGGCAAAGATTTGATAAGAAACTAAATGTTATTCAATATGCTAGTAAAACTCTAGACACTGCCCAGAGAAATTATGCTACTACTGCAAAAGAATTCTTAGCAGTTGTATTTGCTTGCGATAAGTTCAGACCTTATATTGTTGATTCTAAAGTAACTATTCACACTGATCATGCTGCTATTAAATATCTTATGGAAAAGAAAGATGCTAAACCTAGACTTATTAGATGGGTTTTGTCGGCGTTCTAGGAACAGGGTTCCTCAGACTTGCCTGCCTGCGGCCTGCAGCGTGGCTCAGCAGAGGCCCAGTACGGCCCGTCTTCATCAACCTAAGTTCAAGACCCTCGCGAGGGGCCAAGCCTCTTGTGGCGGACGACACAAGGCCTCCTCAGGGGCGGCTTCACTAGGCAGGATCGCGAGGAGGCGGAGAGATCAAGGCAAGGGGTACCTCACGAGGTGCTCATGACGCAAACCATGACGATCAAGACTAGACGGGCGCCAGCCTGCGCAGTGTCCTCGTCTCCTCTTTGGTGCAAAGGGGGCAAGCACAGGCACGAAGTACCGAGGCATCAAGCAAAGGTTTCCATATTGGTGCAACAAGACCAAGACCAGCAGGACGGCAGGACGGAGGTCACCGTGTGTCACGCCCAATATGCGACCCTATCCAAAAGGAACTCGAAGGTCCCACCAAGGATAGACCCGCATATTGAGACGCTTTTGCAAGGTGGATATCATTACATCAACATTACATAATAGATGGGGATACATACAAAAGGCAAACAATGCCACATGAATACATCAATACATCATACAAGAACAACATCTGACTACGGATGAATCATAAACGAAACTCAACCAATATCCACCACCTTAGCCCAGGCTGCCGACACGAACCTATCCCCGATCGAAGAAGAAGCGGAAGAAGAACTCCAAACAAGCAAACATCGCTCTCGCGTCATGATCATCGCATAAACCTGTACCTGCAACTGTTGTTGTAGTAATCTGTGAGCCACGAGGACTCAGCAATCCCATTACCATGGGTATCAAGACTAGCAAAGCTTAATGGGAAAGGAAGGGGTAAAGTGGTGAGGTTGCAGCAGCGACTAAGCAAGTATGGTGGCTAACAAACGCAAATGAGAGCGAGAAGAGAAACAAGTGGAACGGTCGTGAAGCTAACAATGATCAAGAGGTGATCCTGAACACCTACTTACGTCAAACATAACCCAAAGACCGTGTTCACTTCCCGGACTCCGCCGAGAAGAGACCATCACGGCTACACACTCGGTTGATGCGTTTTAATTCGGATCTGGTGTCAAGTTATCTACAACCGGACATTAACAAATTCCCATCTGCCACATAACCGCGGGCACGGCTCTCGAAAGTTTATACCTGCGGGGTGTCCCAACAGCCCATGACAAGCTCTCGCGATCAACGAAGAATAGACCTTCTCCGGGAACACCCGATCGTCTCGGAATCCCGGTTTACAAGACATTTTGACAATGGTAAAACAAGACCAGCAAAGCCGCCCGATCTTGACAATCCCGATAGGAGCTGCACATTTCTCGTTCTCGAGGCAACACCGGATAAGCTAAGCGTCTGGTACCGACGTAACCCAAGTTGCCAAGGGATGGTCCCATACGGTGCTCTAGTTTGGACCAACGCTTAGACAAGCAACGGCTCGGGGGCTAAAATAAAGATGACCCTTGGGTTAATTACTCCCAAGGGAAAAGTAGGTGGTGGTGAGGCAAATGGTAAAACCAAGGTTGGGCCTTCTTGGACAAGTTTTATTCAAAGCGAACTCGTCGAGGCGTCCCATAAATCACCCGACCGCGTTAGGAACGCAAAATCCGGGAACATAACATCGGTTTGACGGAAACTAGGGCGGCAAGAGTGGAACAAAACACCAGGCATAAGGCCGAGCCTTCCACCCTTTACCAAGTATATAGATGCATTAATAATATAAGAGATATTGTGATATCCCAACATAACACTGTCCACCATGGAGAAATCTTCAACTTCCCCTGCAACTAGCAACGCTATAAGAGGGGCTGAGCAAATCGGTAACATAGCCAAGCAACAGTTTGCATAGGAAAGGTGTCAAAGGTTAGAGGTTCATGGCAATATGGGATGGCTTGATAAACAGGTAATAGGTAGCGCAGCATAGCGATAGAACGAAGCAACTAGCATAGCAATGATAGTAGTGAGATCCAGGGTAGCGGTCATCTTGCCTGAAATCCCGCAAGGAAGAAGAACAAGTCCATGAAGAAGATGAAGCCACGAAGACGAACCACACATAGACGAACGCATCCTCACGATCGCAACGAAACAGGAACTAACAAGAAGAAGCACACAACATAGGTAAACACACCACACATGACAAGACATGATGCACAACAAGCATGATGAATGACCAAGCTACATGAAGCTACTCATGGCAAGAGATGATGCAAACAAGAACAACACATCAAGGCAAGTTTAAATGAGGCCGAGAACAACATATAACAATTCCGGTAAGTCCTCATATGCATATTTCGAAATTGATACAGAACTGAACAAACCTTATGTTCAAGTTGTTAAACAACAAGTTAAAGATCACCAAGAGAATCTACACGAAATTCTAGTCAAGTTACATATAAAGTTCCTTAGATTCGGAGCTACGGGCTAGAAGATATGAGCAAAACAAGTTAAGCATGGCATTGATGCAAAATGCACCCAAACATTAAGCAAACACACCAAAACAAGGATGCAACATGATAATATGAAACAACATGCAAAATCAAGCAAGTTTCATATAGAACACACTCAAAACGGAGCAACGGTGCAACACCCACACACTATACAAGGCATAACAACAATCTGTCCAAAACAACAACTAGGCATCTTGCAAGCATCAAAACAGCATGCTACAGCACCCCAACATAATAACAAAAGGCATGGGCATGAAGTACAGGTAAAGCATAACAAAACATGAACACTGAGCTATCTCCAGAAACAACTAGAACATGCTCAAAATGACATGGAGATATTGCAAATAATAACAGTTTCAGACTTATCAGGAAATAACATCAGGTTGCAATGTTGAGAGCTATCAAACAACATGTTACAGGAATATATCATGGCAAAAAAAGGCATGGCATGAATCTACTAATTGCATAGATCAAAAGTCCCTTACTGACCATAAGCCAAAAAGGATCATAAAATATGATGGCACCCATGTAAACATGGCAAGTTATATTACAGATTCATACATGGCAGGAACAACAATAAGTAGGCATGTTTGTGAGCTCGAACCACTCACCACAGAGAAATACATGGCATGGCAAGGAAACCAACAGTAAGAAGGCATGTTTAGGAAGCTAAGCATGGCAAGAGCAAGGTCATAGGATACATGGATCACTAGGAAAACACATGGGAACAAGTGAACTTAATGTTAACAGGCTGACAACAACATTTTCAAGCAACTTTAGAGCAAGATAACAACATGTTCCAGCAGGCTATAATTGCAACCAAGGGCATGAATGGATAGAGCATGACATGTAGATCAAAACATATTTATAGAGCATCTCCCGATTATGCATAGAATGATTAGTAGAAGCATGTTAACATAGCAACAAAATATAACGAGAATCATCGAGAAAACAAACAACAAAGAACTACCCTACTTAGCAAGCTTGATACACTCAGCACACAACTCACAAAAATACATGGTTGACACCCCTGGAAAGATGGCATGGCATAGATCAACATTCATGTAGACATCAACCTCATAGGATGCACATATCAATCATGGCAAAAATGATAAATGAGCAAGTTATAACAGTTTCAGCAGATTAACATCAACATGTACTCTTCCAACCGCATTTCGGGCATCAAGATGAGCTCAAATGAAAATGATGCAATGGAATGAAATGATCTACTCGTCGAGCCGAACAATTTGACATATTATCACGCATGAAAGCAGACTACGGATGCAGAGATGTGATGCAATGAACATGGCATGTTTATGCAAGAAAAGCGGGACTTAGTGAAAACAGGGCAACCTCGGTGCCTGCAGTTTCTGGCGGCGGCGGCTTCATCGGAGAGTTCGCCGAGGAGGCCGGGCGGCACCGGGAGGCCGGAGATGGCGGATCCGGACGGATCTCGCCGGATCCGCCGGATCCCGCGAGGAGGCCGGGCGAGATGGGAGCCGCGGCGGCGAAGCAGCCGGACGGGCAGCGGCAGCGGCCGGCTGAGGCGCCGAGGTGGGCGGCGCCAGCGTAACCGGCGGCGGCGGGCGAAGCCAGCCAGGAGGCTTGGCGGAGGAAGCAGCGGCATGGGCGGAGCTGCGAGCTCGACTCGACCAGCCGGCGGCGGCGGACAGGCCGCGCAGCGACGCAACAGGCGCGGCGGCGGCGCGAGCTCGCCGGCAACATCTGCGAAACTCCATGGCGGCGACAGCGGATGGGCCCATGAACCCGATCTGGGCAGCAGCGGCCGGCCATGGAGGAGGCGCGGCGCGGCGGCGTGGCGGCTGGGGATTCGCCGGGGACGGGCGGTGGACATGTCGGTCGGTCCGGACATGTCCGGCCTGTATGAGAGGAAAAATCTAGGGTTTCGGGATCATCCGAGAATTTTGGGGGAGGGGATATATTTATAGGTAGAGGGAGCTAGGAGAGTCCAAATGAGGAGCGGTTTTCGGCCACACGATCGTGATCGAACGACCGAGAGCATGTAGGGGGAGTTTGCTGGGCTTTGGGCCACTTTGGAAGGGGTGTTGGGCTGCAAATAAAAGAGGGCCTTACGGTTACCCGGTTAACCGTTGGAGTATCAAACGACCTCCGAATGGCACGAAACTTGATAGGCGGTCTACCGGTGCTATACCAAGGCCGCTTGGCAAACCTCGGGCCATTCCGAGAAAGTTTAATACCCACTCACAACAGGAGAGAAGAAGGGGACACCGGATGACATAGGAGTGCCGGATTGCAAAACGGACAACGGGGAAAATGCTCGGATGCATGAGACGAACACGTATGCCAATGCGATGCACATGATGACATGATATGAAATACATATGATGACATGGCAAAGTGCAACTCGCAAGCAAATGACATGGCAACGACGGCGAATAACTGGCGGACACCTGGCGCATCGAATCCGGGGTGTTACAACACTCCTCCACTAACAAGAGATCTCGTCCCGAGATTTTAGGACCGAGACGGAAGGGAAAAAGGATGAGGTGAAACAAGAACTCAAAAGAAGAAGCAAAGAATCGAGAGCACTCGAGAAGAAGAGAGGAACGACGAGAAAGGCGAGAAACACCAGCAAAATTACTGAGGTACTCCGGGAGAATGAAAAGCGAAGAGGTTGAGTCAACAATGAAAAAATTTGAAAGCGATCTTGGAGAAGGCATGTGACTGATGAAATTCATTCTTACGTCACACTTTGAAAAGAATTGAGAATAACTCCAGGGGAATTAGAAGAGTCACGTAAGATCCTGGGAAAAGACCTGTGGGTTAGGGCCCACTAAAAGGAAAACACCATGGAAGGATTGTTGAACAAATAGATGATGCATCGGGATGATTGAAATATTTGAATTGTTCCGGTGCATCATACTAGGGAAGGATATAATGGCGAGAGGCGAACGAGCAAAGGGAAATACTTGAGCCGAGAGAAAGAATATGATCAACCCGAAAAACTTGAATTGAAACCACCGGAAGAAAGGGATGAAGAATGACGAACGAGATGAGAATTCACCGGTTGAAATAATTGAGAAAAGATTGAAGAGGCTCCACACGAATGAAATTGATGGTCGAAAGAGACTCAAACTCCGGGAAGAAAAAAGGGTGGGAGGGCGGGAAAAACACAGGCAACTGGAAGGGGAAATCGACGACTAACTTGAAGAGAACACACCGGTTGAAATCATTGAGGAAAGAAAACAAAGACTTCGCTCGAGTAGGATGGATACTCGATTACGGACTCCGGATTCGAGAAGAAGAAGGGAGGGCGGGTGAAAAAAAAACAAGGGCAACTTCGGACAAGGAAACAACATCGATCGAAAAGAGCTGAGGATTGATCTCACAAAGAGAGAGAGGTTCGAGTCAGCTTGACGAGAAATGCACCGGATGAAAAGAGCTGAGAACCAACGATCGGAAAACCAACTGCGCGATCCTAAGAAAATTTTGAATGGGAAGAGGAGTAATTCAAAACACCTACGTCAAGATTCTTTACCAGAGCGATGAAGGGACTGAGGAGTAAAAAGAATTCCTGCACTCCGATATAACTAGACTCAGAAGATAGTTTTCTTCTAGACTCAACAAGGGCCAAACTACACGATCAATCAAGGGGGGCTCCTAAGGTCGGTCGAGGCTCTGATACCAACTTATCACGCCCAATATGCGACCCTATCCAAAAGGAACTTGAAGGTCCCACCAAGGATAGACCCGCATATTGAGACGCTTTTGCAAGGTGGATATCATTACATCAACATTACATAATAGATGGGGATACATACAAAAGGCAAACAATGCCACATGAATACATCAATACATCATACAAGAACAACATCCGACTACGGATGAATCATAAACAGAAACTCAACCAATATCCACCCTGCTAGCCCAGGCTGCCGACCTGGAACCTATCCCCTGATCGAAGAAGAAGCAGAAGAAGAACTCCAAACAAGCAAACATCGCTCTCTCGTCATGATCATCGCATAAACCTGTACCTGCAAATGTTGTTGTAGTAATCTGTGAGCCACGAGGACTCAGCAATCCCATTACCATGGGTATCAAGACTAGCAAAGCTTAATGGGAAAGGAAGGGGTAAAGTGGTGAGGTTGCAGCAACGACTAAGCAAGTATGGTGGCTAACAAACGCAAACGAGAGCGAGAAGAGAAACAAGTGGAACGGTCGTGAAGCTAACAATGATCATGAGGTGATCCTGAACACCTACTTACGTCAAACATAACCCAAATATCGTGTTCACTTCCCGGACTCCGCCGAGAAGAGACCATCACGGCTACACACTCGGTTGACGCGTTTTAATTCGGATCTGGTGTCAAGTTATCTACAACCGGACATTAACAAATTCCCATCTGCCACATAACCGCGGGCACGTCTCGTGAAAGTTTATACCCTGCAGGGGTGTCCCAACTTAGCCCATGACAAGCTCTCGCGATCAACGAAGGAATAGACCTTCTCCCGGAAGACCCGATCGGTCTCGTAATCCCGGTTTACAAGACATTTTGACAATGGTAAAACAAGACCAGCAAAGCCGCCCGATCGCCGACAATCCCGATAGGAGCTGCACATATCTCGTTCTCGTGGCAACACCGGATAAGCTAAGCGTCAGGTACCGACGTAACCCAAGTTGCCAAGGGATGGTCCCAAGACGGTGCTCTAGTTTGGACCAACGCTAGACAAGCAACGGCCGGGGGCTAAAATAAAGATGACCCTTGGGTTAATTACTCCCAAGGAAAAGTAGGTGGTGGTGAGGCAAATGGTAAAACCAAGGTTGGGCCTTGCTGGACAAGTTTTATTCAAAGCGAACTGTCAGGGGGGGTCCCATAAATCACCCGACCGCGCTAGGAATGCAAAATCCGGGAACATAACACCGGTATGACGGAAACTAGGGCGGCAAGAGTGGAACAAAACACCAGGCATAAGGCCGAGCCTTCCACCCTTTACCAAGTATATAGATGCATTAATAATATAAGAGATATTGTGATATCCCAACATAACCCTGTCCACCATGGAGAAATCTTCAACTTCCCCTGCAACTAGCAACGCTATAAGAGGGCTGAGCAAAGCGGTAACATAGCCAAGCAACGGTTTGCATAGGAAAGGTGTCAAAGGTTAGAGGTTCATGGCAATATGGGATGGCTTGATAAACAGGTAATAGGTAGCGCAGCATAGCGATAGAACGAAGCAACTAGCATAGCAATGATAGTAGTGAGATCCAGGGTAGCGGTCATCTTGCCTGAAATCCCGCAAGGAAGAAGAACGAGTCCATGAAGAAGATGAAGCCACGAAGACGAACCACACGTAGACGAACGCATCCTCACGATCGCAACGAAACAGGAACTAACAAGAAGAAGCACACAACATAGGTAAACACACCACACATGACAAGACATGATGCACAACAAGCATGATGAATGACCAAGCTACATGAAGCTACTCATGGCAAGAGATGATGCAAACAAGAACAACACATCAAGGCAAGTTTAAATGAGGCCGGGAACAACATATAACAATTCCGGTAAGTCCTCATATGCATATTTCGAAATTGGTACAGAACTGAACAAACCTTATGTTCAAATTGTTAAACAGCAAGTTAAAGATCACCAAGAGAATCTACACGAAATTCTAGTCAAGTTACATATAAAGTTCCTTAGATTCGGAGCTACGGGCTAGAAGATATGAGCAAAACAAGTTAAGCATGGCATTGATGCAAAATGCACCCAAACATCAAGCAAACACACCAAAACAAGGATGCAACATGATAATATGAAACAACATGTAAAATCAAGCAAGTTTCATATAGAACACACTCAAAACGGAGCAACGGTACAACACCCACACACTATACAAGTCCTAACAACAATCTGTCCAAAACAGCAACTAGGCATCTTGCAAGCATCAAAACAGCATGCTACAGCACCCCAACATAATAACAAAAGGCATGGGCATGAAGTACAGGTAAAGCATAACAAAACATGAACACTGAGCTATCTCCAGAAACAACTAGAACATGCTCAAAATGACATGGAGATATTGCAAATAATAACAGTTTCAGACTTATCAGGAAATAACATCAGGTTGCAATGTTGAGAGCTATCAAACAACATGTTACAGGAATATATCATGGCAAACAAAGGCATGGCATGAATCTACTAATTGCATAGATCAAAAGTCCCTTACTGACCATAAGCCAAAAAGGATCTGAAAATATGATGGCACCCATGTAAACATGGCAAGTTATATTACAGATTCATACATGGCAGGAACAACAATAAGTAGGCATGTTCGTGAGCTCGAACCACTCACCACAGAGAAATACATGGCATGGCAAGGCAACCAACAGTAAGAAGGCATGTTTATGAAGCTAAGCATGTCAAGAGCAAGGTCATAGGATACATGGATCACTAGGAAAACACATGGGAACAAGTGAACTTAATGTTAACAGGCTGACAGCAACATTTCAAGCAACTTTAGAGCAAGATAACAACATGTTCCAGCAAGCTATAATTGCAACCAAGGGCATGAATGGATAGAGCATGACATTTAGATCAAAACATATTTATAGAGAATCTCCAGATTATGCATAGAATGATTAGTAGAAGCATGTTAACATAGCTACAAAATATAACATAATCTGTCAGGAAAACAGCAACAGCAACTACCCTACTTAGCAAGCTTGATACACTCAGCACACAACTCACAAAAATACATGGTTGACACCCCTGGAAAGATGGCATGGCATAGATCAACATTCATGTAGACATCAACCTCATATGATGCACATATCAATCATGGCAAAAATGATAAATGAGCAAGTTATAACAGTTTCAGCAGATTAACATCAACATGCACTCTTCCAACAGCATTTCGGGCATCAAGATGAGCTCAAATGAAAATGATGCAATGGAATGAAATGATCTACTCGTCGAGGCGAACAATTTGACATATTATACGCACAAAACGGAGCTACGGATGCAGAGATGTGATGCGATGAACATGGCAGTTTTATGCGAGAAAACTGGGACTTAGTGAAAACGGGGGCAACCTCGGGTCTGCACGGTTTACGAGGCGGCGGCGCGAGCTCGCCGGAGAGTTCGCCGGAGGAGGCCGGGGCGGCACCGGGGAGGCCGGAGATGGCGGATCTGGACCGGATCTCGCCGGATCCGGCCGGATCCCGGCTAGGGAGGGCGCGGGCGCGAGATGGAGCCGGCGGCGGCTGTGGCGGCGCAGGCGGGCAGCGGCGGCGGAGCCGAGGCGCTTGGCGTGGAGGTGGCGGCGCCAGCCGGAAGGTGGCGGGCGGCGCTGGCGTAGGCGGCGGCGGCGCGCAGCCGGCGCGAGGCGCGGGCAGGAGGGCGGCGGGGCGGCAGGCGCGGAGCTGCTGGCTCAGCGAAGCCAGCGCGGCCACGCCAGGCTGGGCGGCGGCGATGATGGCGGCGGCGGCGGCGCGCGCGGAAGCTTCAGCTGGCGACAGGCACGGGCTCCATGGCGGCGCGGCGGCGGCGGATGGGCCCATGGTCGATCCGGCCGCGGCAGCAGCGGTGGAGAGGCGGCGCGGGCGACGTGGCGGCTGGGGATTCGCCGGGGGATGGCGGCTGGACATGTCCGGTCCGGTCCGGACATGTCCGGCGCGCGCGGAGGGGAAAAATCTAGGGTTTCGGGGGGATCATCCGAGAATTTCGGGGGAGGGGCTATATTTATAGGTAGAGGGAGCTAGGAGAGTCCAAATGAGGAGGGGTTTTCGGCCACGCGATCGTGATCGAACGACCGAGAGCATGGAGGGGAGTTTGCTGGGCTTTGGGCCACTTTGCAAGGGGTGTTGGGCTGCAAACAAAAGAGGGCCTTACGATTACCCGGTTAACCGTTGGAGTATCAAACGACCTCCGAATGACACGAAACTTGACATGCGGTCTACCGGTGCTATACCAAGGCCGCTTGGCAAACCTCGGGCCATTCCGAGAAAGTTTAATACCCGCTCACAACAGGAGAGAAGAAGGGGACGCCGGATGACATAGGAGTGCCGGATTGCAAAACGGACAACGGGGAAAATGCTCAGATGCATGAGACGAACACGTATGCCAATGCGATGCACATGATGACATGATATGAAATGCATATGATGACATGGCAAAGTGCAACACGCAAGCAAATGACATGGCAATGACGGCGAATAACTGGCGGACACCTGGCGTATCGAATCCAGGGCGTTACACCGTGGAGCCCAAGACGACGTCATCGTCAGTACCTTTGGCAGTCAAAGACCACCTTTATTCAGGATAGCTTGTACTAGTTGTCCCCTGATGACCCGCAAGTACAAAGGATAGTTGTAGCCTCTTTCGATAAGTAAGAGTGTCGAACCCAACGAGGAGCTAAAGGTAGAACAAATATTCTCTCAAGTCCTATCGGCCACTGATACAACTCTCACGCACAGCGTTACGCTTTACCTAGAACAAGTATGAAACTAGAAGTACTTTGTAGGTGTTGTTGGATAGGTTTGCAAGATAATAAAGAACACATAAATATAAACTAGGGTCTGTTTAGATAAAGATGCAATAAAGTAAATATATCGAGTGTGGAAAAGTGGTGGTAGGAGTTGTGAAATTGTCCCTAAGCAATTGACTATGTTACTAGACCGGTAATCACTATTGCAATTCTATTTGAGGGAGAGGCATAAGCTAACATACTTTCTCTACTTGGATCATATGCATTTATGATTGGAACTCTAGCAAGCGTCCGCAAATACTAAAGATTCATTAAGGTAAACCCAATCATAGCATTAAAGTATCAAGTCCCCTTTTATCCCATACGCAAATAACCTACTTACTCGGGTTTGTGTTTCAGTCACTCACGCAACCCACTATAAGAAAATCATAAACATATTGCAAAGCCTACAGCGGGAATCCCTCACGCTTGCGCGACACGGAGGGCACAATAGGACAGCACCAATAATAAAACACGCAACTCAAACCAATCGTAGCAATTCATCAATCACCGATAGGACAACGAAAATCTACTCAGACATCATAGGATGGCAACACATCATTGGAAAATAATATGAAGCATAAAGCACCATGTTCAAGTAGAGGGTATAGCGGGTTGCGGGAGAGTGGACCACTGGATATAGATGGGGGAAGGTGATGGACATGTTGGTGAAGATGACGGCGGTGTTGGTGAAGATCGCGGTGATGATGATGGCCCCCGACAGCGCTCCGGCGCCACCAGAAGCAAGGGGGAGAGAGCCCCCCTTCTTATTCTTCTTCTTCCTTGACCTCCTCCCTGAATGGGAGAAGGGTTTCCCCTCTGGTCCTTTGCTCCCATGGCGCGGGAGGGGCGAGAGCCCATCCGTGATTGGATCTATCTCTCTGTTTCTGCATTCTCAGATTCTACCCCTTCACCGTTTCTTAAATATTCAGAGATCCGTAACTCCAATTGGGGTGAATATTTCGCCCGGATTTTTCTCGTAAAATTAGCTTTCTTGCGGCAAAAGAAGGGCATCAACCGCCTTACGGGTGGCCCACGAGAGTCAGAGGCGCCTGCAAGTCTGCGCCCCATCTTGTGGCCACCCCAGACACCGTTTCGCGTTGATTCTTCCTCCGGAAAATCGCAAATATTCCAAAGTAATTCTCCGTCCGTTTTTATCCGTTTTGGATTCCATTTGATATGGGTTTTCTGCGAAACATGAAACATGCAACAGATAGGAACTGGCACTGGGCACTGGATCAATATGTTAGTCCCGAAAATAATATAAAAAGTTGCCAATAGTATATGAAAGTTGAATAATATTGGCATGGAACAATCAAAAATTATAGATACGACGGAGACGTATCAGCATCTCCAAGCTTAATTCCTGCTCGTCCTCGAGTAGGTAAATGATAAAAAAGACAATTTTTGATGTGGAATGCTACCTAGCACAATCTTTATCATATGTCTAATCATGGCATGAATATTAAGACAAGAGTGATTCAAAGCAATAGTCTATCATTTGACATAAAAACAATAATACTTCGAGCGTACCAATAAAGCAATCATGTCTTTTCAAAACAACATGCCCAAAGAAAGTTATCCCTACAAAATCATATAGTCTGGCTGTCGCTCTATCTTCATCACACAAAGTATTTAATCATGCACAACCCCGATGACAAGCCAAGCAATTGTTTCATACTTTAATAATCTCAAACTTTTTCAACTTTCACATAATACATGAGCGTGAGCCATGGATATAGCACTATAGGTGGAATAGAATATGATGGTAGAGGTTATGTGGAGAAGACAAAAAGGGAGAAAGTCTCACATCGACGTGGCTAATCAACGGGCTATGGAGATGCCCATCAATTGATGTCAATGCAAGGAGTAGGGATTGCCATGCAACAGATGCACTAGAGCTATAAGTGTATGAAAGCTCAAACCGAAAACTAAGTGGGTGTGCATCCAACTTGCTTGCTCATGAAGACCTCGGGCATTTGAGGAAGCCCATCATCGGAATATACAAGCCAAGTTCTATAACGAAAATTCGCACTAGTATATGAAAGTGAAAGCATAGGAGACTCTCTCTATGAAGAACATGGTGCTACTCTGAAGCACAAGTGTGGTAAAAGGATAGTAACATTGCCCCTTCTCTCTTTTTCTCTCATTTTTTTCTTTTCTCATTTTTTTCCTTTTTTTCTTTCTTCTTTCCTTTTTCCCTTTTTTTGGTGGGCTTCTTTGGCCTCTTTTTTTTATTTGGGCTTCTTTGGCCTCTTTTATTTTTCATAAAATCCGGAGTCTCATCCCGACTTGTGGGGGAATCATAGTCTCCATCATCCTTTCCTCACTGGGGCAATGCTCTAATAATGATGATCATCACACTTTTATTTACTTACAACTCAATATCTAGAACAAAGATATGAGTCTATATGAATGCCTCCGGCGGTGTACCGGGATGTGCAATGATCTAGCATAGTAATGACATCAAAAAACGAACAAGCCATGAAAACATCATGCTAGCTATCTTACGATCATGCAAGGCAATATGAAAATGAATGCTCAAGTCATGTATATGATGATGATGGAAGTTGCATGGCAATATATCTCGGAATGGCTATGGAAATGCCATGATAGGTAGGTATGGTGGCTGTTTTGAGGAATATATAAGGAGGCTTATGTGTGATAGAGCGTATCATATCACGGGGTTTGGATGCACCGGCGAAGTTTGCACCAACTCTCGAGGTGAGAAAGGGCAATGCACGGTACCGAAGAGGCTAGCAATGATGGAAGGGTGAGAGTGCGTATAATCCATGGACTCAACATTAGTCATAAAGAACTCATATACTTATTGCAAAAATCTACATGCCATTGAAAATAAAGTACTACGCGCATGCTCCTAGGGGGATAGATTGGTAGGGAAATACCATCGCTCGTCCCCGACCGCCACTCATAAGGAAGACAACCAATAAATAAAATTGTGCTCCAACTTCATCACAAAGCGGTTCACCATACGTGCATGCTACGGGAATCACAAACCTCAACACAAGTGTCTCTACAATCCACAACCACCCACTAGCATGACTCTAATATCACCACCTTTATATCACAAAACTATTGCAAGGAATCAAACATATCATATTCAGCGATCTACAAGTTTATGTAGGATTTTATGACTAACCATGTGAATGACCAATTCCTGTCATCTCTCTAAAAATATATAAGTGAAGCAAGAGAGTTTAATTCTTTCTACAAAATATATGCCCATGCTCTAACAAATATAAGTGAAGCAAAAGAGCATTCTGCAAATGGCGGTTTTCTATGTGAAGAAAAACAGGCAATCTAAACTTCAAATGATATAAGTGAAGCACATGAAGCATTCTATAAAGCCACACTCAAAAGATTTAAGTGAAGTGCAATGAGCATTCTATAAATCAACCAAGTACTATCTCATACCAGCATGGTGCATAAAAGAAAAGTGAAAACTGAATGCAAAAGACACTCCAAGACTTGCACATAATGCATAAATGAAACGAATACGAAAACATACCGATACTTGTTGAAGAAAGAGGGGATGTGTCGGTGTCAAAACCGGCGGATCTCGGGTAGGGGGTCCCGAACTGTGCGTCTAGGCGGATGGTAACAGGAGACGAGGGACACAACGTTTTACCCGAGTTCGAGCCCTCTCGATGGAGGTAATACCCTCGTCCCGCTTGATTAATATTGATGATATGGGTAGTACAGAGTAGATCTACCACGAGATCAATGAGGCTAAACCCTAGAAGCTAGCCTATGGTATGATTGTTGAGATGTAATGTTGTGTCCTCGGACTAAAGCCCTCCGGTTTATATAGACACCGGAGAAGCTAGGGTTACACAGTAGTCGGTTACAATGGTAGGAGATCTACATATCTGTATTGCCAAGCTTGCCTTCCACGCCAAGTAAAGTACCTTCCGGACACGGCAGGAGTCTTCAATCTTCTATCTTTGTAGTGCAGGAGTTCGGCGGATATCGATAGTCCGGCTATCCGGACACCCCGATCGAGACTCCTCGGTAGCACCGAACCAGGCTTCAATGGCGATAAGTCCAGCGTGCTTGTAGTCTTGGCGTTGCAAGCGGGTTCTCCTTCAAATTCCATGTTCTGCCGAACAATGTCGGCTTTACCTCGAATCTTGTGCTTCTTGGCTTCTCGTCAAATTATGGCCCTCTTCCACGCGTCGCATCTAATGCGAAAAAGCAGGAAGTCTTTACATTTCACCCCCTGGTTGTGCGGGTCACCAGCCTATTAAAGGCGCAGGATCGAGATCCAAACCGCACCATCCTCCTCCCACGTATACCCATCGGCGCCTCGACTCTGAAATCCATTCCACCATGGATCGTCAGCGCGCTCTTCCTCACGCGCTCCCAGCCCATCGCCGGGATTGGAGGAGGTGCTCTATTCGCCTGTGAGCTAGTAAAGCTCCAAGCAGAGGATGGCTTCCTCCGGCCTTCATGGTTCGGTCCGAGCGGACTGGTTACTTACCGAGGAGGGAGCAGCGGAGGACACCCAAGCCCCAACAGGGGAGGCGGGTGTGCTTTGTCCTTATCTAATAAGGGGCTCGGGTTTCCAATACACCCGTTCCTCTGCGGGCTCTGAGTTCTCGGACTTCAGCTCCACCACCTCACGCCCGCTTCTGTGTTGCACATCGCGGGCTACATAGCTCTTTGTGAGCTATTCCTGGGCATCGAGCCCCATTTCGCATTGTGGAAGAGGCTATTCTGCCTCGTACCCCGTTCTCACCAGGGGTCCATATATCAAGTGGGCGGCGCCGAAATATGGCGCATTGCTGGGACCGGATACCTATCCGGCACCCCCAAGAG
This sequence comes from Aegilops speltoides, assembly GCA_021437245.1. Lineage (NCBI taxonomy): Eukaryota > Viridiplantae > Streptophyta > Magnoliopsida > Poales > Poaceae > Aegilops > Aegilops speltoides. The sequence continues at coordinate 137,751,572 of CM038145.1, read as the reverse complement.
GGCGTCCGAAGACTGGCCCTCGGAGTGGTTTTATATAGTAGATGCTCCGTTGCCCGACCCAGTCCGGATGGGCCTCCCGGAGTTTGATCCTGCTCCCTTGAAGAAACGCCTCAGCTGGCGCCCGCGGAGCCCCCGTTTGGAGGAAGACAAGAGCGTCCATTACTTGATGGGCCGGATAAGATTAATGGCTCATTCCGGCTTGACCATGTTTGGAGTCATGGCGACGTGCATCAGCGGGGTGCAGCCGCTTCTGTCTGAAGGCCACCCATGTGGGATTTCAGCGGGAAAACGGCGCTACCGGCACGGCCACAAAGGGCCGGATTCGACCGAGGATCTGGTGAAGATCCTATCCGGCCTGTACAAGGGGGAGAAGGAGGACTTCCTTCGTCCGAACCCCGTGAATGGGTTTTCTATGGTCAATCCCAGAGGATGGGTAAGCGAATGCCTCAAAGGGGCCTTTACCCGTATTTTCGAAGTTTAAGCTTCTTATATTGCGTCTTTGGCGCACAGTTTACGCCGGACCGTGAAGGACATGGTGAGTCCCGCTCCATAGCCCGAGGATCCGGAAGGATCCCTGGGTCCGGCCTCCGAAGAGGATCCTTGTTGTGGAGCTAATCGACGGGGTGTATCACCAACTAAGCATTGATGATGCGCTGGTTGCCATTACGGCGGACTACCCCGGGCTGAGTTCGGCATCCCAGGTGACCAAGACCGAAGTCCGGACACCATTATTTTATCCTTGCCTATTCGACCTTCGCGAGCGATGGTATTTTGCGAGAAGCGCCATTACGGCGGGAAGCGAACTGCGGCGGCCGACTTCTGAGGTCGGCCGAACCAGCGGGAGGAAAAGGCGCCCGTCGCGGCGGAAGCGTCGCCGCAGAGGTATAGCTCACTTTGACCTTCGAGCAGCGTTAGAAACTTCTAAGTGCTCATGATCTTCATAGGAGAAAAAGTGCTCGGCGGACGCGAGCACGGAATTGCCCCCAATCAACTCCCGCCAGCTCAGCGCCCGGGTGGAGGGAGGCAAGCGAAAGACGCGGACGGATCCTACTCCAGCGGAGGATACCGGCAGACTGTCGCCACAACATCGGAGGTGGAGAGCGCTATGAATCATAGACGCCGCGGACAGTTCTTCAAGAGGCGTGCTTTTCCCTGAGGCGTTGGATGCCTTTAAAGCGAGGGCAGCGCATCTCGGGCTGCCCAAAATGGTTTTACCAAAGCCACGGGCGGTATGTTAAAGACATACGGGTAAGGGAATTTTAATGGTTGTATACACCAGTAGCCCCCGAGACTTAAATTAGTTATGTTAACTGATTTAAGGATCATGTAAACTTTCAGGCTCTTAACGAGAAGAACGCCCAGCTGTCCCGAGAGCTGCAAGATTGCAAGGCCCAACTTGAGGCCACACTTGCTGCCGCAGGAGGAGACGGAAAGACCCCTCCTTGTAACACATTTGTATAAATGAATATAAGCGCTGTCTTGGCGTGCGCCTGAGTCTAATAACGACATTGTAGGTGCCGCCGAACAAGATCCGGACGAGGCAATCGCTACTCGCCAGCTAAAAGCGGCGAAAATGTCTGAACGAGTTCAGCATGAAAGAACAAGCTTCAAGATGCCAATGCCAAGCTAGGAGAAGAGCTGAAAGGCGCCTGAGCCGAGCTGTCCGGCTCCGTTAAGGAGAATCAGCGGCTTTGTCACAGCATCTATAGTAAGTGCTTGGCGAACTCTCTTAGGAAGAAGAGTTGGCGAGGAAGCGATTTGACGTGATATGTCTTGTAGGTATACTCACGGGCCATCCTGCGGAGGAGATGCCCGTGTCGATGGGTGATCAACTTCCGAACTGTTGCGGCTGTGCGAGCGAGTTCGGCGGGCAATGAGTGGCGTCGTCACGAGCTTTATGGCCATCCTCGTCCCTTTGAGGGCCTCGGGGAGCTTGTAGAGAAGCTACGGAGTCGGCAGCGCTTCCATTTGTGGAAGGTTTGACCTGCCGTCAAGGTGCCGAGGAGGCTTGGGCCATGGTGAAGGCAGCGGTACTAGAAGGCGGATCCCAACCATATGGCGAAGTTGGACGGTGGGGCCCGGCGGAAGGAGATCCTGTGAGTTTAGTGTACAGCTAGGTAGAACTGGCTGCTAAATTTTCCCAACGGGACTGTAAGCTAGACAGCTGTTAGGCGGGATTGAGGAGGAATACAATCAATAAACTTGACAATGTATGTTATCCTTAAAAATGACATGTGAAATGCCTTCTAGCTGGATTGTAGATCATTTGCCGTTGCCGACCTTTTAACCCGACCTCGGGACCCTAGAGTCCGGAGTGTGTCGAATACCTTTTGGTTAATAAATAACCGTGGTATGCATGGAGACTAGGCGTAGGGGTCATTAGTGCTTTATCGAGCAAGTGCCCAACTAGTTATGTTATATTACATGGTTAGTAAGAAACATCTTCGGGGAGAATAGTTCGTTAAGGGTTCCTTTATTTGGGGTGGCATGCCCTAAAGTGCATGTCCGGACTGCCAATGGAGCGATAAACCATCAGGGGCAGATGGAAAAATAGGTAAAAGTCATCTTTTAAATCACCGACCGAATATTCCCTTAAGAACGCTAGCTTTCGGCTTCACCCGGTCGAGGTACACATCTGGTGACCAGCGATAACAATCGCGAGAGGTGCTCCTTTACCACCTAGCCGAACAATCGGGAGCGTGGGGGTAAGCAGGAGCCGAGCAACCCAGCTTGGCCAAAACTTAAGTCATATCGATGCATATAATGGCGAGTAAAAGGTACATGTGGAAGCATGACACATGTGTTGGATATAAAACCCGTATAGTTGAGCTTCGTAAAAGAAGCCCCGGGAATAACGAGTCGGGTGTACGTCGTATGTATGCAAAAATGCGAGAATAGGCCCGAAGGATTTGTTAATTTTAAAAAGGATAAAAGGAGAGATAAAAGGCAGCGAAGTATAAAAGATTGGGCGGGGAAGGGGCGAACTCTTAGTCGGCGCTAGGCATAGAATCGTCGGAGGCGGGCTGCGTTCCATGGGTTCGGCTCGAGTCGGTTGTCAAGCGCATTTAAGTAGATAATGCGCCCGCCGGTCGATGCTTAGTCAATGATGAAGGGCCTTCCCATCGGGTTTGAGCTTGTCCTTTTTCTTGTCCGGCGAGCGTAGAACTAGTTCACCAGCGTTATAGGTCTTGGCCCGTACTTCTCTGCTTTGATATCTTGAGCTGCTTCTTTGGTAAAATGCGGAGCGAGCCTTGGCGACGTCACGTTCTTCCTCAATGTGTCCAAGCTGTCCTGCCGATCAAGCTCGGCTTCTCTTTCCTCGTACATGCGCTTTCGAGGTGGGTCATGAATAATGTCGCGAGGCGATCTTGCCTCTGCGCCGTATACCATAAAAATGGTGTGAATCCGGTAGTGCGGTTAGGCGTTGTCGCAGCCCCAGTCTGGTCGAGCTCCTCGACCCATTGGGTGTCTGATTTAGTGAGTGACCTCACTAGTGCGGGTTTAATGCCGCTCATTATTAGACCGTTTGCTCTTTCCACTTGACCGTTGGTTTGAGGGTGATAGGCGGCGCATAGTCGAGCTTAATGCCCATATTTTTGCACCATGCCTTGACCTCATCGGCTGTGAAGTTCGTGCCGTTATCGGTGATGATGCTATGGGGGACTCCGTAACGGTGTACCACTTCCGATATAAAGTCTATCACTGGTCGGACTCTGCCGTTTTGACTGGCTTGGCCTCTATCCATTTGGTGAATTTATCCACCATGACCAACAGGTATTTTTTCTTGTGGGTTCCCCCTTTAAGGGGCCCCACCATGTCAAGCCCCCAGACCGCAAACGGCCAGGTAATGGGTATGGTTTTGAGGGCGGTGGGTGGCATATGGCTCTGATTAGCGAAGAGCGGCAACCGACGCATCGCTGGACCAAGTCTGTGCATCTGCCCGAGCTGTTGGCCAATAAAATCGATGCGAACGCCTTTCCTACGGGGCCGGGCTGCTGCGTGGTGTCCACCTAGTCCGACATGGATTTCAGCCGGAGGTTTAGCCCTTCTTCTTGGAGATTCATCTTTGAAGGACTCGGTAGTACTTTTCTTATAAAGTTCTCCTCGTGAACCTTGTAGGCCTTCGATCGCGGACTATCGGCGGGCCTCATTTTGGTCTTGGGGAGTTCTGCCTAAGTATGTAGGCGGAAAGGTTACATCCTGTGGCGATTCTGCCATTATGTCGTGGGCGGATTGTGTTCGTTATCTGCTGAATCACCAATTGGTGCGGCTTTTTCGGTTTGTCGCTACGGACTCCTCTTCCCAAAATACGGATGGCTTGAAGAGCCGTTCGGGAAAGATATTTGGAGGGACAACATCACGTTTAGCACCGTCGTGCGAGAATGTCGGCCGCTTGGTTGTTATCTCGGGCTATGTGATGGAATTGAGTCCTTCAAACCGGTGACATTTTCGGGACAACATTACGATATGCTGCCATTTTCGGATCCTTGGCGTCAAAGTCTCCATTTATTTGGGATATTGCGAGGTTTGAATCGCGCACCTCTAGGCGTTGAATGCCCATGGAGACGCCATCCGGAGACCATGTAACAAGGCCTCGTGATTCGGCTGCGTTGTTGGAGTCCGTGTACATTATTTGAAGTACATCTTGGATGTATCTCCGGTGGGGGCGTCGATCTGACGCCTTGACCCATCCGGCCAACATTTTGGAGCCGTCGAAGTGCATAGTCAATTGGAGTATCGCCGTACTCTTTAGGTAGTTAAACTTCCGTCCATTCGCGACGAAGTCAGCCAAGACTTGCGACTTTATGGCTCGTCGAGGTTTGTAAGTTATGTCGAATGGCAAGAGCTCAATGGCCCATTTGCAATCCTGCCCGTTGCATCGCGGTTATTTATAATGTCATTGAGTGGTACTTGAGGCCCCGTTATCGAACACTCTTGAAAGTAGTCTTGAGCTTCCGGGCGCCATGAACACCGCATATGCTATCTTTTGATAGTGCGGGTAGCAGGATTCTGCGGGGTTAACACAATGGATCGTAATACACTGGTTTTGAAGAGAATTTATGCCCTTACATTTGCTCGTTCGACGGCGAGGACAGCGCTCACAACTTGATGTGTTGCGCGATGTATAACAACATAGGTTACGCCTTGAGTGGGCGCAGCCAGGACGGTTGTTGCCAATATGGCCTTTATTTCTTGAGTCGGCGGTGGCGCATCCGTCCACTCGAAGTGTTGGTGCGCCTTAGGAGGCGATAAAAGGCAATGCCTTCTCTCCCAAGCGGGAGATAAAAGCGGCTTAAGGCTGCCACGCATCCTGTTAATTTTGTATTTGCTTGAGGTCCTTTGGGATATCCAAGCTGTGTGAGCTCGGATCTTGGCGGATTTGCTTGATTCCTCTACGGATACAATGAAGCCCAGCAGATTTCGGGTGGTACTCCGAAAACACATTTCTCGGATTCAGCAATGTCATATGCTCTGAGGTTGTCGAATGTGAGCCTCAAATCGTCTACTAAAGTTTCGGCGTGTTTTGTTTTGTGACTCGTCGTCTCGTATCTCTCATTGTTTTGCCTATCTGGGTAGCCGGACATGTTTGAATCATGCGCTGATATGTTGCGCGGCATTTTTGAGTCGAAGGGCATCGTGTTGAAGCGAGAATGGTCCGTATGGAGTGATGAATGCCGTTGCGGCTTGGTGCCTTCCGCCATCTTGATTTGGTGATAGCGAGTATGCATCCGGGAAGCTGTGACTAATCGTGTCTGCCGTGGCATCGATAATTTGATCGATCGGGGGGGGAAAGGATCCTTTGGGCAAGCCTTATTGAGGTCTTTGAAGTCGGCGCAGAGCGCTAGGATTTGTCCTTCTTTGGTACCATCACCAAATTTGCTAGCCAGTCTGGATGTTTGATATCTCTGATGAATCCGGCTTCTAATAACTTGGCTAGCTCTTCCACCATTGCTTGTCTTTTGGGCTCGGAAAATCGTCGAAGAGCCTGTTTGACTGGTTTGAATCCTTTCGGGATGTTTAGGTTGTGTTACGCCAACTGCGAGGATTCGGGCATGTCAGAAGGGTGCTGGCGAAGATGTCCCAATTTTCCCGAAGGAATTCGGCGATCTTGGCGTCAACTTTGGGGTTGAACTGTGCCCCGATGGAGGCCGTCTTTGTTGGGTCCGTTGGGTGGACCTGAAATTTAACTATCTCTTCTGCTGGTTTGAAGGAGGTGGACTTGGATCTTTTATCAAGTATCACGTCGTCCTGTTTACCGTGGGCGTGGCGCGATAAGTTCCTCTGCCGCTAAGGCTTGGATAGTGCCTCGAGGGCTAGTGCGGCTGTCTTATTTTACGTGCGGTCTTTGTGTCCGGATCAGCGGCGAGTGATTATTCTGCTGGGCCGGGCATTTTGAGCTTCATGTACCCGTGATGAGGTATTGCTTGAAAAATTGTGAATGCCTCTCGTCCTAATATGGCGTGATAGCCGCTGCTGAGCAGGGCTACAGGCGTGACTTCTTCGGATCTGTAATTGTCCGGAGGCGAACACCACATCGAGTGTGATTTTTCCGGTGCAGCGCTTCGGCTAGGGATTATTCTTCTGAAGGTTGTCTGCTTCGCTCAATCTGGCTCCAATCGATTTCCATTTTCCGCAGGGTTTCCTCGTAAATGAGGTTTAGTCATTGCCGCCGTCCATGAGTACCTTTGTCGATCGAAAGCCGTCCACTATGGGACTAAGTACCGGTCTGGTGGGGCTCTGTAGTTCGAGATGTGGGCTCGTCGCTAGCTTGAAGGTGATAGCTGTGTCGCTCCATGGATTTCTTTGTTGCTACTTGGTAGACTTGGCGAGTTCGCGGATTATTCGTTTCGCATATTATTTGATCGAAAGTCTCGAAGACTATTGACACCGTCTTTGGTATTGTTGGAGTGGTTTCCGGGCGAAGCTCTTCGCCACTTTTGGCCACTGCCGTAATATCAACATGCTCGAAGGCTATGCGTTGGGACAGCTCCCCGTATTGTGAAGTTCTGAGGTCCATTGAGCCATCCCTCGATCACGGTTCCGTTTCCCTTGCTGGGTTTTGCTTTTGATTTTTGCGTATGGGGCCTGATTGTGAGGCGCCCTTTTACCACGGACTGGGTTTGGGGCCGGATTATCCCAAAATTGATTTTCAGTTTTCCGGAAACTTTCCGTCGCACAGTACTTTCGCACTATGGACGCCAGATCGGTAAAACGCGTAATCTTGCGACGATCGATGGCGTTCAGATTCCCTTGTCCGTGCGATTATTGCGAGAATATTGAGATTGCGTTCTCCTCTCGGCGATCCTTTATCCTGTCCATAACCGGGAGAATCTGCCCGATAATGATGTCTTTGTTTCGAGGGCTCTTGCGAACTAGAGATAAATCGCATATGTGCGGGCGGGAGGGTGGAATAAAATCCGGATCCTGCCCATCTTTGGGCTTAATGGCGAGGACTTCGATTTGGAAGCTTGATTTCTTGAAACAACCCGGTGAGTCGGAGTGATGCATGATTTTAGGTTCAATGCTCGATCGAGTCCGTACCTCCGCGAGAATCCGGCGTGGAGGTTGAGGGAGTCCGGACCACAGATTGTTTTCAACAATGGCAGCGAGTTGCGAGTTGTTCTTCTATCACTTGATGTGGTGGGTAATCTGGGAGAGTTAATCTCTCGGATCGGTTTTAAGCCCAATCTGATTGTAGTCTGTTGCGACTCCCGAGCGGCGATGCGATCAAGAGCTCGTTAACGAGGCGAGAGCTCGATTGGATCTAAGCTGATTCGGCAGCTTTAGGGCTGACTCGAAGATTGCTTCGATGACTTGAAAGTCATTGCGAAGCGGCGGCTGACGGCGGTCATAAAAAACCGCCGAGCGGATTATCGACCGGCGGCGGGGCCCTCCGGTGAGAACACCGTCTTTGAAGGCGGGTAAAGGCATCCGCTCTATTGGCGGCGACACGAGGAACTCTCAATGAAAGCACCAATGTCGATGTCAAAACCGGCGGATCTCGGGTAGGGGTCCCGAATCTGTGCGTCTAAGCGGATGGTAACAGAGGCGAGGACACAATGTTTTTACCGAGTTCGAGGCCCTCTCGATGGAGGTAATACCCTCGTCTGCTTGATTAATATTGATGATATGGGTAGTACAAGAGTAGATATACCACGAGATCAATGAGGCTAAACCCTAGAAGCTAGCCTATGGTATGATTGTTGAGATGTAATGTTGTGTCCTACGGACTAAAGCCCTCCGGTTTATATAGACACCGGAGAAGCTAAGGTTACACAGAGTCGGTTACAATGGTAGGAGATCTACATATCCGTATTGCCAAGCTTGCCTTCCACGCCAGGTAAAGTACCTTCCGGACACGAGCCGGATTCTTCAATCTTCTATCTTCGTAGTCTGGGAGTCCGGCGGATATCGATAGTCCGGCTATCCGGACACCCCCCAGTCCAGGACTCCCTCAGGATGCCTTCTGGGGCATCCCCAAGCTTAGACGCTTGCGTCTCCTTGAATATTTACTTGGGGTGCCTCGGTCATCCCCAAGCTTGAGCTCTTTCCTCTCTTCCTTTTCCTCATATCGAGACATCCTCGATTAGACACTACATCCACACAAAACTTCAACAGAAAACTCGGTAAGATCCGTTAGTATAATAAAGCAAATCACCACTCTAAGTACTGTAGCAAACCAATTCATATTTTGTTTTTGCATTGTGTCTGTTGTAATATAAATTTTTCATGGCTTAATCCACTGATATAAATTGATAGATTCATCAAAACAAGCAAACTATGCATCAAAAACAGAATCTGACAAAAACAGAACAGTCTATAGCAATCTGAACATCCACCATAATTATGGTACCCCAACAATTCTACCAAAATTAGGAAAAATAAACAAGTTGTATATGAATACAGTGCAAAAGGAATCAGAACCGTTTGACGTTCCAGATAAAAATGTAAAATCGCGCACTACATCCAAAGTTTCTGTCCCGCACCGTACAAACCAACAAGCATTGTAAACATCCTAAAGGCAAACCTTGGCACATTATTTTTATAATACAATGGAATTGTACAAGGGGATAATTATTTTTGTTGTAAAGTTTCTGTAATCAAGATTAACAAACTTTCCGTGAGCATGAACAAAGTTCAAGGAGCTCTCCCACTTCAACAATGCTTGTCTTTCTCACTTTCACTTTCCTTTTTGAAAAGTTTTGGTTTCCCCTCTTTATTTTTGTGTTTTTAAACTATATAAAAGCACTCAACAGAAATAAATGACTCTCTAAAACTTCCGGGTTGTCTCCCTGGCAGCGCTTTCTTTAAAGCCATTAAGCTAGGCATTCAGTGCTCAAGTAATGAATCCACCCGGATCCCAAGGTATATCAAAGCCAATTTTAATTAACAATGATTTACAATTTAGTAGTGAGCACAAAGTAACATATATCATGCAACAACAAAGTCTAACTCTCTTCCTATGCATCGGCATGTCATAAGAGAACAATTCATGCACACATAGTAAAGGCCAATGCATAGTATAAGCAGTTTCTTGCAATTTCATTGTATGGGAAACATAGAGAGGTGGAGAAATAGTTCCTCTCTCATAATAATTGCAAGTAGGAGCAGCAAGCACATGCATATTACATTCATCAAAAGTATCATGTGCAATGGTAAAAGGCAACTCATCAATATAATCCTTACTAAGCGCAAATTTCTCCGATAAAGTGTAGTAGGGAGAATTCAAAAAGATAATAGGACTATCATGCATGGGTGCAATAGCAACAATTTCATGTTTAACATAAGGAACTATAGCAAGTTCATCTCCATAAGAATAATTCATATTGGCATCTTGGCCACAAGCATAGCAAGCATCATCAAAAAGGGATATTTCAAACAAATTCAAGGGATCATAGGAATCATCATAGCAATCATCCTTCGGTAAGCACGAACGGGAATTAAATAATGTATGAGTTGGAGGGTACTCTCATTAGAAGGTGGGAACGGGTAGCTAATCCGCTCTTCCTCCTTTCGTTCTTCGCTCTCCTCATCATCTTTTTCATCCAATGAGCTCACAGTTTCATCAATTTATTCTTCCGTAGCTTCCTGCAAAATATTAGTCTCTTCTTAGGCAGCGGAGGAGTCCTCAAAATATGGTTTAACATAGGCATTAGAAGCATAATTATCATAACAATATTGAAATATGGTAAATGTTTCAGATTTGTAAAGAGTAGCATCATACTTTTCAATCAAAGAGGCAATCTCATAAGCACCTTTAAAAGAAACCAATTCTTCAATTTGTTGAACATCATAGTAATTATAGCGCCCTTAGCATCTGAAATTCTGATTCCATTATCACTAAACAAGCATTGATAGGGTAGGTGTTTCTTAGGGTCTTCAGAATAACAAGTAAACTCATATATTTCATATAAATTCCAAGCATAGCATTGCAAACATTGAATTTGATCCCATAATAGTTTCCCTTTTTCAGATATACGGTGTCGCACTAAACAAGAATGCTCATCTAAAGATTTGCCGTCAACTAAACTAGTGGGGTTTTCAGCACGAGCACAAAGGGATCGAAGATGATCCAAGTAAAAAAGCTTCAGGAGTGTGATAGATTTTGAGTGGTTCTTCAACCACTGGTTGAGTAGGCACAACTAATTTTTTTGGTATTTTGCATTTCCTACCCATAACTAAAGATACAAAACAACTAAGAACAACAAATAAAAATTACTTAGTGATAAAGCAAACAAGCACACACGAGAATATTCACCCCACGCTATGACTCCTCGGCAACGGCACCAGAAAAAGGTCTTGATGACCCGCAAGTATACAGGATAGTTGTAGCCTCTTTCGATAAGTAAGAGTGTCGAACCCAGCGAGGAGGTAAAGGTAGAACAAATATTCTCTCAAGTCCTATCGGCCACTAATACAACTCTATGCACGCTTGACGTTCGCTTTACCTAGAACAAGTATGAAACTAGAAGTACTTTGTAGGTGTTGTTGGATAGGTTTGCAAGATAATAAAGAACACGTAAATATAAACTAGGGGCTGTTTAGATAAAAGATGCAATAAAGTAAATATAGCGAGTGTGGTAAAGTGGTGGTAGGAGTTGTGAAATTGTCCCTAAGCAATTGACTATGTTACTAGACCGGTAATCACTATTGCAATTCTATTTGAGGGAGAGGCCTAAGCTAACATACTTTCTCTACTTGGATCATATGCACTTATGATTGGAACTCTAGCAAGCGTCCGCAAATACTAAGGATTCATTAAGGCAAAACCCAACCATAGCATTAAAGTATCAAGTCCCCTTTTATCCCATACGCAAACAACCTACTTACGCGGGTTTGTGTTCCAGTCACTCACGCAACCCACTATAAGCAAATCATAAACATATTGCAAACCCTATAGCGGGAATCCCTCATGCTTGCATGACACGGAGGGCACAATAGGACAGCACCAATAATAAAACATGCAACTCAAACCAATCATAGCAATTCATCAATCACCGATAGGACAACGAAAATCGACTCAGACATCATAGGATGGCAACACATCATAATATGAAGCATAAAGCACCATGTTCAAGTAGAGGGTACAGCAGGTTGCGGGAGAGTGGACCACTTGATATAGATGGGGGAAGGTAATGGAGATGTTGGTGAAGATGACGGCGGTGTTGGTGAAGATCTCGGTGATGATGATGGCCCCGAGCAGTAGCTCGGCGCCACGGAAGCAAGGGGAGAGCCCCTTCTTCTTCTTCTTCCTTGACCTCCTCCCTAGATGGGAGAAGGGTTTCCCCTCTGGTCCTTGGCTCCCATGGCGCGGGAGGGGCGAGAGCCCCTCAGAGATTGGATCTATCTCTCTGTTTCTGCGTTCTCAGATTCTACCCCTTCACCGTTTCTTAAATATACGGAGATCCGTAACTCCGATTGGGGTGAATCTTTCGCCCAGATTTTTATCGTAAAATTAGCTTTGTTGTGGCAAAAGAAGGGCATCAACTGCCTTACGGGTGGCCCACAAGAGTCCAGGGAGCACCGGGGGGAGGGCGCGCCCCCTATCTTGTGGCCATCCCGGACACCGTTTCGCGTTGATTCTTCCTCTGAAAATCCCAAATATTCCAAAATAATTCTCCGTCCATTTTTATCCCGTTTGGATTCCGTTTGATATGGGTTTTCTGCAAAACATAAAGCATGCAACAGAGCGAGGCGACCTTTGAGCCTTTGGATCAATATGTTAGTCCCAAAAATAATATAAAAAGTTGCCAAAACTATATGAAAGTTGAATAATATTGGCATGGAACAATCAAAAATTATAGATACGACAGAGACGTATCATCCCCTTACAAAATGGCCATTGTTGGCTCCCTTCCCGCTCAATATTTGGGAAGAGGACCAGGGCCTCTATAAATAGGGCTAGCCACCACAGTAGAAGGCATCTGATCCGAACCTAGCCCATCCACACACCACCACAAGAACACCTCTCCTCGCGAGGCTATTCTTCCTCTGTACTGTTCATCATCAGCCCAAGAGGCAATCCACCACACCACACACAGGATTAGGGTATTACACCACAATGGTGGCCCGAACCAGTATAAACCTCGTGTCTCTTGTGTTGTTCATCGTGCTAGTTTAGATTCGCGGCGAGGTTGTGGGCGTGTTTGGTGAGAGAAGATCTTCATCGCACGAGTTGAACCTTAAGGGTTTTGCGAACCCGATATCAGACATTGGCGCACAGTGGGGGCCCAAGGCATGCTCGGACTTGGCTTAGGGCCAAGCCAAAGGGCAAGTCGGGCCCATGAGCCCCAATAACTCTTGACCTTGGTCGGCGTGTGGCGGTTGATTGGATGTGGGCGTCTCCGCTTCCCCACGCTGCCTCGGCAACTGTCCGACTTGACGAGTCCCTGCTGCATGCAAAAAGAGTCATTATTACCTGTGATCGTGGAGGCCGACGGTTGGCCTCCCTTGGGCTATAAGTACGGAGAGGCGGGAGGCCCCATTGTCCATCACTTCTTTTCGCCTGCTCCTTCTCCCTTGATCCACCTCCATTCTCGACGCCAATGGCACCGATCCGCAGGTTCTCAGCCGAAGAGAAAGGAAAGGCTCCTCGGGAGGGGCCTGACCCACTCCCGCCAAAGAAATGACCGGTCCCGCACCGCCGCGACGAGGGTGCGAGGCCGGAGATGACGAGGCCTTGGTGCAAGTGGCCACCTCCTGGGTTTCTGCTACCCCTGTACGCCAGGGCTGAGGGCCCCAGAGAAGAAGACGACGAGCGACGCCGCTCACACCACAGGCAAGGTCGACGAGCCATGGTGGCGCGCGTCGTCGCTCCTGGAGTCCACGCCAGGGACTGCCCTCGCGAGCTCGTGCTCCACGCCGTGATGCCTCCAAGCACCTGGATCCGCTTCCCTCCATTCTTCGCCTTCGAGATGTCACCGAGGGGCCTCTCGAGCTTTGGCTGCAGCACGCTGACTGCAGTGCTCCGGCAACCGGAGCGGAGGTTGAAGTCGTCGCTCCGGGCAAGGTCTTCATGACCCGAGGCTGGGGTGAGGTCGCCCGGGTCTGCCGAACAGGGGGTGCCCTTGTGATTCATTTCGAATACGATGGCGCCTCCTTGATGCTCTTGAAGGTCTTCAGCAGAAAGGCCACGGCTAAAATCTTGCCGGGGAGGTGGCAGGGACATTCTTGTGTACGGGCTATACACCCACCCGCTTCTCCAACGGGTCCTCTGGCAGAAGCAGCGATGCTTGGGAGTATAGCGACTCTCCCGAGCTCTTCGTGACTCCAGAGACAAGCGACGGCAGCTACGTGCCCCCGAGCTCGTGTCGTGACCGGAGCAAGGTGGCTGCATCAGGCCACAGGCGCAGCTGATCTGGATGGGGTTGGCACCGGCCTTCCGCGGCCCACTATTTATGATGGCGTCGTTCATGGAGGCGCATGTAGTTAGGGCTCCTTAGGATTCACGTCTTCTGTTCCCTGCGAGGAATCGAGAAAACACCCCATGGGGGCATGTAAAGGGTCCGCAATGTCTTTTGTTAACATTATCCTTATTATGAAGCGGTGCGAATGCTTGTCCTGTCCCGGCTTGGTTCCCCCTTTCTAACCTTACGATGACTTGGTGCTCTCGTTGTGAGTCGGTCCCGAGCGAGCTTCGGTGTCATTGGTATGCCAAGTCCGCGATGCCGTGGTCAAGGCGGGAGGTGGCGGCCCGAGGTCGATAAGAGCCCCGAGGTGCGATGCTCGGGAGGTCCTGTCGATGTCAAAACCGGCGGATCTCGGGTAGGGGTCCCGAACTGTCGTCTAGGCGGATGGTAACGAGAGCGAGGACACGATGTTTTACCGAGTTGGGCCCTCTTGATTGAGGTAAAACCCTCGTCTGCTTGATTAATATTGATGATATGGGTAGTACAAGAGTGGATCTACCACGAGATCAAGGAGGCTACACCTAGAAGCTAGCCTATGGTATGATTGTTGTAATGTATGTTGTGTCCTTGGGACTAAAGCCCTCTGGTTTATATAGACACGGAGGAGGCTAGGGTTACAGTCGGTTACAATGGTAGGAGATCTACATATCCGTATCGCCAAGCTTGCCTTCCACGCCAACGAAAGTCCCATCCGGGACAGGGGCGGAGTCTTCAATCTTGTATCTTCATAGTCTTGGAGTCCGTGGGGCGATGATAGTCCGGCTGTCCGGACACCCCTAGTCGAGGACTCCTCGGTAGCCCACGAACCGGGCTTCAATGGCGATTAGTCCGTGGCGCATAATGTTCGGCATTGCAAGGCAGGTTCCTCCCTTGAATAATCGAGAAGATCATGAACACCGGGATAGTGTCAGCTCGCAAAATAAATTCCACATTCCACCGTAGAGAATAAAATGTACACAGTTCAATCTGCTGGCGTATTATGCGGCGTGACAACACACCGCTACCGGGCTTTACTTGAATCGTTTTTCTTGTACCACCTCGGCACGATTAGCGGCGGTTTCCTTAACACGTCTTGTCGAGCGGATCGTGTTCCCCTTATTCTAGGATTCTCATCAATACGGACGTGGGTAACCCAACCGTTCCCGTCGCCACGCCTCCTCCATCGAAGGTGGATCCCAAACGGCCACGGAGGTGGCTCTTGGTATTTTTTCCTCTTTATAAGAGGACCAAGGCTCGTCCTTGTTCTTTAATCTCGCATCGAATCTCCTCCTCGCTCCCGGTTCCAACACCCGAGCCTCAGTTGGCGCGGATTCTCAACCATGTCGGCTCCGACCTCCAAGGCGGTGGATGCCCTCCTCCGTCACGGAGGAGGACATATCGAGATTCTGTGAGGCCAAGTGCACGGCCTCGAGGTTTCACATAGGTTGCCGCCCAAGGCAGGCCGTCTGCCCCGAGCCAGTGAGTTCGTTGTCTTTGTATCCCACCTTCGTCGGGGTTTAGGTTTCTTGACGGACCCCTTCGTGAGGGGGCTCATGTTCTACTACGGGCTAGATTTCCACGATTTGGCTCCGGAGTCCATCCTCCATATCTCCGCATTCATTATCGTCTGCGAAGCCTTCCTCGCGTCACCCCCACTTGACTGTGGTGAAGACCTTCAATGTGGGCGGAAGATGATCGAGGCGTCAGCGAGTCTTGTGGGCGACCATAAGCAAAAGGCCGATGCCCCATGGCGAGGTTCCTTCAAGAGGAACTTCGGACTGTAACAGGAGTGGTTCTATATCACGCTCGAAGAAGCAAGCAAAAGCCGCCGCCTTCCTTCCGCCGGGACCTCCATGCCGGTGATGTCATGGGTCGACCAAGGGCTCGGTTGGGGGCCGTCGAAGCGTGCCCTTATTGCGGGCGGTTCGAGACCTCGGCGAGGAGATAAATCTGATTGTGGTGATGCGAGTTATGCTAATCGGGCATCTTACGCCTGCAAATGTCGTCCTCTCCGTGCATGGGAGTTCAACCGGAGGACCTCGGATTCTCCAACACTTCATGGGTGCGACACCGTGGAGATGTATAAGTTGTTCTTGAGACCACGGTGGCGTGTCGGGAATTGGCGAGGGCGCATGCCTAAGCATGTCGCCGGATACTCGGGTAAATAGCCGAGTCAGGCGCTCTATTTATCTTCTTTTCTAGAGTTAGCCTCGACCCATTACTCTTCACGAGTGGGTAGCACATTCGAGGCGATAAGGTGTCAGGCCTCCCTCCGGAGACCCTGCCTTGGAGCCCGTCTTTGGTCGAGAATGTTGGAGGTTCGCCCATGGAAGGGCGATGGGGAAAGTAGAGGAGCTATTATTTACGCCCAAAGGCGTCCAGAAGAGGGAATCAAAACCCCTCCTTCGAGGGAGAAGAGGACCGCCTCCAAAGATCCGGAGGCCAAAGCCCCTAAGCGTGGGAAGAGATCTTCACCGGGGTCCGGCGTCCGGAGAGAATCCGGACGCACAATCATCGCCAAAGGATCAGCCCTCCATGAGCCGTGAGTATGAAAAGGGGAGTTAATTAGTAAGGAAATACCTCCATTTGTGCTACATGGGTAATCAAAATATTTATCTTGCGATTCGGATCTGCAGCCTTCTCGAGATGAGTTCATCTTGAGGACCTTCTTCGAGAGATGATGGAGAGCGAAAGCGCCTCATACGTAGCTCCGTCGAGATAAAGCGGCGAGCATGAAGTATAAATCACGGAGGGTATCCACGAGTCGGAGGGGCGGAGAGTTCGGCACCGCTAGTATCCGGCGGGAGAAGCGAAGAATCTGTTTGAGGGCGTCCATCTCGAGAAGATCACCGTGCATTGATCGTATGCTGATTGGAAGGATTTAAATCCAACGAAAGCGGATTATGAATGCCGCTATGAGTTCTTTGGCGGGGTTTGAGTGCTGCGAGAATGGCGCATCTCTTTGTCTATTGTGATCTTGTACATGAAAATCGCCTGTATAGATAGTAGCCCACGAGACTCGGTAGGTTGTCGAAAGCGACAGCGTCTTGGGGATCAAATCAATAATGAATGCTGCCGTTCCTATGCGGTGGCGGATAGTCGAGGCTAGCGGACTAGTGGGTTTGCGAGTTAAATCGGCAACTTGGCGTGGCGGATGAGGACATCGCACTTGTCAATGGCGACTTGACGAGTCGCAAAGGTAAATGAGTTCTCATGATCGCTTTATTAAGAATTGAAGCCCTCCTCGATAAATTTTATGCTGTTGTATAGGCGGTGCTGCTACTATGGAGAGCCTTGGGCGAACTTGCTCGAGCTAAGGAGCAAGCCCGAAGGAGTGTGCAACAGCCTCGAGGGAGGCCGAGGTTGAAAGCGAAAGGGCTGCGCTGCCTAAGCGAGGCGAGGTGGCAGTGTCCATGAAAGTGAAAGATGCTACCGACCGCAATCACGGCTCTTGAAAAGGCGCTTATCGGAGTGGGAAGACTGAAGAAGGCCACCGCCGAAGCCAAGGATGCCCGCTCTGCAATCTGAGCCATGAAGGAGGAAGCTGCGCCCGGTAGGAGATATCGTGGTGGCAAGCCTTTTACGCTTTCGTCGCGGTTTATGGATCAAAAGTATGCTCAATTTGGCGGTGTGGAGTCCGGAGGATCCGTATATGGACTTAGCGGCAAGTGCAGGTGATCTTGATTGAGCACTTCCGGAGCGGAAGGATCACAAGGCGGAAGAGCTATATTGGTCTCAATTCCATAGTGCGGATCGCTCACTTCGGTGACAGGACCGGTTGGCGAATGGGCGAGCTAAATAGATTGTCCGGACTTGCCATGGCGACGCCGTGGCCCATATGCGGCGAGAGAGGCCCAAGCGACGAGCTACTTGACTTCTTGCAGCGATTCCTTGGGCGGTGCCGCATATAAAGAGATGGCGGTCGGCCTGCATCGGCGCATGGATGGCTCTTGCCCGTGTGAAAGCGCGTTATGCGGAGATGGATGCCACAGCTGTTGCCGCCCGAGGTTCGGATGAAAGCGGCTCCCGCCGAGCACTATTTGGGGAAGTTATGCGTGGCGCTCGTGTAATAAATCGCGATGCTCGAAAAATGTCACGTTCAAATGAGCGTTTTAGCTTATAAAATGATGATTATGCTATAACTGCTTTTTATACTTATGCGTCCCAAGTAGTAAAACTTCTCTGTCTTGCCGTTCGTATACATTTGTATAACTTGAAAGATTGCAATCTTGACTTCAGCCCCCACGCACAAGGTGCGGGGTGTTATAAAAATAGTGCGTTTTCACATTAATCCGGCGTCTCGGTCCTATTTAAGGAGGTGGTAGCGTAGCGAACGAGGCAATCCGGACTATAATGCTTTATCACTTTCACTTAGCGGTGGAGTTCGAGGGTGGGGCTATGATATAGCCCACGGTGGCACCGCACTTCTCGAATTGAGCGTATGTGCTGACCGGGAACGGTCCTTCGTCAGCGAAATTCTAAACATTCGGTAGTCGATCGAGTGGTTGACCAGACTCTCATTGTATCATGATGATCGATTTTGGCTTTCTCTCTTGAGGTGCTTCGCCCGGCCGAGCGGGGCTGTCGCGATAGTTCTCCACAGTGCGCGTTAGCCGATGATCTGAGCGTAAGGCAGCAAAACACAGAGGCAGGCAAACCAACATTTGACCAAAGACATGATTGAGCTGATGCATATAATGCCTAACTTCGAGGCGCGAACACTCCCTAAGGTGTTCGGTCTTTATAATAATAGGCGAGAACAATGCCCTAAGCCCTAGTGTCTAGAATGCGGGCATGGTCTTACAGCGGCCCGATGCCAAAAGCGTCGGGCTCCGCTTTGGCTATAGGAAGAAACCAAGGAGAATAACAACAAGAGGCGGTAAAAAAGGTTTACGCGGTCTTAATCTGAAAAGAATCCTCTGCGGGTCCCTCTTGCGTCTGCGCCTATGTCTCCGTTCGCCGTTATCACAGGCCGGGTATACACGTTGTTCATCTGTAAAAAGAGAATACTTAGTTTGAAAGCAGTTCGTGCGAAAAAATATGTGTAAAAGAAGAAATATAAATAATTAAAGCGGGGTTTGTATGAACCCAGCGGTTGTTTAATGTCTTGCAGCCCACAGTGAAGAGGTATGCGGCTAGGGAGCCCTAACTTTCTTTGAAGCGGATCGTCTATCAAGTCCGGGGTCTTTAGTTGACCCTCGCCTTTGAAATGGCGCCCGCTGGACGGGCATCTTGAGTGTAAGAGGCAGCGTAATGTGGTATGGCGTTGAAGCGGACAAAAGCCTTCGTCCCAAGAGTGCTTGATATCCACTTTTAAATGGGGCGATGTGAAAAATTATTTTTCGCGTCGAAAATTGTTCGATGATCGAACCGACTTCTAGTAATATGGAGCTGTGCACTTGGCGTAAGGGCTGGCGTCACTCCTTTGAAGGAAGTGCGGCTGTGTCGAATTTTGGTAGGGTCTATCCCATCTTCTGATTGTGTTTGAATCTGACGGGTTTAAGTCGCTGCCTCCATCCATTAGGGCGTTAGTAAATTGTAGTCCGTCTATTATGGGATTCAATATCGAGAGTCCGTCCAGCGTTTGAGCAACTTGGAATAGTCCATGTGGTCGAAAGTGATTGGTTTTGATATCCAATCTCTATGAATCTTTGGGTTGGACATGTGAAGCTCTTTTAGAAAGTGCCGCACTATTTGTCCGTATTATCACATGAAGTGAGTGTCTTGTTTGACCCCTTGTGGGAAAGTCTTTTGTTTTCGATTCTTTCTGCTGGTGGGGTTTATCGTCTTAAACTTGGCGTCGAGCCCTTGTGTTCGGCGTTTAGTCGGCGGACTGTTTAAAAGCCAACAATCCCGATGGGTATGGTTTTGCGAGCCTTAGAAGTCTTGTGGATTTGACATATCGACCCAGAATCTTATTTAAGTTGGACGGATCGTCATTGTCATCCTTAAAGCGTTGTTTTGTTGTTTGGCCCTGGCGTTGGAATCGGCGTTGACTGCCATGCTCTTTGGGCTTTTCTCTTTATTCGGCGCTGTTCTTTTCTGTAGTGATTTTCGTTCCATCCCTTATCTCGGATGTACTTGGGTATTTGGTGCTGCATCTTGCTAGCGACTATCCTCTCCGCCGAAGTGGGTCATGAGGCTTGTTAGTGCGGACATTGTCCTCGGTTTCTCTTGACGAGGTGCACAGCAACCATTCGTCTCGGACATTATGCTTAAAGTTGCTAAGGCTTGGCGTCCGGACGATCGACTATTTGGTTCTTTTGGTAAGAAACCTATTCGAAATTTCATGCTGACTCTCAGGGCTGTTGAGTTATATGACTTAGATCATCTGCGTCGGGAGGCGGACATAAGTCCTTGAAAATTTGCTCGCGCATCCTCGAGCTCTTCCCAACTTCCACGGTGTTTTTTGGGAGGCTTTTAAGCCAATGACGGGCTGGCCCTTTGAGCTTGTGGGGTAGGTATTTTATGGCGTGGAGATCATCTCCTCTGGCCATGTGTGTATGTAGTATATAATCTCCTATCTAGACTCCAGGGTCTGTTGTTCCATCATAGGCCTCTATGTTTATGGGTTTAAATCCCGCTGGGAATTCATGTTCCAGGACTTCATTGGTGAAACATAGTGGGTGTCTGGCGCCCTGTATTTGGGTGTGCCGCTATCTTGAACACTACGTGTTGTCTTGCTTCTGGGGCCTTCTTCTTTGGCCCGTAGATGGACTGGCTGGGCCATCTGTCCTTCAAGTTCATTGGTTGGTTTATGTGTGGCGCCGCTTTGATTATTGGTATGTCATCCGGCCGTCTATCCGACCATGCAGCCTTTTATTTTTTTGTTGTGGGGCTCTATGGCCTCGTCGTGGTCTGCAGTAGCGACTTAAACCGGATAGCTCTTTGATTGGCGGCTATTTCCGTATTTATCCAGCGGTTTTGAGTACTTTGCTCCACCTCATTACGAGTGTGTCCTCCGCTGTTTGAGATTCCGCTTTTCCTTCTTCAAGCTTCTTGCGGTGTTGTGAGTCTCTTAGAAGGTTTTACCTTCGGTGGCGTCCGGCGTGAATCGTCTGAGCTGTCGTTTTTGAGGGACTGGACTGATTATCTAACTTCGTCTGTTGGACGGTTGCTATCTGCATGTTCGTCATCCACTTTTGTGCCTGCTGGATTGCGGGGTCTTTAGGATGTTGTTGTTGTCGGCGGGACTTAGGGCGGCGTCTGCGCCCGCTGTTTTAATTGTTTATCGGCGGGGTTATCTTCCTTGTGACCCGATCAGTCCTCGTTATCGCCCTCTTTGGGGTGTCCACCATGTATATGTCCTATGACAAGGTGGTCCCCGTGCCTATGAAACCTTGTTTCTTGTTAAGTCTCGGCATCGTCGTCCATTCGTCGATGTCTTGAGTCATAGTCTAGCATGTCGGTTAGATGGTCGGCGGTGGCTACAAAGTGGGTGGTGGGTGGGCTCTGAATTTCTTGACGCCTTGTATCCCAACCATCTGGCCATAATCCGACGGGGCTCTCCCGATAGCGAGAGATGCTTTAGCAAGTTTAGGATGGCCTTGAAGGCGAGTGTTGGAAGATGTCATGGGTGAATTCCATAACCGGCGCCCAACCCGAATCGATTGGTAGGGGCGCGGGAGGTTCGGAGTCCGGCAAGGAGTCCGGCGCCTCGGAATCATGAGTTTCGCAGGGGACAAGATTAGTGCTCGGCTCCATCGTCGTGGATGTTGAAGCCCCCAGGGCGGCGTCTATCCATCGGTCCTTGATCTGGGCAATCGGCTCCGGACTAATCGTCGAAGCGGATTCGTGTGCGGCCACCAAGGCACTGTTCGGCGGTAGAGCTAGATCATGCCCGTCATCACAGTGCGGCGCGCTTGGCTGTGGCTCGAGTCCGTCGAAGATCAAGTCTCTGCGGACATCGGCCGTGAAGTTTAAACTTCGAATCGACTGGCGTCGAGCGTAGCTTCGATCTGCTCGGATGGCCAAGTAAATTAGCCCTTGTGAAACCGCCCGAATCTGAAGATCTGCGGGAGAAAAGTCTCACCACAGACAGCGTTGTTGGTTGAAGATGCCATCAGACTATCGGTGGCAACGCAGAGAACTCTCAATGAAAGCACCAATGTCGGTGTCAAGGCGGCGGATCTCGGTGGGGGTCGGCGTGCGTCTAGGAGGATGAGTAGCAGGAGCGAGGACCGATGTTTTACCGAGTTGGGCCCTCTTGATGGAGGTAAAACCCTCGTCTGCTTGATTAATATTGATGATATGGGTAGTACAAGGCGGATCTACCACGAGATCAAGGAGGCTACACCTAGAAGCTAGCCTATGGTATGATTGCTGTAATGTATGTTGTGTCCTCACGGACTAAAGCCCTCGGTTTATATAGACACGGAGGAGGCTAGGGTTACAGTCGGTTACAATGGTAGGAGATCTACATATCCGTATCGCCAAGCTTGCCTTCCACGCCAGAAAGTCCCATCCGGACACGGGGCCGAGTCTTCAATCTTGTATCTTCGTAGTCTTGGAGTCGGCGGACGATGATAGTCGGCTGTCCGGACACCCCTAATCGAGGGCTCCCTCGGTCCCTTTAGCGCTGGCGGCCGCGAAGGTGAAAAGGAAAGCAGCGTTGCCATCACACAGCCGCATTAGGTGGAGATTCTGTGTCGCATCAATTAGATATTTTAGGTGCAAAACTTATCTTGGAAACATGGAGTCGTTCCTTCGCGTTGCGCCGGACTTGTACGTCGGTAGCTGGGATGTAGCTGGGTTAGGCCCTCGCGAGCTTTCCCTCTCTTCCCCACACTCTCCGTAGTGCTCTACGTCCTCAAGTCCCGACCCTCGAGCGAGCTCAGTAGCCGCTGGTATGCCAGGTCGCGATGTCGTGGACAAGTCCGAGGTGAGGCTGGAGAGCGATGAAAACTCTGAGTCGCAATGCTCGAGGCCCCCCTTTAATCATAAGCGAATCAGCGAGGAAAAGAAGAGAGAGCTCATGGTGCCGCCCGCTTTAGACCTTAGGAGGTTCCTATAAACCAACACGAGAGAAGCACGGGTTACCATTATGATTGTTGGCCGACCATTGGTTGCTCCGAGAGAGTGGCGAGCGCACTGAGGGCCTGGTGAGGTGACGCTTGCGGGGCTGCCGCGGGCCAGAGCTCGACCACTCAGATTTGTCGACGTTGTAGGGACGGACCCATGCGCAAGCGCTGTGCCAGAGTGAGCAGCTCCAAAGGTAGGTGTCAATTGAGCATGCGATAATCACAGGAATGTTAAGCATGAAAGGCAAATCAGCTTAGATAAACGCAGAAGGGATACATGCCACCGGGTCAGGCCCGAGCGGCTTGGGGATAATGCAGCCCGAGGGGCGCCCCCAGCAAGGTAAACTAAAGGCATGAGCAAAAGAGATACATGCCGCAGGGACGGACCCACGCGACCTGAGAATGATGAAGCCCTGAGGGTGCTCCGAGCTAAAATGAACTCGGAAGATGTTACCTGATACCATTGTAGAGGGGGTGTTGGAGTAGCTGAAGACGCGCGACGAAGAGGCCGACCCTCACGAGCCACCGGAGCCCTGAGCCTCGGGAGGCTCTGGGGGCCCAGGCGGTTCCTCGAGGACCATCTCCATCTCTGCCAGGACCGCGTGGTGCCTGGCCTCCTGAGCCACCAGAATGTTCCGCAGGTGGCGCTGGTGAGTGGCAGTTGCGTTCGGCAGGCCGAAAGGCTTGCGAACGTAGCTAGGCGGCGGACCCTATAGCGTCCCAGCGAGGCCGAGGCGCTCCTAAGGCAGCGGCTCGTTTGAGCCTGGGAAGTCGTCTGGGCGTGCAGCCCACCATCCTCGCTGGATGGGGAGCTCGCCCGAGCGAGCGGTGATCGCCATGTATGACTCTTGATTCTGAAGCTCCAGTGACCTTGGTGATGAACCGAGAGTTGGGCTTTTCTTGCCCCATGCCTTCTGAGGTAGCGTCTTTGTGAAACCGCCTCAAAAGTGGTGCCCGGCGCCTCCCTCGTGATCTTGGCAAAGTCGAGGCCCTCGGAAGAGCCCCCAAGCCTGCCGAGGAGGGCACCAGACACGCCTTCCTATCACGATGGAAGGAGGCGCCCCTTTGCGGGGCAGATCTGGCGACCCTCTGAGATGCCAACCTCCACGAGGCCTTGAGCTGGGTGATGCCTTCTTCTTCTTGGGAACTGTCGTGGAATAGTCACGTCAGATGTCCTCGTGAAAGGACTTAGTTGTGGAGCCATCGCAACTAGGAAGCTTGAAGGGGTTAAATCGGGACAAGGGACACGAGAGTTTATACTAGTTCGGCCCTTATGGTGAAGGTAAGGCCTCGTCTAGTTGGGTTGGTATTGATGTTTGATGACCGGGGCGAGATCGATATACGGCTCTCGGTGAGTTGTTTCTTGCCCTAAGCCATGACAGTCGTCCCCTTATATACGCAGGTTGGCATACTGTGGCCTCTGATCTGGCGGCTTATAAGCGATGTAATAAACTGGTGACTAGTTAAATCTACCTTATGTTACAAGTCATACATCATGGCGGTTCACTACAACGGGCCTTAAACCGCCTGTGGGCCTTAAGCCCTTTATTGAATCGCCATCTTCATGCTTGGTCTTGGGCTTCCTCTGATGAGTCCTCTTTGCGTAACCCGGGCCCTCCTGGGCGGCTTACACTAATAGTCATATCCCCAACATTAGGCCCCAGTTGATTTGAACTGTTCATGTTAATCTTCAAAATACACTTCTAAAGAATAAATCTTGATCTTGACTATCTGAGAGGGCTTTCTTTTAACCGGCCGTGGCGTCATCTTAGGATCCATCTTAACTTGACATAGCGTCATCCGTTTTAATTCATTTTACTGTTCGTCGTATCCTTCAGCGGATCTACCTTTATTAAGCATTTAGAAAATCGGCGTCGGGGCCGCTGGATAGTAATTCTTATCTCCTCGTTTCCCGCGCCGTCTCAGTTATCCTCTCCCTATAAATAGGTGCGACCTTAAGTCTTTCATTCTTCTCCTTCCAGTCGTCTTCTTCCTCTCCTCTTTGCTGCTCGAGCTCCGCCGCCGCCGCCGTCGACCCCCTCGTCTTCATCGACTCAGGCCGCTGCATCGACCTGACTCTGACCAGAAAATGTCGGCGAATCTCCGCAGCTCGTCCTCATCCATTGGAACTCCACTGAGTTCGTCGGCATTCATCACTTCCGGATGCAAACCCTCGCTAGTGTTCATCTGCAATGCCCCGTTTAGATCATAAACTGTGCAGAACTATGCGGTAATTGTTTGTGTTGATCTTGCATAGAAATAGATCTCCTTTTCCTCGTTTAGAAACCCTCTTCAAGTGTATGAACTTCCCTGTCCTGTTTTTAGGTCTAGAAATTTTTTCTTTCAGAGCAATCCATTGATCCAGAATAATAGCCGTCGTCTATGAAACTTGTTTTTATCACCCGGAAAGCTTTCTTCTGGAAAATGCCTTTTAAATACCACTGTCCAAATGTCCGACTTAAATAAATGATACTGAACTGTAAACCTTGCCTTCTTCTCTTGGCCTTTAAGAATTCTTGAATTGCTCTTGACACTGGTAGCGGCTTGAATATTTCAGTGCAATCACCCTTATATCATTAGGCCCCTTTCTTAAGCCACCACTTTAAATAATATAAATGTTTCTCCCGGGTTAAAGTTGAACCGGAGCTTTCTAATTTTGTCGTAGGCCAACAGTTGTCATGGCTCCTAAGGCGGCCAAAGCCGCTGTAACTTGCAATCGGGTTCCATCCACAGTAACCAAAAGCAAACTTGCCGAGTTTGTGAAGTCTGGCCATCTGCCAAAGAAGGAGGCCATGTCTTATCGTGCCCCTCACCCGTCTGAGGAGATACCTCAACCCAAAGATGGGGAGGTAATAGTTTTCACAGATCATATGAACCGGGGATTTGCCCCTCCCGGCTCAAAATTCTTCAAGGAAGTTTTGGATTTCTTTGACCTGAAGCCTCAAGACATTGGACCCAATTCCGTGTCAAATCCGTGTAATTTCCAAGTCTTCTGCGAGGTATACCTAGGAGAGGAACCAAGTCTGCTGATGTTCACAGAACTTTTTTACTTGAACCGGCAGAATGAATGTGCCAACGGGCCTAGTCTTGAGCTTGGCGGCATCTCAATCCAACGGCGGAGAGATTGCCTTTTTCCTTCTGTTGAGCTCTTTGAGTCACCCAAAAGCTGGAACGGACATGGTTCTACTGTCAAGACACCTCTCCGGCTAATGAGAAGCCTCCGCCCGGCTTTCATGCCCTGCGTCTTGAGTCCAACCATCATCTCGCGGACAAGTTGACTACTGTTGAGCGCCTGCCTCTTAATCCCACCACCAAGAAGATCAAAGCCCTTTTAGGCAACGGGTTAAGTGGCATCGACTTGGTCCGGGTCTGGGTCACCTGGCGGATACTACCATTAAGCCGCCCTTAAAGCAATGTGTACTTACAGGCGAGAAAAAGACCCAATCGTCATAGCCACGAGGACTTACGGATGATGTGGTAGATGCTCTGATCCAGTCACTATTGAAGGAGAACCTTTGTAACGATAACACCTTGGGTTTACTTCCCTTTTGTAAGAAGAACCCGGCTCCTGTGGTAAGTTACTAATCTTCACAAATACTCTTTAATATGTTACCTTCTTGTACTCATGATTCTTTATCTTTTTCCACAGGCCGGTGATAATTTCTGGAAGGTCAAGTATGACCATGAGGCTGCCAAACAGGCCAGGGCGGCCAAGAAGACTGAAAGGAAAGCCGCCAGGACGGGCACCTCTAAGAAGAAGAAACCCAGCGCCTCTGATATGCTCAAATTAGATGACTCTTCTTCATATTAGGAAGAGGTAATCTTTTGATTTTCTTAACTTCTTTGTTGTTATTTTACTGACATTCTTATCCTTTCAGGAGGACACAGGGAACAGTCAAGCAGTTGATGAAGAGGTAACTATAATCTCCTCAGGCTTCGAGCCTTTGCCAAAGCAAAAATCGAAGGGTGACCCAGAAAGTAAGATTTTCACATCCTCTAGCTTACCAAGATCCTCAATTTCTTTTGAAGCAACAACAACTTGAGAACCGGAGGCGGACTCGGGACTGACCAAGGCAGAACTCTCTTTGGCTTACAGCGTAACCGAGAAGCGTCGGACGAGGTTACCTCCGATTTACATTCCGCTTTACCTTTGGCGGGTTTAATTCACCAACCTCTCAACTCAACGGACTCCAATTATCAGGATAACTCTCCTTCCTCTGACGAGTCGATGCAATCAAACATGTCGGCTTTCAAAACGGCTCCCGGGTAATATAACCTTTCTTACTTTAAGTTTTTCCATACTTATACTTTGATGCTTATCCTTCCACTTTAATTGACGACTTGCAAGTGAAACCCAGCAAGAGGCAAGAAGAATAAACTGTCCGAGACCAGTGGTCCTGAACGGCGCTTGACTCATTCGTTCTGACAGCTCCACTCATCGGCCACCACAGAACCGGCCGACATTCGGTGCCAACCTCGACCCGCTGCGAAAGGCGTTATCCACAACTCGGATGACACTAAAATTCCTAGCCCGGTCCAGACGACTGACCCGGAGGTTGAAATTGTGAAAAGCCAATATGTTGAACCGGGCCGGCCTAAAGTTCTTGCCCAATGCACTGCCAAGGAGGAGTTTGCCCAGCGCCGGAAAGCCAAACAGGACATCACTGATTATTCTCACCTAAGTATTGGTGATATAGTCTCGGGCTATCTGAATCAAGTGCATAGTAGTCGTGCCCTGGAAATTGACATGGTGAAGCAAATACAGCACAAATCTGAGGTATAATTTATGCTTTTACTCTAAATCTTACTTACTGTATCAGCCCCCAAGTCTATTGCTTATGAATGAATATGCTGTAGACTTAATACTCTACTTACTGTTAGTTTTGTCTGGTTTAAATTGAACATATTTAACCCGGTGATAGCATGAGACTTTGAATTTGGGTTACACATTAGCCCCCAAGTGTCAAGTACCTTTACTTGTAAAGTGCTTGAGACTTAATATGTATGACTCGGTAAAATAGGTTAAAAAATTCTTTAAGCATACATTAGCCCCAAAGTGCCAAGTATCTTTACTTGTAAAGTGTTTGGGACTTGAATGTTATCTTACCATGACTCTTACCATAGCTTTGATGTCGTCTGAGGCCACCATAAGTCAATTTGAGGCGGAGATTGCTGTCTGAAGAGCAGTTGAAAACCCAAGAGCTCGAGCTCGAAAGCCAACTCAAGTTTGAATTCAGTGTCTCGAACAAGAAAGTGAAGAAAAATTTTGAATCGGAGAAGAAAACTTGGGTTGATGAGAGGGCTTCACTTTGGTGACTCGGGGCGAAGCAATGAAGCATCTCTTGCCGAGGCAACAAATGAAATCCGACTTAAAGCGGAAGATATCCCAAATGGTCTCAGCCATCTTCGGTAAGTCACTTTAAAAACCTTAAATATTGTAATCTTCCAAGACTTATTGTAATAATCACCTCTGGCTTACTGTTATACCTGTGAACATACAGGCCCCAGGAGCACCAATTTGAAGGAAAGTATGCTGATCAAGCTTAAGGTGGTGTACAACTAGTGGAGCAGCTATACTCCGGGTCACAACGTGCTTTGGCCGTTGTGGCCTTATCAAATACTACTCCTCGCCTCCTACAAGATGTGCTAAGGCATCTCTTAGTACTACCCCAATGAATTCAGGATCTAAGGCGGGCATCTGCGAGAGCCGAAGCCGTGGACGCATTAAGCCGGGCAAGAGCATGGGTGCCAGAACTTGACCTTGCTGATCTCTCTCTCGGATATCAAGCACGAAAGAGGATGATGCTTGCCTTTGATGACCAAGATTTCCTTTGCTGTGTCAAAATAAATGCGTCCTGGCGACTCTCATTGGGAATAATCTTGATCCTACTAAGTATTCACGGGCTATGATAGCGAGCAGGAGAATCCCAAACGCCCATATGACCAAGTCGGCTGATCCTCAGCATAAGCATACCTTTGCCCTTGAAGTGGACCCGGCCAGTTTAATAGATGATGAGGCTGAATTTGAAGCCTTGAGCAGCATTGACTGGGCCTCATCCACCTTCTAGGACAAAACAACCGAAGGAGAGGCGGGGAAGGATAATTCGGAGTCGTCAAGCCAGCCGGAGGAATGAACCGCCAGGCATGTTACAACCTTTGCAAAAACAATGCTTCACTTTGTTTAGACTCGAGGAGTCTTGTAATAGGATAGAAAAACTCCTTAATGCTGGTCATGCCCTTGCGCATGTTTATGGTGCTTATTACTTTTGTAAGCCGCCATTACTATATTTTGCTGGCTCATGTGAACCATGTATTTCATTGATGTTTTAACTTGCTTTACCTTACCCTACACATAAACAAGTAAAGACTGCCTGGGCGGTTTACCGCGCCAGGGGGTTATAGAGTATCGATAACCTGGAACATGATCAAAAGACAACATGTATAAGCCGGTTCATGATTAGTTAAAATATAATCACAACAGCATACCTGTGACCCTTTTAATATTCTCCCCGGCTCATATAAGTCTTTACCTGGCATTTTTTAGAACCTGAGGTAATCAATATAAAACTAGAAGGATCAAGAACCATCTCCTCAAGAAGGTTTCAATGATAGTTAAAGTAATCATACTTATAAGCAATGTTCACAGGCTCCTAATTCGAATACGATCAGAGAACCGTTCCAAAGGGGTTAAGCTAAGATTCAGATATGATCATATAGCCCCCAGTGGCTTTGGCGATGCCGATCAAGTGGGTATCGACACCTATGTTCTCTTTGGTTGAATCGACCTATGTTTGAGCAGAAGCCCCAAGTGAACATAAGAGTTGTTTAATGGCCGATTGAATCGATCCACGTCGGACCCAAAGGGGTTAAGCTGTGATTCAAATATGGTCAAGAAGCCCCCAAGTGGGTTTGGAAGTATGCCGATCAAGTGGGTATCAACATCTATGTTCTCTTTGGTTCGAATACGACCAATGTTTGAACAGGAAGCCCCCAAGTGACCATGGCTAGATTCAGATATGATCATAAGCCGGACCCAAGGGAAAGCCAGATTCAAATATGATATGTCCCCTGTTGGTAGTGCCCATCACCTGATAAAGAAGACATGAAACATTCTTTATGGGAAAAAAGGACAGAGGTCCTGCTTTATTGCTTTATATAATATGTACATCGTCAAAAGTATCTTAAGAACTGGTAACTTAAGTATAGTAAGGCCGGAGATGAGCTATATTCCACGGCCGGCGGGTCTCCTCCTCCGATTTAAGTGAGTCCTTGTGCTCTCGAATATCGATGAGATAATATAACCTTGTTGTGTAGATTCTTCTTGCGACCACAAGGGCCCTTCCCAAAGGCGGGGATAGCTTGTGCATGTTAGACTAATCCTGGATGAGCCGGAGAACCAAGTCGCCTTCCTGAAAGGTTACGCTCTTAACCCGGCGGCTGTGATAGCGGTGCAGGTCTTCTTTGATAAATCGCCGAGCTGGCTATTGCCAAGTCTCGCTCCTCGTCCAACAAGTCAAGTGCATCTGGCGAGCCTTTTAGTTATCCACCTCAGCGTAAGCCGCCACAGGGGTGAGTCGTGCCGGATGTCACTTGGCAGGACTGCCTCTGCTCCATAGACCATGAAGAAAGGTGTGTACCCCATAGATCATTAGGCGTAGTGTTGATGCTCCATAACACGGAGGTAACTCCTCCACCCAACAACCCGGTCATTGTAAGGGGACTAAGAGCGAGGTTTGATACCTTCGGGATCTCTTGATTAGCTCTCTCTTCGACCATTGTATTGAGGATGAGCAGCGGCCAAAACATCAAGCGGATATGTTCTCTTTGTGAGAACTCTTCCATGGCACCCTTAGAGATTAGTGCCCTTATCGGTTATGATGCTATGTGGAAAACCAAAGCGAAAGATCACCTTTTCATGGCCCGAACATGGTGGCTGCATCACACTTCTTGACGGCTCTGCCTCGATCCTTTTAGTAAACTTGTCCACTTGCCACGATAGATGTGTCTTTTTGTCTTTAGACCTTTTGAAAGGTCCAACCATGTCAAGCCCCAGTACGCAAGCGGCCAAGTGATTGGGATCATCCTCAATTCTTGGCGGCACATGAGCTCGCCGTGAGAACTTTTGACAACCATCACATTTACTGACCAGATCCTCCGCATCAGCATGAGCCGTCAGCCAATAGAAACCATGACGAAAAGCCTTGGCTACAAGAGATTTTGACCCGGCATGATGGCCACAATCTCCTTCATGGATCTCACGAAGTATTTCTTGGCCTTCTGTAGGTGACACACAGCGTTGAAACGCCCCCGTGATGCTTAGGTGATGTAACTCACCGTTAACAATCGTCATAGACTTGGAGCGCCTGATAATTTGTCTCGCTAAGGTCTCATCCTCCGGCAACTCGCCCCGGGTCATATAAGCTAAGTAAGGCACCGTCCAATCCGGGATAACGTGAAGAGCCGCCACCAGCTGTGCCTCTGGATCTGGTACTGCTAGCTCTTCCTCGGTAGGCACCTTGACAGAAGGGTTATGTAACACATCGATAAAGGTATTGGGCGGTACCGGCTTACATTGGGATCCCAACCGGCTTAAAGCATCAGCTGCCTCATTCTTCCTTCGATCGATGTGTTCCACTTGATAACCCGTGAAGTGACCAGCCACAACATCTACCTCATGACGATAAGCCACCATAACGGGGTCCTTGGAATCCCACTTGCCTGACACTTGTTGAGCCACAAGATCTGAGTCGCCCAAGCATCGTACCCGTCTTAAGTTCATCTCCTTAGCCATCCGGAGACCATGGAGTAAGGCCTCATATTCAGCTGCATTGTTAGTGCACGGAAACATAAGCCGGAGTACATAACAAAATTTGTCACCTCGAGGGGAAGTTAACACCACTCCAGCCCCCGAGCCTTGTAGCTGCCTGGACCCATCAAAGTGAATCGTCCAATATGTGTTATCCGGCTTCTCCTCAGGGGCCTGTAACTCTGTCCAATCATTGACAAAGTCAACCAAAGCCTGAGACTTAATAGCAGTACGTGGCATGTACTTCAAATGGTGAGGCCCAAGCTCAATGGCCCACTTGGCGACTCGTCCTATGGCCTCCCTGTTCTGAATGATGTCTCCCAAAGGGGCAGAACTTACCACAGTTATAGGGTGGCTTTGAAAGTACTGCTTCAACTTCCGGTTGGCCATGAACACCCCATAAACAAGCTTCTGCCAATGCGGGTACCTTTGCTTGGATTCAATGAGTACCTCACTGATGTAATAAACCGGCCGTTGAACCGGGTGCTCCTTGCCGGCTTCCTTACGCTCCACCACAATGGCAACGCTGACGGCTCGTGAATTGGCAGCCACATATAACAGCAAAGGCTCTTTATCAATTGGAGCCGCGAGGACCGGTGGCTCAGACAATTGTCTCTTCAAGTCCTCAAAAGCAGCATCAGCAGCCTCGCTCCAGACAAAAGTGTCAGTTTTCTTCATCATTTGATACAATGGGAGGGCCTTCTCACCGAGCCGACTTACGAACTAACTTAAGGCGGCAACACGACCCTTGATCGGCGAACATCATTGATGCATGCCGGCTTAGCGGAGAGGTAATCACCTTAATCTTCTCGGGTTAGCCGATGCCTCTGTTGGAAACGAAAGCCAAGAGCTTACCCGAGAGCATAAACACACACTTGGCCGGGTTAAGCATCATCTTGTAAACCCGGAGATTGTCAAAGGTCTCCTTCAAGTCAGATATCAAGGTCTCCTTTTCTCTGGACTTCACCACAATGTCATCCACGTAAGCATGAACATTACGCCCAATTTGATCGTGCAAACAGTTCTGCACACACTGCTGATAAGTCGCCTTGGCACTCTTGAGCCCAAACGGCATAGACACATAGCAGAAGGCTCCAAACGGAGTGATGAAAGCTGTCTTCTCCTGGTCCTTAACTGCCATCTTGATCTGATGGTAACCAGAGTAAGCATCCAAAAAACTCAAACGTTCACAACCCGCCGTAGCATCAATGATTTGATCAATATGGGGAAGAGCAAAAGGATCAGCCGGACAAGCCTTGTTTAAGTCCGTGTAATCCACACACATCCGCCAGGTGCCGTTCCTTTTGAGGACGAGCACCGGGTTAGCCAACCACTCTGGGTGAAAAACTTCAATGATAAACCCGGCCACCAAGAGCCGGGCGACTTCCTCTCCAATAGCTTTCCTTCTCTCTTTGTTAAAATGTCGAAGAAACTGCCTGACCGGCTTATACTTTGGATCCATATTCAGAGTGTTCTCAGCGAGTTCCCTCGGTACACCCGGCATGTCAGAAGGTTTCCATGCAAAGATGTCCCGGTTCTCACGAATGAACTTCGATGGTAGCGCTTTCCTATTTGGGATCAAATTGTTCTTGATCTTTGAAGCGCTTGGAAGGATCACCCGGGGTAAAGTCAACGAGCTTTGTCTCAGCTGCCGATTAAAACTTTAACACCGGGTCGTGCTCTGTAGTCGGCTTCTTCAGGGATGTCATATCCGCCGGGTCAACATTATCTTGATAAAATTTGAGCTCTTCTGCTGCGCAGGCCGACTCAGCATAAGCCGCATCGCCTTCTTCACACTCCAGTGCGACCTTCCGACTGCCATGTACAATGATGGTGCCCTTGTGACCCGACATCTTGAGCTGTAAATAAACATAACATGGCCGGGCCATAAACTTAGCATAAGCCGTCCGCCCGAACAGAGCATGGAATGGGCTCCTGATTTTGACCACCTCAAATGTCAACTTCTCAGCTCTGGAGTCATATTCGTCTCCAAATGCCACCTCCAGCTCAATCCTGCCAACTGGGTAAGCCGACTTACCAGGGACAACTCCATGGAAAACAATATTGGATGTTCTCAGATTTTTATCAGTTAATCCCATGCGTCGAAAGGTCTCATAGTAGAGGATATTGATGCTACTACCCCCGTCCATGAGCACCTTAGTGAACTTATACCCACCAACCTGAGGTGCCACTACCAAGGCTAACTGACCCGGGTTATCGACCCGCGGAGGATGATCTTCCCTGCTCCATATGATGGGCTGCTCTGACCACCTCAAATAACGAGGGATTGCCCGCTCAACAGAGTTGACAGCCCTCTTATGAACCTTCTAGTCACGTTTGCATAAGCTAGTAGTAAATACGTGATACTGCCCACTATTCAATTGCTTCGGGTTGCTCTGATAACCCGACTACTGCTGCTGCTGCTCTCCTTGACCAGACTGCTGTTGGTTATAGCCCCCTCCTTGACGTCCCTGGAAGCCGGGCCCTGAGCCGCCACCTAGGCCATGGAAACCGCCAGCTCCGGAACCACCACCAGACCCATTATGGCCATCGTAGGTGTTGGAATTCTTAAACGCCTTCATGATTGCGCAATCCTTCCACAGGTGTGTGGCAGGCCGCTCCCTGGTACCGTGTCTCGGGCAGGGCTCATTGAGTAGCTGTTCAAGAGATGGGCCTGACCCGCCGGATCGAGGCGGTTTGCCCTTACGTCTCGGATTGTTACCCTGCGCGTTGGCATTGGCTACGAACTCCGGGTTACCGTCCGCCTTGCACTTATTGCCGTTTTGATTCCCCGGGTTATGCTGTTGACCCTTTCCATTGCCGTTCCTCCTTCCCTTCCCTGTCTTCTCATTGTCAGACGCGGGATCCTTGGTACTATCAGAATCGGCATATTTGACTAAAGCCGCCATCGGCATGCCCATATCCTTGATCACGTTTAAAGCGCCTTACGCCTCGGCGGCTCCAAGCTACAATTCTTCTCCAACATAAGGACTGCAGAGCCGGTATCCATATTGTCAGATGAATGAATTATCTCCTTAACCCGGCGCACCCAATGGGTGGTGGATTCGCCCTCCCTTGCTTACAATTGGTTAAGTCCACAATTGACATAGATTGCTTACAGGTGTCCTTGAAGTTCTGAATGAACCGGGCTTTTAACTCTTCCCATGAGCTAATGGAATTGGGTGGCAAAACCTTCAGCCAAGACCGAGCTGTTCCATCTAACATCATGGTGAAATATTTAGCCATCACCGCGTCACTAACCTCTAGCAGCTCCATGGCCATCTCATAACTCTCGATCCACGCCCCAGGCTGTAAGTCGGCCGTGTAATTTGGTATCTTTCGAGGTCCCTTGAAGTCCTTGGGCGAGCGTACATTCTTGTGAGCGGTACCGAGCAAGGAACACCGCCGTTCTAGTGGCTACCCCCGCCTCAATAGAAGTCGTCGGATACTCCGGGATGTCCTGATAAGCCGCTACCTGAGCCGCTCGTTCGTTCTCCTGACGTATTCGGTCTTGCATTGGGTGATAGCCACGGGCTGGTTATGGCGTTGGGCATTGCTTGACAAAGCTTCGACTCCATGTACTGCTATAACTTCGGGCTCCGGTTACGGCGGTAGGCGCTAACCAAAGCGGGGAGTTGAATGAATTCTGTCGGCTATAAGAATAGGTCTCTGCTTGAGCCAAAGGCTGTGCGAAGAAGTTCCACGACCCTCCGGTCTCCACTTGCCCTTGGTCATCACCATCCATGGGAAAAAGCGTAAGCGTGTTGAAGCTGCAATTAAGTTCTCCATGGGGTTGGAAAAGTGACCCAGGGGGATTGGCACATAACGCGTTGGTGGCATGCTCACGTGTGGTGGCACCGTCTCTCGGGGCTGAGTCGGCCCTCCTGTTCCGGCTGTCATAAGCTGATTGGTCTCTGGTGGGTTACTTGGGCCGGCCCGGGTGTCGAAAAAAGAACCTGAGGATCGTAATTCGGAGGCAAACGAGACTGAGTTTTCTGATGTCTCCTCCTCGTTACCTCATTAGACACGTTTAGGCTCATTGTGAGCTGATAAGCTTCTGATTGCAAGCGCTGCGCCCGGGCGTCGAGAGCCGCCCGCTCTGTAGCTAGTCTAGTATCCTCAGCTGCCAAGGCCTCCTTGGCCTGAGCTATCTCCTCACGCACCTGAGCTACTTTGCTGCGTCATGCTCATCTTTATCTGCAGGAATAAATGTGGCAGTTAACAAGGCCGTAAGCTTGTCCATGTGGTCTATCAACACCTGAGCCGGTGGGCGCACGGGGCCGCCTGCCCCGGCTGCTCCTAAACCGGATGTTACCGCAGCAGCAGCTGTAGAGTTTGAGCCGGGCTGAGTCCCAGCCATGAAGATTCCGGCCCATCTTGGCGGCTCAAAGGGGTCCGGAATACTGATGCCATCGGAACAACCCTCGAGCACGCCATCTTGCACTTGGTACAATGAATCTGTTGAACCGGCGGACGAGTCATCGTCCGAGAGGACGGCCGTCTCACCCCTATCTTCAGATCCTTCAGAAAAGTCCTCTCCATGGACGCAACCCACGAAGGCACGCCTCATGACCGGTTGAATCCGGGTCTTCCTCGCCTGTTGAGCCGTCTCGGCGAGGTCGGTGCGGTTGTCGGCTCGAGGCCGGCTCACCGATCCGGCCGATGAAGGCGTGGATTCCACGAAGGGACTCGGTATCCGTACTCAATTGAGCGGCGTCGGGACCCCAGCCTTCGTCGTCGATGTAGATCTTGCGCGGCGACTCTTGGTCATCCGG
The DNA here is from genome assembly GCA_021437245.1 of Aegilops speltoides. Taxonomy (NCBI): domain Eukaryota; kingdom Viridiplantae; phylum Streptophyta; class Magnoliopsida; order Poales; family Poaceae; genus Aegilops; species Aegilops speltoides. Next base: position 137,715,082 of record CM038145.1, on the reverse strand, counting down.
CCCTCGTATCCTTGAGCCCTTGAAGTTGCCCTTTAAGAACTCAAATCCACCGTGTGCTGGCCCCATGGTGGGCGCCAACTGTCGTGGAATAGTCACGTCAGATGTCCTCGTGAAAGGACTTAGTTGTGGAGCCATCGCAACTAGGAAGCTTGAAGGGGTTAAATCAGGACAAGGGACACGAGAGAGTTTATAATAGTTCGGCCCCTTACGGTGAAGGTAAGGCCTACGTCTAGTTGGGTTGGTATTGATGTTTCGATGACCATGGAGCGAGATACGCTATGCCTCAGGAGGGTTCTCGCCCTTGCTGTCCGGGTCCTCGATTGATGCAGCTTGGAAGGCGCGCTCGAGGGAGCACACCGCATCTTTCTCTTCACAGGGGACTATGATGATACCGCCACTTCCTGACATCTTAAGGACATTGTAGCCATGGTGGGTCACCGCCATGAACTTGGCCAGGGCTGGATACCCGAGGATGGCATTGTATGGCAGGCGAATGTGGGCGACATCGAAGTTGATGAGCTTGGTATGGTAGTTGTTGCGCTGCCCGAAGGTGACAGGGAGGCGGACCTGCCCTATCAGGGTAGTGGAGCCGTCAGTAACTCCTGAGAAAGGCTTGGTAGGCTGAGGTTGATCGTATGGCACTTGAAGGTTGTTGAACATCTCTACGGACAGAACATTGAGCCCTGCGCTGCCATCGATGAGGGTCCTGGTAATTTGCACGTTGCTGATGACTGGGGAACAAAGGATCGAGAGGACGCTAGTGGTAGCTGCACACTTGAATTGATCTGCTGAGCTGAAAGTGATGGCACACTTGGACCACCTGAGCGGGCGTGTGGCTTCGAGCTTGGGGAGGACTGCATTCACCTCGCGAGCAAACTGCTTGAAGATGCACTGAGAAGCTGGGGCCTGGGCTCCGCCCAAGATGCAAGCGATAGCACGTGCCTCCTGGAAGCCCCAGCCCCCTCCTCCTGGTGGTGGTCATCATTCCTTCTTGGCGGTGGCGGCAGAGGAAGAAGGCATGCGGGCGGTCCTCGCGAGGCTGATCCCTCCAGGCTCCCTCGCGAGGCTGGTCCTACCAGCGATCCTCACGAGGTCGGTCACGCCACTCCTGGCGAGGGCATCGGTCATCCCAAAGTCCTCCGCCTCTTCCACCTCCTCGGCCATAGCCCCGGTCATTGCGCTCGGGGCGTCGACCGAGGCGTCCTTCTCGAACAGCCCTACGCTCCTGGCATTCATTGGTGTTGTGGGTGTAGAGGTTGTGGTAGGCGCAGAATTGGTTGCCCTTGGACGACTCTGGCTGGTCCCTGCCGTGCTTCGTGTCTGGCTCTGCTGCCAGCACGGCTGCTCCTTTGCGCTTCACATCCTTGGCCTTGGGCTTCTTCTCTTCCGGGTCAGCAGCTGGAAGCTCGAGAAGGGAGAGGCGCCCCTCCTCAACTCTTGCGCACTTGGTCGCAAGGTTAAACAGCTCCAGAGATGTGCACAGATCCTCGTGGATGGCGAGCTCCTCCTTCATCTTGACATCGTGGACGCCATCAGAAAATGCTAAGATGATAGCCTCGTCCATCACCTTGGGGATCTTGAGGCGAGCGCTGTTGAAACGCTGGATGTACTTCTGCAGGGTCTCTCCAGGCTGCTGCTTGATGCGGCGCAGGTCACTTGCGGCCGGAGGGCGGTCGCAAGTGTCCTGGAAGTTAGCGATGAAAGGGCTGCACATCTCGTCCCAAGAGGAGATCAAACCGGGAGGCAGGTTCAGGAGCCATGTGCGGGCGCCATCATTGAGCGCCATGGGAACCAGTTTGCCATGACCTTTTCGTCTCTGTTTGCCGCCTCGATGCCCAGCTCATAGAGCTGCACGAACTCCGCGGGGTCGGCGGTACTGTCGTAGCGAGGAGGCAGATCCGGCTTCAACTTGCCTAGCCTGGCGACGTCGCGCAGCTCGGTGGTGAAGGCACAGCAGCCTGCTGTGGCCACTGGAGCCTTTTGCAGACACGGGGCCTGCTCTTGATGCTTCTCGCTCGCTACCGCCTTGGGCAGCGCGGGGTCTTGGCGTGCTGGTGCAGGGATGCGGTCTTGCCGTGCTGGTGCAGGTAGCACGTGAGCGCCTTCTTGAGGCCGAGGAATTTCTTGGCAGCTTCTTTCTTGCCGCGCGTGCGATGGACGCGGTGGGTCATGACTAGGGGCTGTGCGCCTTGGTGCCAGGGTGCCCTCTTGGGGAGGAGGTGGCGGAGGCGCTCCCTGGGTCGCGTCGCCCATGCATGATGGAGGGTGAGGCAGCGAGAGAGACGACACAGGAGAGCCCCCTGCGGCGCTAACGAGCTCGGTGATGCGAGCGAGCCACTCCTCGTAAAGGTCGTCGACGGGGCGGTAGTGCAAGAGCTCACATGCCAGGAGCACCACGGCCTGCGCATGCGTGGGGGCGCGATGAGCGTGAGACGACAAACCAGCTGGGGTCAGTGATGAAGTGGCGGTGCGGCCTTTCCGCCGCACCGAGGGGTGCAACGAAGATGCTTGCTGCTCAATCCCTGCCGGGCCGGTGGCGGTGTTGGCGGCAGGCGACAGAGAACGACAAGGAGGCCCGCTGACGGGAGCCGTCTGGGCGACGCGGGCGGCGAGAGCAGCCCGGCGCTCGGCGTGAGCTCGACGAGCATCTGCCATGGATGCGACGAAACGATGGGACGCAGAATCAGCGGAGAAAAGATTTCGGCGCACCCCTACCTGGCACGCCAAATGTCGAATATCGGGTTCCGACAAACCCTTAAGGTTCAAACTCTAGGGTGCGCACGAAGATCTTCTCCCTATCGAAACACACCCACGACCTCGCCGCGAATCGAAGCTAGCACCATGAACAACACAAGGGACACGAGGTTTATACTGGTTCGGGCCACCATTGTGGTGTAATACCCTAATCCAACGTGTGGTGTGGTGGATTGCCTCTTGGGCTGATGATGAACAATACAGAGGAACAACCTCGCGAGGAGAGGTGTTCTTGTGGTGGTGTGTGGATGGGCTAGGTTCGGATCAGATGCCTTCTACTGTGGTGGCTAGCCCTATTTATAGAGGCCCTGGTCCTCTTCCCAAATATTGAGTAGGAAGGGAGCCAACAACGGCCATTTTGTAAGGGGACAGCTAGTACAAGCTATCCTGACTAAAGGTGGTCTTCGACTACCAAAGGCACTGGCGATGACGCCGTCTTGGGCTCCATGGTGACCTCCTGTCCTGCCGTACTGCTGGTCATGGTCTTGTTGCACAAATATGGAAACCTTTGCTTGATGCCTTGGTACTCTGCGCCTGCGCTTGCCCCCTTTGCACCAAAGAGGAAACAAGGACACTGCATGGGCTGGCGCCCGCCTGGTCTTGATCGTCATGGCTTGCGTCATGAGCACCTCGCGAGGTACCCCTTGCCTTGATCTCTCTGCCTCCTCGCGAGCCTGCCTGATGAGGCCGCCCCTGAGGAGGCCTTGTGTCATCCGCCCCGCGAGGCTTGGCCCCTCGCAAGGGTCTTGAACTTAGGTTGATGAAGAAGGGTTGTACTGGGCCTCTGCTGAGCCATGCTGCAGGCCGGAGGCAGGCAAGTCTAGGGACCCTGTTCCCAGAATGCCGACAGGTTCTCTTGCTACAAGAATTTGAGTTGCATATTATTGATAGAAAGGGAGCTGAGAACCCCGTTGCAGACAACTTGTCTAGGTTAGAGAATGTTCTTGATGACCCACTACCTATTGATGATAGCTTTCCTGATGAACAATTAGCTATCACAAATGCTTCTAGTACTGCTCCATGGTATGCTGATTATGCTAATTACATTGTTACTAAATTTATACCACCTAGTTTCACATACAAGCAAAAGAAAAGGTTCTTTTATGATTTAATACACTACTTCTGGGATGATTCACACCTTTACAAAGAAGGAGTAGATGGTGTTATTAGATGTTGTGTACCTGAGCATGAATAGGAACAGATCCTACGCAAGTGTCACTCCGAGGCATATGGAGGACATCCATTGGAGATAGAAGCGCACATAAGGTATTGCAATCCGGTTTTATTGGCCTACTCTCTTCAAAGATGCCGTAAGTTTGTCTTGTCTTGTGATGAATGTCTGAGAATTGGTAATATTAGTAGACGTCAAGAAATGCCTATGAATTATTATCTTGTTATTGAACCATTTGATGTTTGGGGCTTTGACTATATGGGACCTTTTCCTCCTCTAATGGATATACACATATTTTAGTTGTTGTTGATTACATTACTAAGTGGGTAGAAGCTATTCCAACTAGTAGTGCTGATCATAACACCTCTATTAAGATGCTTAAAGAAGTTATTTTTCCGAGGTTTGGTGTCCCTAGATATCTCATGACTGATGGTGGTTCACATTTATTCATGGTGTTTTTCGTAAAATGCTTGCTAAGTTCGATGTTAATCATAGAATTGCATCTCCATATCACCCACAGTCTAGTGGTCAAGTAGAGTTGAGTAATAGAGAGCTCAAATTAATTTTGCAAAAGACTGTTAATAGATCTAGAAAGAATTGGTCCAAGAAACTTGATGATGCACTATGGGCCTATAGAACTACATATAAGAATCCTATGGGTATGTCTCCATATAAAATGGTTTATGGAAAAGCATGTCACTTACCTCTCGAACTTGAACATAAGGCATATTGGGCCATTAAAGAGCTCAATTATGATTTCAAACTTGCCAGTGAGAAGAGGTTATTTGACATTAGCTCACTTGACGAATGGAGAGCCCAAGCATATGAGAATGCCAAGCTATTTAAAGAAAAATTTAAAAGATGGCATGACAAAAGAATACAAAAGCATGAGTTTAACGTAGGTGATTATGTGTTGCTATTCAACTCTCGTTTATGTTTTTTGCAGGAAAACTTCTCTCTAAATGGGAAGGCCCTTACGTTATCGAGGAGGTCTATCATTCGGTACCATAAAATCAACAACCCGAAGGCACAAGTCCGAGGGTGGTGAGCAGTCAAAGAATCAAACATTATATCGCGGGTAATCCTATAAATGTTGAAACTAATATTATTGAAACCGTGACCCTGGAAGAATACATAAGAGACACTTTCGAGAACGCTTCAGACCCCACAAAGGAATAGGTATGTGGTACGGTAAGTAAACCGACTCCAAAACAATTCTAATAGAAATTTTTCTCCGTTTTGGAATATTTAAGAAAATAGGAAAATAAAAGTAGTCCGGGAAGGACACGAGGCGTCTCTGAGGTGGAGGCGCGCCCTACCTTCTTGGGCGTGCCCCACCCTCGTGGGCACCTCGTGTGCTCTCCGGACTCTGTTTTCTTGCGATACTTCTTACGGTGGGTAAAATTCATTATATAATCTCCGAAGGTTTTGACCACCGTATCCATAAAAATCTTCTATCTTTGTTTCGAGCTGTTTTTCCGACAAATTTGGAGCATCATGACGCCACCCTCCTTCAACAATGAAGACAAGGATGCTTGACTATTGAAGATAGAACTGAAGAGAGAAGAACCTGAGGAGATCAACAAGGATGATGGGATCAAGAAGGCCATGGAGGATCAAGCTCCGGTGGCCGAAGAAGAAAACATCCCTCAAACTCTTCCTAACCTCTTTACCCCAACTGAGATTGAAGCTTTCAAGATGATTGAGTTAGCTCGCATACAAAACAAGTATCTCACACAGGAAAATATTTTGTTGAAGGAGCATATCGTCGCACTCAAGGGCATTATTCGCAAATTGGAAGAGCTTCTACGCTCGATGTGCGATTATCCATCACCATCACCACCTTCTTCATCACCTCCGAGGACATAATCACATGGGTATGGGAACTCCCCTTGGCAACTGCCAAGCTTGGGGGAGGTGCCCCGGTATCGTATCACCATCACACTCCTATCTTTACCGTTTTACTTAGTTCGATCCTTTTGGTAATATCTTGATCTAGTAGATTAAAGTTTTGGTATGAATTAGTTTTGAGTTTTGCTTTGTGATCCCTCTATGTAATCGAGTGCGTGAGCTATATATAATAAAGATTAGTGTTGAGTCAAGGGCTTTGCTATCTTGCTATGATCTTAAGTGCATAAAGAGAATAAAAAAATAAAGAGTTCATATTGATCTTATAGATAGTGATGACTTCACATATAGAAGTCTGAGGCTTAAAATTTGTTGAGAGTTGGTAAACATAGTTTTGGTCATCGTTGAAACTAATAGGAAGTAATATAGAAAGAGAGCTTTTCACATATAAATATACTATCTTGGACATCTTTTATGATTGTGAGCACTCATTAAAGTAAGACATGCTAAAGAGTTTATGTTGGACAAGGAAGACAATGTAATGGGTTATCTTTTCTCACATCTCAGTTAAAGTATATTGTCATGGATCATTCAAACATGTTGAGCTTGCCTTGCCACCTCATGCTAGCCAAATTCCTTGCACCAAGTAGAGATACTACTTGTGCTTCCAAATATCCTTAAACCCAGTTTTTCCATGAGAGTCCACCATACCTACCTATGGATTGAGTAAGATCCTTCGAGTAAGTTGTCATGTTGCAAGCAATAAAAATTGCCCTCTAAATATGTATGCCTTATTAATGTGGAGAAAATAAGCTTTACGATTGTGTGACATGGAAGTAATAAAAGCGACGGACTGCATAATAAAGTGACAATATAAAGTGACGTTCTTTTGCATTAAGATTTTGTGCATCCAACCAAAAAGCACATGACAACCTCTGCTTCCCTCTGCGAAGGGCCTATCTTGTACTTTATGTCTTTTACATTATGCAAGAGTCAAGGTGTTCTTCACCTTTCTCTTTTTATTTTAACCTTTGGCAAGCACCTCGTGTTGGAAAGATCACGATATATATATATATATATATATATATATATATATATATATATATATATATATATCAATTGAATGTAAGTTATCATGAACTATTATTGTTGACATTACCCTTGAGGTAAAATGTTGGGAGGCAACACTATAAGCCCCTATCTTTCTCTGTGTCCGATTAAAACTCTAGAACCATAAGTATTGCGTGAGTGTTAGCAATTGTGGAAGACTAAATGATAGTTGAGTATGTGGACTTGCTGAAAAGCTCTATTCTTGACTCTTTCCGATGTTATGATAAATTGCAATTGCTTCAATGATTGAGATTATAGTTTGTTAGTTCTCAATGAAGTTTCTGAATCATACTTAACATTGTGAATAGATTGTTACTTGAGCATAAGAAATCATATGACAAAATTTATATATGTTGCTGTTATAAGAATGATCATGATGCCCTCATGTCCATATTTTATTTTTATCGACACCTCTATCTCTTAACGTGTGGACATATTTTTCGATATCGGCTTCCGCTTGAGTACAAGCAAGGTCTAAGCTTGGGGGGGTTGATACGTCCATTTTGCATCATGCTTTTATATCGATATTTATTGCATTATGGGCTGTTATTACACGTTATGTCACAATACTTATGGCTATTCTCTCTTATTTTACAAGGTTTAACATGAAGAGGGAGAATGTTGGCAGCTGGGATTCTGGGCTGGAAAAGGAGCAAATATTGGAGACCTATTCTGCACAGCTCCAAAAGTCCTGTAACTCCACGAAAGTCATTTTTGGAATAAATGATAATTATTGAGCGAAAGAAGTACCAGAGGGGATCCACACCCTAGCCACGAAGATGGGGAGCGCCCACCCTTACAGGGCACGCCCCCTGCCTCGTGGGCCCTCCGTTGCCCATCTTCTGCTATATGAAGTCTTTTACCCTGGAAAAAATCATAAGCAAGCTTACGGGACGAAACTCCGCCGCCACGAGGCAGAACCTTGGCGGAACCAATCTAGGGCTCCAGCAGAGCTGTTCTGCCGGGGAAACTTCCCTGCAGGAGGAAATCATCACCATTGTAATCACCAACGATCCTCTCATCGGGAGGGGGTCAATCTCCATCAACATCTTCACCAACACCATCTCCTCTCAAACCCTGGTTCATCTCTTGTATCCAATCTTTGTACCCAAACCTCAGATTGGTACCTGTGGGTTGCTAGTAGTGTTGATTACTCCTTGTAGTTGATGCTAGTTGGTTTATCCGGTGGAAGATCATATGTTCAGATCCTTAATGCATATTAATACCCCCTATGATAATGAACATGAATATGCTTTGTGAGTAGTTACGTTTGTTCCTGAGGACATGGGTGAAGTCTTGCTATTAGTAGTCATGTGAATTTGGTATTCGTTCGATATTTTGATGAGATGTATGTTGTCTCTCCTCTAGTGGTGTTATGTGAATGTTGACTACATGACACTTCACCATTGTTTGGGCCTAGAGGAAGGCATTGGGAAGTAATAAGTAGATGATGGGTTGCTAAAGTGACAGAAGCTTAAACCCTAGTTTATGCGTTGCTTCGTAAGGGGCTGATTTGGATCCATATGTTTAATGTTGTGATTAGGTTTACCTTAATACTTCTTTTGTAGTTGTGGATGCTTGCTATAGGGGTTAATCATAAGTGGGATGCTTGCCCAAGAAAGGGCAGCACCCATGCACCGGTCCACCCACATATCAAATTATCAAAGTAACGAATGCGAATCATATGGCGTGATGAAAACAAGCAGCGATAATTCCCATGTGTCCTCGGGAGCGCTTTTCTCTATATAAAAACTTGTCCAGGCTTGTCCTTTGCTACAAAAAGGATTGGGCCATCTTGCTGCACCTTATTTACTTTTATTGCTTGTTACCCGTTACAAATTATCTTATCACAAAACTATCATTACCTACAATTTTAGTGCTTGCAGAGAATACCTTCTTGAAAACCGCTTGTCATTTCATACGCTCCTCGTTGGGTTTGACACTCTTACTTATCGAAAGGACTATGATAGATCCCTTATACTTGTGGGTCATTAGGCGTCTGGCCTTGATCCAGTCTGTGAGCTGACCGAGGGCGTGCAAGCTGTCCTCAATCATGAGCTCACCGGGAAGCGTCACGAGTTATCACCTTCTGTGAGCTCACAGAATTGAGCCTTTGACTTCCATGGCCGCCTTCCTCTCCATTAATGGCGCCCAGAGCATTGCTGCTTATCTGGGCGGCCTTCTTGTTCGCCTCCCATTCCCCTCCGCCCCGCAGACTTCCACCAACACCATGGCGCAGAAGGATCATCTGCCACTAGTCTTCAAGTTTGGTGAAGTCGACTCCGAGCCAGAGGAGATAGAAAATAAGGAGGAATGGGGCCTTATGGACATGGCCCCGAATGAGCTGGCCGCGGCTGTTGCTGCCCCCGCTCCCATCCCCACGCCTGCGCCAGCGACCATCCCCTTAGCATTAACGGGTTGGTCGCCGAGCACTATCGTAGAGCTGGAACCCGTGGGCGTCACCGAGGTCTCTGCGGACCCGCACGAGCTCGTGTACATGCCAGCGCCAGCGCCCGTGTGCGTGCGCGCCCCTCCACCCACTGCGGCGCCGGTCCCCGTGCATTTGACTACACCCGCCGTGCCCGTGCACGCGCCCCCCTCAGCGGCATGGGAAGCGGCCATCGACTGCCTCCTCTCAGCATCGCCAGCTGCCGTCCTCCCGCGCCCCGCTCGTCGATCGCGCGATAACATGATGTTTGATTCACAAGTGAAGAACATTCTGAGCTGCCTTGAAGACTTCAACAACAGCGTCCCGAAGGACGACAACGACAAGGATGGCGCAGCACGCCGCCTCTACCATCACCGAAAATAGTTTTTTCTTGGGTTTAATATTGTATCTCGATCGCAAACGTTTTAGTTAGAACACCCTTATGCAAACTGACAGCTTCCCCTGGAAGCCAAGGGAAAATGTACCGAGCAGGATTTGTGCAGTTGTTGATCGCAAACATTTTAGATAGAACACCCATAAGCGAAGCGAGAGCAGGATTTATGCATCTCTTCAACGCAAACAGTTGTGTTGGATGACCCGTGTGCAACCACTTACAAACAATTTGGTAAGATTTGCATCTGTCATATTGGGTATGTTGCCATTTGTTGAACTTGAAATATTGACAATTGTTGATCTAGTAACATTGCCATTTGTAAACCTTGTAACACTGCGATTTGTCAAAATATGCAGCTAAAAATCACTAGCACTATCTAATTTTTGCAACTAAAATTCAGTAATTAAGCATAGATTTCATTCATAGATTAAGCAGTCGTGCTTAATTTATACAAACAGTTCAACTTGACAGCTGAATCGACCAAACTTTTCCCCAATTGTTGCCAACCACGTACTGAAATAGCTAGTTCTACTATATATACTAGCTAATTTTAAAATCGTTATGCAGATCCACCACATCTATAGTCAGATGAACTGAACAAAATAGCCCCTAAATACTACTACTACTACTACTACTACTACTACTACTACTACTACTACTACTACTACTACTACTACTACTACTACTAGTACTACTACTACTACTACTAATACTACTACTACTACGAGGGGCTTTGTACTACTTCCGGCAGCCTCTCCTCTGCCAGAAACACGCCTTCAGTAAGAGGCAGAGGAGGAAGGCGTGCCGATGAAACTAGACAAATGCAATCTGATGCCTGCTCTGCTGCACATTCGGCGACACTCGCCAGCTCGAACGCCCAATGCCGCTCCAGATGATCCCTCTCGAACCAGTGGCTCTCCTCGTAGATCTCCTGATTCCTCGACTTTGAGGCGTCATGTGGCCAGACACAGATGGCGTAAGGCTCTTTGCATGCTCGGCTTCCAAAAAAAAAAAAGGGGGAAAAAATTTTCCAAAAAAAAGGGGGGGGAAAAAAAAAAAAAAAAAATTTTTCCCAAATTTTTTTTTTTTTTTAAAAAAATTTTTAAAAGGGCCCCCCTTTTTTTAAATTTTTTTTAAAAATTTTTTTTTCCGGGTTTACCCCTTGGGGGAAAAAACCCCCCCTTTCCCCCAAATTTTTTTTTTTTTTTCCAACCAAAAAATCCAAAAAAACCCTTTTTTTTTTTAAAAAAAAAAAATTAAAACCCCAAAAAAAAAAAATTTTTAAAAAAAAAAAAAAAAAAAAAATTTAAGGTTGGGGTTTTTTTTTTGGGAAATTTTTGGAATTTTTTTTTTAATAATTAGGTTTTTTTAAAAAAAAAATTAAAAAAAAAAAAGGGAAAATTTTAAAAAAACCCAAAAAAACCCCCGGGGGGGGAAAAAATTTTTAAAATTTAAAGCAAAAAAAAAAATTAAAAAACCCCAAAAAAAAAAATTTAAAAATTTGGGGGTTTTAAACCAAAGGGTTTCCTTAAGGGGAAAAAAAAAAAAAAAAAAAAATTTCCAAACAAAAAAAATTTTTTTTTTAAAAACCCCAAAAAAAAAAAAAAAAATTTTTTAAAATTTTTTTAAAAAAAAAAAATTTTTTTTTAAAAGCCCAAATTAAAAAAAAAATAAAAAATTTTTTTTTTAAAAAAACCCCGGGGTTTTAAAAAAAAAAAAAATTTTTTTTGGAAAATTTTTTTAAAAAAAATTAAAAACCCCCAAAAATAACCAAAAATTTTAAAAAGGGGCCTTTAAAAAATTTGGAAAAAAATTAAAATTCCAATAAATTTTTTTTTAAAAAAAAAAAACCCTTAAAACCCCCCAAAAAATTTTAAAGGGGAAAAAACCCAAAAAAAAAGGGGGGCCCAAAAAAAAACCCGGGAAACCTTTTTTTGGGGGAAAAACCTTGGGGGCCCCCCCCAAAAAAAAACCCCCCAAAAAAAATTTTTTTTTAAAAAGGGAAACTTTTTTTAAAAAAAAAAAATTTTAAGTTTTTAAAAAAAACCTTAAAGGAAAAAAAATTTTTTTATTTTTTTTAAACCTTGGGAAAACCCAAAAAAAAATTTTACCCCAAAAAGAAAGAAAAAATTTTTAAAAAAAAGGGGGTTTTAAAAATTTTTTCCCAAAAATTTTTTAAAAAAATTTTTTTTTTTCAAACCAAAAAAAAAAGGTTCCCCCCCAAAAAAAAAAAAATTTTTTTTAAAAATTCAACAAATTTAATTGGAAAAAATTTTTAAAAAAAATTAAAACTTTAAAAAAAATTTGGTTTTTTTAAAAAAAAAAAAACCCTTTAAAAAAAATTTTTTTTTCCCCCTTAAAAAAAAAGGGGGGTTTTCCCTTTGGGAAAAATTTTTTTTAAAAAAATTTTTTTTTCCTTTGGGGTTTTTTTAAAAAAAATTTAAACCCCTTTAAAAAATTAAAAAATTTTTTAAAAAAAATTTTTAAAAAAACCTTAAAAAATTTTTTTTTGCCAAAAAAATTTTAACCCCTTTTTAAAAGGGGTTTTTAAAAAAAAAAATTTTTTCCAAAATTTTTGGGGGGGGAAAAAAAACCCCAAAAAAAAAAATTTTTCCCAATTTTTTTTAAAAATTTCCCCACCAAAAATTTTTAATAAAATTTTTAAATTTTTTTAAAAATAAAAAATTTAAAAAAGGGGTTTTTGGGAAAAACCCAAAAAAATTTTTTCCCAAAAATTAAAAAAACCCCCAAAAAATTTTTCAAAAAATTTTTTTTTTAAAAAATTTCCTTTAATTTAAAAATTTTTTTTTTCCCCTTTTAAAATTTTCCCCCAAAAAAAATTTTTTAAAAAAATTTTAAAAAAAATTTTGGGGAAAAAAAAAAAAAAAAAAAGAAAAAAAAGGGGGAAAAATTTTTTTTTTTAAAAATTTCCAAATTTTAAGAAAAAATTTTAAGGGGAAAAAAAAAAAAAATTTTAAAATTTTTAAAAAAAAAAAATTTTTTCCCAAAAAGGGGAAAAAAAATTTTTTTAAAAAAAAAACCCTTTTTTTTAAAAAAATTTTTGGTTTCCTTTTTTTTTTCCAAAATTTAAAAAATTTTTAAAAGTTTTCCCAAAAAACCCCCAAAATTAAATTTTTCAAATTTTAAAAGGGAAAAAAAACCAAAAAGGAAGGAATTTTGGGAAAAAAACCCATTAATTTTTTTTTTTTTATTTTTCCCAAACAATTTTCCAAAAAGCCGGGGGGAAAAGGAAAATTTAAAAAAGGGGGGGAAAAAAAAATTTTGGGGGAAAAAAAGGGGAAAAAAAAAAAAAAAAAATTTAAATTAAATTGGGGGGAAAATTAACCTTCCCCAAAAACCTTGAATTCCGGTTGGGAAAAAAAAAAAATTTAAAAAATTTCCCTTTTTTTTTAAAAAAAAAAATAAAAAAAAAAATTTTTTCCAAAAAAAAAAACCCCCAAAAAATTTTAAACCTTTTTTTTTAAATAAAAAAAAAAATTTTAATTTTTTTTTTTTAAACCCAAAAATTAAGGGGTTTTTCCAAAAAAAAAAAAAAAAAAATTTTTTAATTTTTTTAAAAAAAAGGGGGTTTTTGGGGGGAAAAAAGGGGGGAAAAATTAAAGGGGTTAAAAAAAAAAACCCCCGGGAAAAATTTTTAAAATTTTTTCCCTTTTGGGGGGGCCCCTTCCCGGGGGGGGGAGGAAAGGGGGGGAAAGGGATTTTAAAAATTTAAAGGGTTGGGGGGTTTTTTTTTTAAAAAAAGGGGTTTTTTAAAAAAAAAGGGGGAAAAAACCCCAAAAAAAAAAAAATTTTTTAAAAAAAAAAAAAAAAAAGAAAGGCCTAAAAGGGGGGAAATTTTTAAAAAAAAAAAAAGGGGGGGGGGGGAAAACCCCCCTCCGGGGGCCGGGGGAAAGGGTTTTTTTCCCCTTCCCCCCCCGGGTTTGGGGGGGGTTTTTTTGGTTTTTTTCCCCCCTTGGGAATTAAAGGGGGGGGTTTAAGGGGGGGGGGCCCCCCTTAAAATTTTTTTTGGGGGGGGTTTTAAAAGGGGGGTTTTTTAGGCCGGCCAGGGGTTTAGCCCCGGGGGAAAAACCCCGGGGGGGAGGGGGGGGGGTTTTTTTTTGGGGTTTTGGGAGGGGTTTTTAGGGGGGAAAAAATTTAAGGAAAATTTAAATTTTTAGCCCAAAATTTTTCCCAAAAAAAATTGGTTTTTCCCCTTTTGGGGTTTATTTTTTTTTTTCCCCAAAATTTTTTTGGGGTTTGGGGTTTTTTTGGGGGGGTTTTTTTTTTCCCCCTTTTTTTTTTGGGGGGGGGGGAGGGGGGAAATTGGGTTTTCCCCCGGGGGGTTTTGGAATGGGTTTTTGAAAAGGGGGGGGGTTTTTTTTAATTTTTTTCCTTTTTTCCCTTTCCCTTTTTCCCAAGGGCGGGAAAATTTTTTTGGGGATTGGGGGCCCCGGGGGGGGGGGGGTTTTGAAATTTTCCCGGGGGCCCTGGGCCCCCTTGTGCGATGAGATCATGTAGGATCGTGGGTGAATAAACTAATGTATCGTGGGATACGGAACGGTTTGAGCGGTAAACCGAAAATCTGGATAAGATTTGTTTTAAAATTTCGCTCGCAATTTCTTCAAGCAGATCAAGGACACAAAGAAGACTTTGAACGAGTTTCAATCGTAACGCTCATGAAGAATTTGTGAATAGATTGGGTTGAGTATAGCATAGAGGGGAAGGGTCCGATCACATTCACTTAGCGTAAATCGCAACTTGAAGAATTAGCAATAAATGAATGTCAGAGGACATAAACTCATATATATATATATATATATATATATATATATATATATATATATATATATATATATATATATATATATATATATATATATATATATAGCCAATGAAGAAAAACGATGGAAACATTGAAAATTTTGCAAAATTGAAGAATTTGAAAAAGCGAGGAATTTCAAAATGAGGAAAAACTCAGATTGAAGATTTTCAACTTTTGTGGTGGCGAACCCATCAGATAAGAATGATGATTTCGCACACCGCGCATAATTGTCGTGGGGTTCGAGAATCAGATTCTTCATTAATTTCTTCACACTTAGAGTGTTATTCTTCGTTGATTGAAGAAAACGCTTTCTTCATGTGTTGCACATTTAAGTCATCAATTCGCATAAGGGTTAGGATGTGTGTCCTTTTCAAAGAACATTCAAGATTCTAAGATATTTAGCTCACACCGCAACTTGCTAAATCTCTTCTCATCCAAGGGCTTAGTGAAGATATCAGCTAGCTGTTCTTCGCCTTCACATGCTCGATGGAGATATCGCCTTCAACACATGATCACGAAGAAAATGATGACGAATCTGGATGTGCTTAGTCTTCGAGTGCTGAACTGGTTGTGAGCAATCTTGATGGCACTCTCATTGTCGCAGAGGAGAGGCACATTCTTCACGCTGACGCCATAGTCCTTGAGGGTTTGCTTCATCCAAAGCAGTTGAGCACAAAGATGAGCCGAAGAAATATATTCAGCTTCAGAAGAGACAAGGATACGCAGCTCGCTTTGTTCGAGGACCAATGCACCAAAGATCGTCCGAGGAAATGACAAGTGCCGATGTTGACTTGCGGTCCACACGATCACCAAAGATAGTCGAGTCGAAATATCCAATGAGATCAAAAGCAGAGCCCTTGGGGTACCATAATCCTAGTGTTGGTGTGTGAGCTAGATATCAAGAATATGCTTCACAGCCTTATGGTGTGATTCCTTCTGCAGCTTGAAATCAGGCACACATGCAAACACTAAGCATTATATCCGCCTAGATGCACATAAGTACAATAAAGAACCAATCATGGAGCGGTATACCTTGTGATCAAGTCAATACCATTTTCATCGAGGCATAGATGGCCATTTGTGGGCATAGGAATTTTGACGCTTTGCAATCTTGCATGCCGAATTTCCTCAAGACATCTTTGAGGTATTTCTCCGAGATATGAATATGCCATTGCGCTTTTGATTTAATTTGAAGACCTAAGAAGAATTTCAATTCTCCCATCATAGACATTTGATATTCTTCACTCATCATATAGGCAATTCATCACTATATCGTTGGTTAGTACAGCCAAAGATAATATCATCAACATATATTTGGCACACAAACAGTTCACCATCATATGATTTAGTAAAAAGAGTAGGGTCAAGTGAACCGGGTGTGAAGCCATTCTTCACGAAGAATTCCTTCAATGTGTCATACCACGCCGAGGGGCTTGCTTGAGGCCATAGAGGGCCTTATTGAGTCTCAAGACTTTGTCGATTCTTGGGATCTTCAAAACCTGGGGGTTGAGCAACATATACTTCTTCCTCAAGCTTACCATTGAGGAATGCACTTTTCACATCCATTTGATATAAGATGATATCATGATGGTTAGCATAGGCAAGTAAAATGCGAATAGCCTCAAGTCTAGCAACAGTGCAAAAGTTTCATCGAAATCAATTCCTTCAACCTGTGTGTAGCCTTGAGCTACTAGTCGTGCCTTATTCCTCACCACAAGGCCATTTTCATCTTGCTTGTTGCGGTAGATCCACTTTGTGCCAATGATATTATGCTTATGAGGATCCGGGCGATTGACCAATTCCTGACATTGTTTAACTCGAATCGATGTAATTCTTCTTGCATAGCCCTGAATCCACTCCGCCCGAAATGCTTCATCTACCTTAGTGGGCTCTGAGATAGAGACAAAAGCATAGTGCCCACAAAAGTTAGATAAGTGTGAGGCTTTTGAGCGTGTGAGAGGACCCAGTGCGCTAATGTCATCGATGATCTTCTCCACTTGCACTTCTTTTGCAACGCGTGGATGAGTTGGTTGTCGCCGAGGATTTTGATCAGATTTTCTTCGACACCATTTTCCTCATCATGTTCTTCAGTGCATCATCTCGACGCTCTTCATGAACAGGAATGAATTCTTCATCGATTCTTCAAGAGGAATGACATCCTCGCTGCCTTTGAGCTTGATAGCATCCTCGGTGCTGGTTCATCTAACACAGTAGGTAGGTGCTCTCTTTGCAGCCATTAGTTTCATCAAACCGCACATCTACAAAGGTCAACAATCTTGTGAAGAACAATGTTGAAGACTCAGAGGTGTGCGAATCCTTTCCGTAACCAAGCATAAAACCTTCATGTGCTTTCGGTGCAAATTTAGAGTTGTGGTGAGGATCTCTAATCCAACATTTAGCAATCAAGACTTTGAAATAACTCACATTGGGTTTCTTGTCGTTGAGGAGTTCATAGGCGTCTTCTTGAAGAATTTGTGAAGATATACTCTGTTGATGATGTGGCAGCAAGATCAATTGCATCAATCCAAAACGCCGAGGCGTTTTGTATTCATCAAGCATAGTGCAAGCCATCTCAACAAGAGTTCTCGTTTTGCGCCGCCATTCTCACGAGGAGTATAGGGAGCAGATAACTCATGAGTAATACCAAGTTCATCAAGATAGGCATCAAGACCAGAATTCTTGAACTCGGCCCATTGTCACTTCGATATGCTTGATCTTCACACCAAAGTTGGTTGAAGCCCTCGAGGAAAATCGCTTGAAGACTTCCGCACTTCATGTTTGTAAGTAACAATGTGTACCCATGTATATCGAGAATAATCATCAACAATGCCAAAACCATATAAAGATGCATCATTAGTGACTGCTGAATAATGATTAGGTCCGAAGAGGTCCATGTGAAGAAATTCGAATGGACGGGTAGTGGTCATGATAGTCTTAGTTGGATGCTTGGCCTTGGTCATTTTCTGGCTTCACATGCTCCGCATAAGTGATCCTTGAGGAATTTGACATTCTCAATGCCAATGACATGCTTCTTCTTCACAAGCGTGTTCAAATTCCTCATACCTGCATGACCAAGTCGTCGATGCCAGAGCCAGCCTTCTGAAGCTTTTGCAAGTAGACACACGACTGGTTGTGGTCATGTAGAGAAATCAACAATATACAGATCTCCTCTCCTAAAGCCTTCGAAGACTTTGGAATTGTCAGCTTCCATAATCACAACACAACGATATTTGCCGAAGACAACAACCATATCAAGATCACAAAGCATTGAGACTGACATAAGATTGTATCCTAAGGACTCAACAAGCATGACCTTGTCCATGTGCTTATCCTTAGAGATAGCAACCTTACCAAGACCCAATACCGACTTTTGCCTTTGTCAAGAAAGATGATATGCTTCAGAGGTGACGGTGATAAGGAGCATCCATCAATAGATTCTTGCCACCAATCATGTGATTTGTACATCCACTATCGAGGACCCATTCAAGGGTTTTGGGTTGATCATCCTGCAGATGAATTAGTGTAGCTTATAATCTCATATGCTTCATCGATGAAGAATATGATATCAAGTTCATCGATGAATTTCACCAAGCAAGAAATAGATATAGCAAGATGAGGACATGTGAAATGAAAGTTCATTTCATCATGATTCGCTCAAGCGCCCTTTCGAGCATTTTTGTCGTCCCCAAAGAAATTCTTCAGACGTTAGAGCACGCCCGAGACCTGACCTCGCAGAAGAGATTAGTTCTTTTCTTCACCACCCACATCTGGAGGGGTGGCAAAGAGTTCATCATCCTGCGAGCACCATGTGAGAAAGGTGGCAAAGATGCCAAACCATTTCGCTTAGCATAAGAGGAGTTAGGGTATGCATATGAATAAGCAGAGTAATTCTTCGAGGACTTATGAACATAATGGTTTGAAGAATAATGCATATATTCATAGCCCTTAGCTCTACCCTGCGAGATAGAGTTGTTAGCACGATAATAGTCATATGAGGACTTTGATCCAGTTGAGGAATTTGATCCATGTGAAGAATTTGATCTGGGGTTCCTGTTCTTCATAGGTGGTGTCATGAGGACATTCACCTGAAGACTTTCAACACAGCTTTTGGGAACCTAGATTTTCTTCATAGGGGAACCGTTCCTGCAGTTAGTGCCAACATATCTAGCAAATACTTCACCATTCTGATTTTTGAACAGTTCATAGTTGGAGTCAAATGACTCATCAGAAGAATGAGGAGATTCACATGTAAAGCCAGATAAGTTAGGTGGATCAACTGGAGGTCCCTTTGCAGCAACCCATGAGGTTTTGGGGTACTGCTCAGGCTTCCAATATGTTCCATCAGCATTGAGTTTCCTCTCAAAGGCAATACCCTCTTTCCTAGGGTTTCGTTGAGGATCTGCTTTTGAGCACATCACAAAGTGTCTCGATGCCCTTTGAGGCTTTTGTACATGCTCGCATGTACAATTCCTTCAACCCTGCATTGTCAAGGATACTAGCAATGTCCTCGATGAGGAATTAGTGATAGCAAAGGCGATGAAGAATTTGTAACATTTGAAGCATTTGAACATTCAGGTGAAGAATTAGCGGATTCACGTTCAATGCACTTTAAGCATGGAGGAACAAATTCTTCCGAGAAGCGCTGATTTGTTGAGCTAGTAATGAATCGCGCCCTTCAAGATCTTCATAACACACTATTAGCTTTTCAAGATCTTCCTTTCTTTGAAGAGCTTCAAGAGAAAGCTTCTCATGATCTTGCTTTTCTTGAAGAAATTCATATGAAAGTTTCTCATGATCAGACAAGAGAGAGTTATGATGACCTTGAAGGTTATCATACCTAGACCAAGTCTCTCAAGATTTTCACCAAGGCTTTAGTGCGATCCATTTCTTCACCCAACATATCATCACTTTTATCTAGCATGTTTTGAACCTTTTCAAGAGCCCGTTGTTGTTTCACAGCAATTTTAGCAAGTTTAGAGTAGCTGGGCTTGAGATCCTCATCAGATTCATTTTCACTAGAGTCAGAGGAGTTGTATTTGAGTACCTTAGCTCCTTTTGCCATGAAGCAATAGGTGGGAGCGTAGCCATCATTATCTTCATCAGGCTTGTCGGTGGAGTCAGTTTCTTCAGTGTTGAAGATGGACTTGCTGACGAAGGCAGTAGCGATGGCCAGACTCGCCACACCAGACTCAGATTCTTCAGACTCCTCCTCTTCATTGTTTTCCTCAGATTTAGCTTTAGAGTCCATCTCCTTGCCAATGAATGCCCGAGCCTTCTTGAAGCTGCCCTTCTTGTGAGATGAGGACTTTGAGGTTTTGATGACGAAGATTTTGACGATTTCTTCTTCTTCTTTGCATCATCAGAACTGTAATCCTTGTATTTCTTCTTCTTCATTTCCTTTTCCCACTGAGGACAATCTTGAATATAGTGACCAGGCTTCTGGCATTTGTGGCAAAGTCTTCTTATAGTCACCGGATGAGGAGTCATTTCTCTTGAGGATTTTCCAAAGCAACCTCGCCTTGTGAATTTCTCGAATTTCTTCACAAGCAGTGCTAGATCCTGGCTCGCTTCTTCAGATCACCAAGGCTACTACCGTAATCCTCACATTCGAGTCGACACAACCTTAGCCTTTAGGGCACGTGGTTTGCCATAGTTTGAGCCATAGAGATCTCTTTTTTGAAGTCGGAACTCGTGAGTGTTTAGCCTTCGAGGATATCGGCAGGATCAAGCGACTTGTAGTCAAGACGTTCTTGTATCATCAGTCCCAGAGTATCAAATGAGGAATCAAGCGATCTCAGCAGTTTCTTCACAACTTCATGATCAGTGATGTCAGTGGCACCGAGGGCTTGAAGCTCATTTGAGATGTCAGTGAGGCGATCAAAGGTTTGTTGGACATTTTCGTTGTCGAGTCTTTTGAAGCGGTTGCAGAGATTCCGAAGAACATCGACTCGAGAGTCACGCTGAGTTGAGACTCCTTCATTTACTTTGGACAGCCTATCCTGTATAAGCTTAGCAGCTTCCAAAGCACTCACTCTTCCATACCGCCCTTTGCTCGATGGCCACATATGATATTCTTCGCTTGAGAATCGAGTTGTTTGAATCTCTTCACATCGGTAGCGTTCAAAGAGGGAGTGATGAGAGGGACACCATTTTCCACAACATACCAGAGATCATTGTCAATTGCTTCAAGATGCATTCACATCTTGTTCTTCCAGTAGGGGTAGTCCGTTCCATCAAAGGTAGGACACCCAGCCGAGACCTTGATCATACCTGCGATCGACATAACTAAAACTCCATGCGGTTAAACCAAAATCACATAGAACAAGGGAGTACCTTGCTCTGATACCAATTGAAAGTGCGTTATATCGACTAGAGGGGGGGTGAATAGGCGATTTTTATGAATTCTTCACTGAGGAATTTGCTGGTGAGGAAATTCCTTAGTGAAGAACTAATTGCAGCGGAATATGTACTCAGAAGCAAACATAACAGGATACAAACATAGTCAGCATGATGAAATGAAGACTAACACAGAGTACAGAAAGCGTAAACACAGGATAGCAAGATGAAGACAAACAGACTGAAGAAATTGAACTGAGGAATTTGTGAAAGTCTTCACTCAAAGTCTTCAAGCATAGATATGAACAACATTCAACACAAGAATGAGGAAATGAAAGAGTTGAAGAAATAGAACCAGTCAGTTGGTGAAGACAATGATTTGGTAAACCAGTTCAAGCTGTCTCTCGGTTATGCGTCTGTTGGAGCGGCCGAGTATTTAAACTCGAGGACACACATCCGGACACCCGATCTCGAGCCGCAACTCAGACACCCAGCCTCACCGTATTCTCCTTGAACTAACACCACGCAGGCCTCGTCCAATCACTCGTGGTAAGTCTTCAGTGACTTCAAACCTTCACAGAATTGGTCACTTGGCGATCCACAATTCCTCTTGGATGCTCTAGACCTTGACGCCTAACCGTCTGGAAGAAGCACAGCCTTCAAAGGTAACAAGCGTCGGATCCACGCAGATCAATTTCTTCATGATGCTCAATCACTTTGGGTTTGTGGGGTTTGGTTTTGGGATTTTCCTCACTTGATGATTTTCGCCAAAGTCCTCGGAGGATGGGTTGCTCTCAAATGACAAGTGTCAAGTTCTTCTCGAGCAGCCAACCAGCTAGTGGTTGTAGGGGCGGCTATTTATAGCCTAGGAGCAGCCCGACATGATAAGACATAAATGCCCATCAATGATATGACCGTTAGGTGGATAAGATATTTTGGGACAGCCATAGCAAAGACAACAGAACGGTTGGAAATTTGACTCTCAAATTCCTCGTATTATCATGTTCCTCATCAGTAGGCAATTCAAGACCGGCGAATTCCTAACTCCTCGATCGAGCAAAGTCCTCAAGGACTGTAAGAACTGCGTCTCACATTAAAGAATTTGACTGAACTATATGAGATTTCCAATGGCTTCACTCAAGGGATTGGTAGGTGTAGGATTTTGAGTTGAGCATCACATGGAAATTTTTCCTTAGTATTTCCTCGACCCCTTTAACAAAGACGGTGTTTCCTATGACTCAAGAAAGAGAAAATGAAACTACGAAAACAAAAGTCTTCACGCTTCATATTCCTCGAATGAATATCAAGTCTTCAAGGTCACACCAATTTCTTCACTTTCATAGTCTTCAGAAAGTCTTCAGAATATCAAAGTCTTCAGTTAAAGAACTTCATTTTTAGGGTCGACTTTCTCTGTAAATATCAAACTCCTCATAGACTTATAGACCCGTGTACACTCACAAACGCATCAGTTACTTAACCTATAAGTCTTCAATACACCAAAATCACTAAGGGGCACTAGATGCACTTACATGAACCCAAAGCCATGCACTTCTCCCATGGCAAGAACTACCAATCTAGTTGGCTAAACCAAACGGATAATTCGAAGAGACTTGCAAAGATAACTCAATCATACATAAAGAATTCAGAGAAGAATCAAATATTTTCCATAGATAATACTGGATCATAAACCCACAATTCATCGGTCTCAACAAACACACCGCAAAAACAAGATTACATCGAATAGATCTCCACGAGAGAGGGGGAGAACATTGTATTGAGATCCAAAAAGAGAGAAGAAGCCATCTAGCTACTAGCTATGGACCCGAAGGTCTGAATTAAACTACTCACACTTCATCGGAGGGGCTATGGTGATGATGTAGAAGCCCTCCATGATGGATGCCCCCTCCAGTGGAGCTCCGGAACAGGCCCCAAGATGGGATCTCGTGGATATAGAAGTTTGCGGTGGTGGAATTAGGTTTTTGGCTCCCTTTCTGATCATACAGGGATACGTAGGTATATATAGGAGGAAGGAGTACGTCGATGGAGCTCCGAGGGGCCCACGAGGTAGGGGGCGCGCCCTCCACCCTCGTGATCTCCTCGGAAGCTTCTTGGAGTAGGGTCCAAGTCTCCTGGATCACGTTCGGTGAGAAAATCACGTTCCCGGAGGTTTCATTCCGTTTGGACATTGTTTGATATTCCGTTTCTTCGAAATACTGAAATAGGCAAAAAACATCAATTCTGGGTTGGGCCTCTGGTTAATAGGTTAGTCCAAAAAATAATATAAAAGTGGAAAATAAAGCCCAATATAGTCCAAAACAGTAGATAAAGTAGCATGGAGCAATCAAAAATTATAGATACGTTAGAGACATATCAGGCATCCCCAAGCTTAATTCCTGCTCGTCCTCGAGTAGGTAAATGATAAAAAAGAATTTTTGATGCGGAGTGATACTTTGGCATAGTTTCAATGTAAGTCTTCTTAATCATGGTATGAGTATTCAGATCCAAAAGATTCAAGGTAAAAGTTCATATTGACATAAAAATAATAATACTTCAAGCATACTAATCAAAGCAATCATGTCTTCTCAAAATAACATGGCCAAAGAAAGTTCATCCCTACAAAATCATATAGTTAGGCTATGCTTCATTTTCACACACAAAGATGTTCCCAACTTCTATACCCCGATGACAAGCCAAGCAATTGTTTCATACTCAAATAATCTCAAACTTTTTCAACCTTCACGCAATACATGAGCGCGAGCCATGGATATAGCACTATGGGTGGAATAGAATATGATGATGGGGATTGTGTGGAGAAGACAAAAAAGGAGAAAGTCTCACATTGACGAGGCTAATCAACGGGCTATGGAGATGCCCATCAATTTATGTCAACATGAGGAGTAGGGATTGCCATGCAACGGATGCACTAGAGCTATGAATGCTCAACAAAAGAAAACTAGTGGGTGTGCATCCAACTTGCTTGCTCATGAAGACCTAGGGCATTTGAGGAAGCCCATCATAGGAATATACAAGCCGAGTTCTATAATGAAAAATTCCCACTAGTATGAACAAGACAACTTATGAGACTCACTATATGAAAAACATGGTGCTACTTTGAAGCACAATATATGAGATTCACTACATGAAGAACAAGGTGCTACTTTGAAGCACAAGTGTGGTAAAAGGATAGTAACATTGTCCCTTCTCTCTTTTTCTCTCATTTTTTTATTTTTTTTATTTGGGCCTTTTCTCTTTTTTTATGGCCTCTTTTTTTATTTGGGCTTCCTTTGCCTCTTTTTTCGTCCGGAGTCTCATCCCGACTTGTGGGGGAATCACAGTCTCCATCATCCTTTCCTCACTTGGGACAATGCTCTAATAATGATGATAATCACACTTTTATTTTTCTTACAACTCAACAATTACAACTCGAAACTAGAACAAGATATGACTCTATATGAATGCCTCCAGTGTGTA
Organism: Aegilops speltoides; assembly: GCA_021437245.1. Classification (NCBI taxonomy): domain Eukaryota; kingdom Viridiplantae; phylum Streptophyta; class Magnoliopsida; order Poales; family Poaceae; genus Aegilops; species Aegilops speltoides. The sequence continues at coordinate 137,690,748 of CM038145.1, read as the reverse complement.
ATCGGGATGGTGCAATGAATCAAGAGTGACATGTATGAAAAATAATGCATGGTGGCTTTGCCACAAATACGATGTCAACTACAAGATCATGCAATGGCAATATGACAAAAGTAAAGTATGTCATGATGAACGGAATGGTGGAAAGTTGCATGGCAATATATCTTGGAATGGCTATGGAAATGCCATAATAGGTAGGTATGGTGGCTCGTTTTTAGGAAGATATAAGGAGGTTTATGTGTGAAAGAGCGATCATATCACGGGTTTGATGCACCGCAAAGTTTGCACCAACTCTCAATGTGAGAAAGGGCAATGCACGGTATCAAGAGGCTAGCAAATGCGGAAAGGTAAAAGTGCGATAATCCATGGACTCAGCATTATTCAAAAGAACTCATATACTTATTGCAAAAATTTAGAACCATCAAAAATCATGTACTACGCACAATGCTCCTAGGGTGATAGATTGGTAGGAAAAGACCATCGCTCGTCCCCGACCGCCACTCATAAGGATGCACAAGCCAGGTACACTTCATGCTTCAAATTTGTTACACAACTTTACCCATACGTGCATGCTACGGGACTTACAAACTTCAACACAAGTATTTCTCAAATTCACAACTACTCAACTTGCACGACTTTGATATTATTACCTCCATATCTCAAAACAATTATTAAGCATTAAATTTATCTTAGTATTCAATTCAATCAAAAGAAAGTTTCACATATCTTGAACACTAAGTATATTAACATTAAGCAAATTACCATGCTATTAATGACTCTCAAAATAATCTAAGTGAAGCATGAGAGATCTTTAAAACAAATCCACCACCGTGCTCTAAAAGATCTAAGTGAAGCACTAGAGCAAAAACTATCACGCTCAAAAAGATATAAGTGAAGCACTATGAGCAACTATCAAGCTCAAAAGATATAAGTGAAGCACTATGAGCAAAATTATCAAGCTCAAAAGATATAAGTGAAGCACTATGAGCAAAACTGTCAAGCTCAAAAGATATAAGTGAAGCACATAGAGTATCTAACAAATTCCAAATCATGTATGGCTCTCTCAAAAGGTGTGTACAGCAAGGATGATTGTGGTAGACTAACAAGCAAAGACACAAATAATACAAGACGCTCCAAGCAAAACACATATCATGTTGGTGAATAAAAATATAGCTCCAAGTAAATTACCGATGGAAGTGGATTTAAAGAGGGATGCCTTCCGGGGCATCCCCAAGCTTTGACTTTTTGGTGTCCTTGGATTATCTTGGGGGTGCCATGGGCATCCCCAATCTTAGGCTCTTGCCACTCCTTGTTCCATAATCCATCAAAAGAATTCATCCAAAACTTGAAAACTTCACAACACAAAACTCAACAAATCTCGTGAGCTCCGTTAGAGAAAGAAAACAAAAGACTACTTCAAGGTACTGTAATGAACTCATTCTTTATTTATATTGGTGTTAAACCTACTGTATTAGAACTTTTCTATGGTTTATAAACTAATTTACTAGCCATAGATTCATCAAAATAAGCAAACAACACACGAAAAACAGAATCTGTCAAAAACAGAACAGTCTGTAGTAATCTGTAACTAACTCAAACTTCTGGAACTCTAAAAATTCTACCAAAATAAGAAGTCCTGGAAAATTTGTTTATTGATCAGAAGCAAAAATAATCAACGCAAAAGCGCTCTCCAATAAAAAATGGCAGCTAATCTCGTGAGCGCTAAAGTTTCCGTTTTTCAGCAGAATCAAATCAACTATCATCATAGGTTATCCTATAGGTCCTACTTGGCACAAACACTAATTAAAACATGAAAACACATCCAAACAGAAGGTATATGGATTATTTATTCCTAAACAGAACCAAAAACAAAAAAACACAAAATAAAATTGGGTTGCCTCCCACAAGTGCTATCGTTTAACGCCTCGCTAGGCATAAAAGCAAAGATAGATCTAGGTATTGCCATCTTTGGTAAGCAATCCATAAGTGGCTCTCATGATAGATTAATATGGTAATTTTATTTTCTTTCTAGGAAAGTGTTCCATGCCCTTCTTTAAGGGAAATTTGAATCTAATATTCCCTTCCTTCATATCAATAATTGCACCAATCGTTCTAAGGAAAGGTCTACCAAGAATAATAGGACATGAAGGATTGCAATCTATATCAAGAACGATAAAATCTACGGGCACATAATTCCTATTTGCAACAATAAGAACATCATTAATTCTTCCCATAGGTTTTTTAATAGTGGAATCCGCAAGATGCAAGTTTAGAGAGCAATCATCAAAATCACGAAAATCTAGCAAATCACATAGGGTTTTGGGAATAGTAGAGACACTAGCACCCAAATCACATAAAGCATGAAACTCATAATTTCTAATTTTAATTTTGATAGTAGGTTCCCACTCATCATGGAGTTTTCTAGGGATAGAAACTTTCAACTCAAGTTTTTCTTCATAAGATTGCCTTAAAGCATCAACAATGTGTTCGGTAAAGGCCTTATTTCGACTATAAGCATGAGGAGATTCTAGCACGGATTGCAACAAGGAAATACAACCAATCAAAGAGCAATTTTCATAATTAAATTCCTTGAGATCCAAAATAGTAGGTTTAGCAACATCACAGTTTCTATTTATTTCAATCCCACTTTCATCAATTTCATCATCAAGATCTAGAAACTCCGAATTCTTAAAACGCCTTCTAGGTAAAGGAAGATAATCTTCAGATTCATCAAGATTCATATTGCAAAACAAAGATTTAATGGGGGACACATCAATAACGTTTAGATCTTCATCTTGATTTTCATAGGGATTAGAAGAACACGCTTTAATAAAGGCATCTTTGGAAGCACGCATCCTAGCGGTTCTTTCTTTACACTCGTCAATGGAAATTCTCATAGCTTTGAGAGACTAATTGATATCATGCTTAGGAGGAATAGATATAAGCTTTAAAGAATCAATTTCAAGAGAAATTCAATCAACGTTCATAGCCAAATCATCAACTTTAAGCAATTTCTCTTCAAGCAAAGCATTAAAATTCTTTTGTGAATTCATAAACTCTTTAACACTACTCTCAAATTCAGAGGGCATCTTATTAAAATTTCCATAAGAGTTGTTGTAGGAATTTCCATAATTGTTAGAAGGTTTGCTAGGAAAAGGCCTAGGATTAAAATTCCCTCTATAAGAGTTGTTTCCAAAACTATTCCTACCAACAAAATTCACATCCATAGATTCATTATTATTCTCAAGCAAAGTAGATAAAGGCATATCATTAGGATCAAGAGGAGTATTTTTTGGAGAAAACATCTTCATAAGTTCATCCATCTTTTCACTCAAAACATTGATTTCTTCTATAGCATGCACTTTTTTACTAGAAGATCTTTCGGTGTGCCATTGAGAATAATTAGCCATAATATTATCAAGCAATTTGGTAGCATCCCCAACGTAATTTCCATAAAAGTGCCTCCCATGTCAATCTAAAAGATTTCTAGAAGCAAAATTCAATCCGGCATAAAAATTTTGTATGATCATCCATAAATTCAAACCATGAGTAGGGCAATTGCGAAGTAATAATTTCATTCTTTCCCAAGATTGGGCAACATGCTCATGATCAAGTTGTTTAAAATTCATGATATCGTTTCTAAGAGTGATAATCTTAGCGGGAGGAAAATACTTAGAGATAAAAGCATCTTTGCACTTGTTCCAAGAATCAATACTATTTTTAGGCAAAGACGAAAACCAAACTTTAGCACGATCTCTAAGTGAAAACGGAAATAACTTCAATTTGACAATATTGTTATCCGTATCTTTTTTCTTTTGCATATCACACAAATCGACAAAATTGTTTAGATGAGTAGCGGCATCCTCACTAGGAAGGCCGGCGAATTGATCTTTCATAACAAGATTCAGCAAAGCAGTATTGATTTCACAAGACTCATTAAGAGGAGCAATCGGAGTACTAAGGAAATCATTATTATTGATATTCGAGAAATCACACAATTTGGTATTATCTTGCGCCATGGCAACAAGTAATCCAACACACAAGCAAACAGAAAGGCAAACGGGAAAAAGAGGAGGAGATTGGGAAAGAGAGGGCGAAAAAACGGCAAGGGTGAAGTGGGAGAGAGGAAAACGAGAGGCAAATGGCAAATAATGTAATGCGAGAGATAGGGATTGTGATGGGTACTTGGTATGTTGACTTTTGCGTAAGCCTCCCCGGCAACGGCGCCAGAAATTCTTCTTGCTACGTCTCGAGCTTGCATTGGTTTTCCCCGAAGAGGAGAGGATGATGCAGCACATTAGCGTATGTATTTCCCTCAGTTTTTGAGAACCAAGGTATCAATCCAGTAGGAGGTCACACGCAAGTCCCTCGTACCTGCACAACATGATAGCAACTCGCAACCAACACGATAATTTGAAGAGACTTGCAAAGATAACTCAATCATACATAAAATAATTCAGAGAAGAATCAAATATTTTCCATAGATAATACTGGATCATAAACCCACAATTCATCGGTCTCAATAAACACACCGCAAAAAGAAGATTACATCGAATAGATCTCCACGAGAGAGGGGGAGAACATTGTATTGAGATCCAAAAGAGAGAAGAAGCCATCTAGCTACTAGCTATGGACCCGAAGGTCTGAAGTAAACTACTCACACTACATCGAAGGGGCTATGGTGATGATGTAGAAGCCCTCCGTGATGGATGCCCCCTCCGGCGGAGCTCCGGAACAGGCCCCAAGATGGGATCTCATGGATACAGAAGGTTGCGGCGGTGGAATTAGGTTTTGGCTCCCTTTCTGATCATACGGGGATACGTAGGTATATATAGGAGGAAGGAGTACGTCGGTGGAGCTCCGAGGGGCCCACGAGGTAGGGGGCGCACCCAAGGGGGGGTGCCCTCTGTCGTGGTTCTAAGTCTGACAGTAGAGTGGGGGTAGGTATGGAGAGGCAAGGTCCTAGCTATGGAGAGGTTGTAGACACAAGCGATGTACGAGTTCAGGCCCTTCTCGGAGGAAGTAAAAGCCCTACGTCTCGGAGCCCGGAGGCGGTCGAGTGGATTATGTGTATATGAGTTACAGGGGTGCGAACCCTTCTGCCTGTGGAGGGGGGTGGCTTATATAGAGTGCGCCAGGACCCAGCCAGCCCATGTAATGAAGGGTTTAAGGTACATTAAGTCTGGGGCGTTACTGGTAACGCCCCACATAAAGTGTCTTAACTACCATAAAGTCTACTTAATTACAGACCATTGCAGTACAGAGTGCCCCTTGGCCTTCTGGTGGTCGAGTGAGTCTTCATGGTCGAGTCCTTCAAGTCAGTCGAGTGGGTTCCTCGTAGGTCGACTGGAAGGTGATCTCTTCTAAGGGTGTCCTTGGGTAGGGTACTTAGATCAGGTCTATGACCCTACCCTAGGTACATGAATCCATCATTAGCCCCCGAATGGATTGAGGCTTGAGTGAGGAAGGAATTGATGTTGTTTCCGATTGGCCTTTGCATACTGGTCATGCGTTGTTTTGAACCAAGAATCTCTTTGTTGATAGTGAGCAATTTTTCTTCAGTCGACTTGATCCATTCTTTTCTTTCGTCGAGTGATCTTTTGGACTTTGCCGATTTCCGAGCGACGGATCGCAGGAAATCCTGCGTCTGATAGACCGATCTGCCGTTCGCGGATTCCGCGGGATATGAAATTTGGGGAAGCGCGCGAAGCGGGGCGGACCGCGGTGCTCGAATGGGATAGGGCATAGACGCCTTGATCCTCATGCCACTTTTTTCGCCACGTATCGCGTCCGCGCAACTGTTTCAGGATATGATTAGATCGACCGGGCCCACCTGTCATCCACTCGGAAGGGATCTTATAAATGCGCCCGGCGAGGGTTTTTGAACAAAGGCCTCAAAGATTCCTCTCTCGCTCTCCTCGTCTCGCCTAACGCGCTCGCTCGCCTCAAGACAACTTCTCCTCGCGATCTCGCCGCAGCCATGGTGAAGGAAAAGACGGCGCGCTGAACGCTAAAGAAGGCGCCGGCGACGGAGAAGGCGAAGGGAGATCCACCACCGCAGCTGGTCTTCATCTAGATCTCGCCGCGAAAGGCTGGGTCCAGGAGATTCGATCCGGCCGACCATCACGGAGACGGATCTCTCGACATGGCTAACGACGGCTCGATCCCCACGGAGCCGCAAGGCTTCCGGGGAAAGAGTGGCAGCCCCAGCCGGAAGAGGGTGAGTGCGTGCTTCTGGCCACCCATGTCGACCGCGGATTTTCTTTGCCACCGAGTGTTTTCTTCCGAGGCATATGGAGGACACCACGCTGGAGATAGAACTGCACATAAGGTATTGCAATCCGGTTTTTATTGGCCTACTCTCTTCAAAGATGCACGTAAGTTTGTCTTGTCTTGTGATGAATGTCTGAGAATTGGTAATATTAGTAGACGTCAAGAAATGCCTATGAATTATTCTCTTGTTATTGAACCATTTGATGTTTGGGGCTTTGACTATATGGGACCTTTTCCTCCTCTAATGGATATACACATATTTTAGTTGTTGTTGATTACATTACTAAGTGGGTAGAAGCTATTCCAACTAGTAGTGCTGATCATAACACCTCTATTAAGATGCTTAAAGAAGTTATTTTTCCAAGGTTTGGTGTCCCTAGATATCTCATGACTGATGGTGGTTCACATTTATTCATGGTGTTTTTCGTAAAATGCTTGCTAAGTACGATGTTAATCATAGAATAGCATCTCCATATCACCCACAGTCTAGTGGTCAAGTAGAGTTGAGTAATAGAGAGCTCAAATTAATTTTGCAAAAGACTGTTAATAGATCTAGAAAGAATTGGTCCAAGAAACTTGATGATGCACTATGGGCCTATAGAACTGCATATAAGAATCCTATGGGTATGTCTCCATATAAAATGGTTTATGGAAAAGCATGTCACTTACCTCTCGAACTTGAACATAAGGCATATTGGGCCATTAAAGAGCTCAATTATGATTTCAAACTTGCCAGTGAGAAGAGGTTATTTGACATTAGCTCACTTGACGAATGGAGAGCCCAAGCATATGAGAATGCCAAGCTATTTAAAGAAAAATTTAAAAGATGGCATGACAAAAGGATACAAAAGCATGAGTTTAACGTAGGTGATTATGTGTTGCTATTCAACTCTCGTTTATGTTTTTTGCAGGAAAACTTCTCTCTAAATGGGAAGGCCCTTATGTTATCGAGGAGGTCTATCATTCCGGTACCATAAAAATCAACAACTTCGAAGGCACAAGTCCGAGGGTGGTGAACGGTCAAAGAATCAAACATTATATCGCAGGTAATCCTATAAATGTTGAAACTAATATTATTGAAACCGTGACCCCGGAAGAATACATAAGAGACACTTTCGAGAACGTTTCAGACCCCGAAAAGGAATAGGTATGTGGTACGGTAAGTAAACCGACTCCAAAACAATTCTAATAGAAATTTTTCTCCGTTTTGGAATATTTAAGAAAATAGGAAAATAAGAAGTAGTCCGGGAAGGACACGAGGCGTCTACGAGGGTGGTGGGCGCGCCCTACCTTACTGGGCGTGCCCCCTGCCTTGTGGGCACCTCGTGTGCTCTCCGGACTCTGTTTTCTTGCACGATACTTCTTCTGGTCGGTAAAAATTCATTATATAATCTCCCGAAGGTTTTGACCACCGTATCACGCAAAAATCTTCTATCTTTGTTTCGAGCTGTTTTTCCGACAAATCTGGAGCATCATGACGCCACCCTCCTTCAACAATGAGGACAAGGATGCTTGACTATTGAAGATAGAACTGAAGAGAGAAGAACTTGAGGAGATCAACAAGGATGATGGGATCAAGAAGGCCATTGAGGATCAAGCTCCGGCGGCCGAAGAAGAAAACATCCCTCAAACTCTTCCTAACCTCTTTACCCCAACTGAGATTGAAGCTTTCAAGATGATTGAGTTAGCTCGCATACAAAACAAGTATCTCACACAGGAAAATATTTTGTTGAAGGAGCATATCGTCGCACTCAAGGGCATTATTCGCAAATTGGAAGAGCTTCTACGCTCGATGTGCGATTATCCATCACCATCACCACCTTCTTCATCACCTCCGAGGACATAATCACATGGGTATGGGAACTCCCCTTGGCAACTGCCAAGCTTGGGGGAGGTGCCCCGGTATCGTATCACCATCACACTCCTATCTTTACCGTTTTACTTAGTTCGATCCTTTTGGTAATATCTTGATCTAGTAGATTAAAGTTTTGGTATGAATTAGTTTTGAGTTTTGCTTTGTGATCCCTCTATGTAATCGAGTCCGTGAGCTATATATAATAAAGATTAGTGTTGAGTCAAGGGCTTTGCTATCTTGCTATGATCTTAAGTGCATAAAAGAGAATAAAAAAATAAAAGAGTTCATATTGATCTTATAGATAGTGATGACTTCACATATAGAGAGTACGAGGCTTAAAATTTGTTGAGAGTTGGTAAACATAGTTTTGGTCATCGTTGAAACTAATAGGAAGTAATATAGAAAGAGAGGTTTTCACATATAAATATACTATCTTGGACATCTTTTATGATTGTGAGCACTCATTAAAGTAAGACATGCTAAAGAGTTTATGTTGGACAAGGAAGACAATGTAATGGGTTATCTTTTCTCACATCTCAGTTAAAGTATATTGTCATGGATCATTCAAACATGTTGAGCTTGCCTTTCCACCTCATATGGAGGACACCACGCTGAGGAGTAACTCACGGTCAGTCATCACCCTGGGGGTTGTTGCTTGAGGCTTTTGCTTGGCTGAGGTATTTGCGGCAGAGTCATGTGTTGCAGAATCGTCATTGGTGGAGTAAGATGTAGCTAGACGGAATTGACCATCCAATGGATGAGTGCCTTCATCAATCACAAAGAGCTGCCTTGCCCTTATCATCGATGATGAAACCGGTCGCTTGAGGACTTCAATGGGCGGCAAGTAGCTACCATGGTTCGAGTGTCACCTTGTAATTCAAAGGAAGATCTTGCCCTTATGAATCTCATAATCCAAGGCGCATAGGGCTTCAGTTCAAAAGGTGACATTGCAACATTAGCCAGAGTCCTCATGAAGAAATCATGGAAGTTGACGGGAACGCCATGAATGATGTTGAAAAGCATGTTCTTCATGATGCCAACGACATCTTCATCATTTGAGTCGTGGCCTTTGATGGGACTCATTGTCTTTGTCAGGATTCGATAGACAGTCCGAGGCACATACAACAATTCCTTGACGAGGAATTTGGTTCGAGGGGCCTGCCCTGGCTTCAAAGGCTTCATGAGCACTTGCATATAATGATCACCACCGTGGTCATTGTAGATGCAACGCACTTTCATGGGGAGGATCAAGAGGAAGGACACGGCAATTCAGTTGCGGTGCCTTGTAGTGAGTGTTTTCCGTCATCCAATCCAGCACCCATGAATTGACATCTTCAGCATCGCCAGTGATATGCAAAGTAGCATAGAACTCAAGAATGAGTTCTTCATTCCATCCACGAGATATCGGTCAGAAATCCAAAGAGTCTCGCATCGTGAATAACTCGAGGACTGGCTCAAGCATGGTAGTGATTCCATATCCACATGAGGAATATGCTCATGATCAAGATTTTGTCCTTGTCAAAGAGCACCGAGGAATAGAAGTTGGCTTGAGTAGCAGTCCGTAAGCGCTCTTTTCCTCATGCGAGCAGAGTCATATGGATTGTAAGCAGTGAAGAACACATGCTCAGAAAAGAAGTCTTCAGCCTTGAATTTTTGCTTGCTCGAGAACGGATTCTTCGGTTTGGGCAGAGGAATGTCATTGATTTGCAGCACAACCTCAGGAATCGCGATCTCAGGTGCTTCAGGCTGAGGAATTTCTGGTTCCTCTTCTTGTGCAGTTTGGGGATCAAGAAGAGGTTCTTCAAAGACTAGCGGCTGGAATTTCTTCATGAACAGAAGATGTAGGATGAGTTTCTTCAGAGCCCAATTGAACAGTTGTAGCCGGGGACTGAGGAATTTGTTGAATCGGAGTGAAGAGAGGAGTATTGGGATGCTGACTTTCCCAAAAGTCATCGCTCATCACCGTGTAGTGCATCCAATATCCACGCTTTCATCTTCTTTTCAATTTCTCAACACCAGCCTCTTCACCGTGAACCGAGGCATGGGTGAGGAACGATCGGCTGTGAAGGGAATGCTTCCACTTCAATTTCTTCATCAACCTGTTCTGAGGTAGCAACAGATTGATTTTCTTCATCAGATCCGCTTGGGATCTTGTAGTCTTCTCCATAAGGAACAATTTCCTTAGACGACATGGAGGAAATGGGAACGACATCAATAGGATTTTCAAGCGAGCTGGTCATTGTCTTCATTTTCTTCGCAGCCAAAGAATTTGACGCAGCAGATGCCTTCCTCTTCTTCGCTGCAGCTCGTTCTGCAGCCTTTGTCTTCTTCACTTCATAAGCAGAAGGAAGAATTGGAGTTGGTGTTGGCGCAGGAGGAGCTGAGGACTGTGGTTCGCTTTCTTCAGCGTATCGTGCAGCTTGCCTCGATCTCTTCAGCTTTCTTGAGCGCACCACTAGTGGATGCCCAGGAATTTCTTCAATGGCGGAATAGAGTCATCAGCCCTCGAACTTGTATTCTCATCAAGAAGTCGAAAGTCATCAGCAGTCTTGGCATGTTTTTTAGCAGGCTGAGCGAGTCTTCACTGAGGATTTGCTTGTTGCGATGGGGCTGCAATAGTTGTCATTTTCTTCGTCAAATTGATTTAATCTCACCTTGGCTCCTTGCCAATCAGCATTGTAAGCATCGAAATCCTTGCTGAGGGCTTGGATTTCAGATTGAGCTTTGAGAAGTTCTTCAGGAGTCAGGTTGACGATGTTCTTCCTCAGAAGCTTCTCCTTTCTGGCTTGTGCTCTCTTTATCTCACGAGCCTTTTCAAATTTCCATTTCTCTTCAGTGATGAAATGGTTCAACATATGACTTTGACTAGGAGTCAGTGGTAGATCAGGTATGGGAGTGTTTGGGTCCTGATGCCATAAGTCGATGAAGTCAAGGATCTTCTTCAGATCCAAAAGCAGAGGCACAGTTGTTCCTTTGGCTCTAGCGGCCTTTGTCAGTCTGTCTCTGATGATTTCTGCAAGTTCTTCATCAGAAGCTTCATCATCAGAGGGCACGTTGAAGGCAACCTGTTTCTTTCTTGGACTTGGCCGAGGACCGCGTCCAGCTGTTGCTTTTGTCTTCAGCAGATTGGGGCCTGATGAGGACATTGGTGCAGCTGAGGAACTTGCTGAGACACCAGAAGGAATCGAGAAACCCTGAGTCCTTTGACAGGTAGCCAGATGCACAGGAGTTGAGGACTTGGAGGGAGCTGCTGAGGATTTTGAGGGAGCAGCAGCAGTCTGAGGAATTTGCCGTGAGGGCGCGGCTGAGGAACTGGGCCGTGAGGGTGCTGATGGTGAAGCACTTGGCTTGCGAGCAGGCTTCTTCGGCATTGATTTCCTCGGCTTGACCGAGGTCTCAGCAAGCAGAAGAACAAGAGAATCCTTATTGAATTTCCTCACCGCCTCCTTGGCCTGTCTTGCCAATTTGGCTTGGCGCCTCGACCATTCTTCAGAAAGTCTTCACCACGCTTGATGCTGGTGGGATCAGCGACTTGGCCAAAGCCAATGGAGCTCTTGGGCATGGAGGGTTTAAGGCTAATTTCTTCATGTACTTGGGAGTAACATAGCGATATTCCTCCATTCTCGTGCCCATCTTCGTTCTATCCTCCGGATGCGACTTTGCGCTGATTTTTGGTCTCCTTGCCGAATTTGGCTTCATCAAAAAGAATCTTTGTAAATTTCATCAGAATCTCAAAGGCAGTCATGACCTCCGGTTTCTTTCCTCCCTTCTGCGGTCTCTTGCCTTCTGCCATTTTCTTCAGATGAGGAATTTGAACAATAGAACACTTTGAAGAAGTATGCAGTTTTTCTTCGAGGAACGCTGCAAATGAGTTAAGTTGATGAGAACCTAGTGATTCAAAGAATGACATGAGTACCGTGAACAGTGTAGGTGCGAGGAATTTGGAGAGGTCATATGCGTTCTCAGACGATTTTTCAAAAGGAACAAGTTTTGAGGAATTTGATCAGTTGAGCCTTGAGGAATTTCACTAAGCGTTTTGTCTCAGGTTCCAGAGTTGTACAGATTGAAAATCCGCACAATTGAGGAATCTTGAAGAAATGAATGCTTAGAGAGATAAATCAAGAGCATACAGTGTGTGAGGTGTTCATATGTGAAGATTTGAAGAATAAAACATCTTTGAAGATTTTCAGAAAGATTTGAGAATCAAAGCGAGTAATAAAAGTGACTTTTAATTACCCGAACTGAAGAACACGACGAACAGAGATGAACTGTAGTGAAGTTCATCACGTTAGATCTCCCGCGCCCTAACTTGGCAGAGGGAGACAGCTACGGCGGCGGCGGAGTGAAGATTTCCGCAGCCGGCGCGAGTACGACGGCGACGAGGTCGAGGCAGTGAAGCTCTTCCTCACCGGCGGCGATGAAGTAGCGGCAGCGCTAGGGTTTGAGGAGAGGTCGAGCGAGAGACAACGACCGAGCAGAGTAAATGAAGTAAGGAAGGGAGAGGGGTATTTATAGCCGCGGTGAAAACTGTTCGCCCGAAGATTTTGGGACGAACATGCCCCTGCCCTTTCTTCTTCACGCGACATGTGTCACCCACGTACTGTGCAGATGAGATCATGTAGGATCATGGGTGAATAAACTAATGTATCGTGGGATACGGAACGGTTTGAGCGGTAAATCCGAAAATCTGGATAAGATTTGTTTTAAAAATTTCGTTCGCAATTTCTTCAGCAGTCAAGGACACAGTGAAGACTTTGAACGAGTTTCAATCAGAACGCTCATGAAGAATTTGTGAATAGATTGGGTTGAGTATAGCATAGAGGGGGAAGGGTCCGATCACATTCACTTAGCAGAAATCGCAACTTGAAGAATTAGCAATAAGTGAATGCTGTAGAGGACATAAACTCATATATATATATATATATATATATATATATATATATATAGCCAATGAAGAAAAACGATGGAAACATTGAAGATTTTGCAAAATTGAAGAATTTGAAAAACTAAGGAATTTCGAAAATGAGGAAAAACTCAGATTGAAGATTTTCAACTTTTGTGGTGGCGTAACCCACCGTATAAGAATGATGATTTCATACACAGCGCATAATTGTCGAGGGTTCTCGAGAATCAGATTCTTCATTAATTTCTTCACACTTAGAGTGTTATTCTTCGTTGATTGAAGAAAACGCTTTCTTCATGTGTTGCACATCTAAGTCATCAATTCTCGCATAAGGGTTAGGATGTGTGTCCTTTTCAAAGAACATTCAAGATTCTAAGATATTTAGCTCACACCGCAACTTGCTAAATCTCTTCTCATCCAAGGGCTTAGTGAAGATATCAGCTAGCTGTTCTTCGCCTTCACATGCTCGATGGAGATATCGCCTTCAACACATGATCACGAAGAAAATGATGACGAATCTGGATGTGCTTAGTCTTCGAGTGCCGAACTGGGTTGTGAGCAATCTTGATGGCACTCTCATTGTCGAGAGGAGAGGCACATTCTTCACGCTGACGCCATAGTCCTTGAGGGTTTGCTTCATCCAAAGCAGTTGAGCATAGCATGAGCCAGCAGAAATGTATTCAGCTTCAGAGAGATACAAGATACGCAGCTCGCTTTCTTCGAGGACCAATGCACCAAAGATCGTCCGAGGAAATGACAAGTGCCGATGTTGACTTGTGGTCCACACGATCACCAAAGATAGTCGAGTCGAAATATCCAATGAGATCAAAAGCAGAGCCCTTGGGGTACCATAATCCTAGTGTTGGTGTGTGAGCTAGATATCAAGAATATGCTTCACAGCCTTATGGTGTGATTCCTTCTGCAGCTTGAAATCGGCACACATGCAAACACTAAGCATTATATCCGCCTAGATGCACATAAGTACAATAAAGAACCAATCATGGAGCGGTATACCTTGTGATCAAAGTCAATACCATTTTCATCAAGGCATAGATGGCCATTTGTGGGCATAGGAATTTTGACGCTTTGCAATCTTGCATGCCGAATTTCCTCAAGACATCTTTGAGGTATTTCTCCGAGATATGAATATGCCATTGCGCTGCCGATTTAATTTGAAGACCTAAGAAGAATTTCAATTCTCCCATCATAGACATTTGATATTCTTCACTCATCATATAGGCAATTCATCACTATATCGTTGGTTAGTACAGCCAAAGATAATATCATCAACATATATTTGGCACACAAACAGTTCACCATCATATGATTTAGTAAAAGAGTAGGGTCAAGTGAACGGTGTGAAGCCATTCTTCACGAAGAATTCCTTCAATGTGTCATACCACGCCCGAGGGCTTGCTTGAGGCCATAGAGGGCCTTATTGAGTCTCAAGACTTTGTCGATTCTTGGGATCTTCAAAACCCGGGGTTGAGCAACATATACTTCTTCCTCAAGCTTACCATTGAGGAATGCACTTTTCACATCCATTTGATATAAGATGATATCATGATGGTTAGCATAGGCAAGTAAAATGTAATAGCCTCAAGTCTAGCAACAGTGAAAAGTTTCATCGAAATCAATTCCTTCAACCTGTGTGTAGCCTTGAGCTACTAGTCGTGCCTTTATTCCTCACCACAAGGCCATTTTCATCTTGCTTGTTGCGGTAGATCCACTTTGTGCCAATGATATTATGCTTGCGAGGATCCGGCGATTGACCAATTCCTGGACATTGTTTAACTCGAATCGATGTAATTCTTCTTGCATAGCCCGAATCCACTCCGCCCGAAATGCTTCATCTACCTTAGTGGGCTCGAGATAGAGACAAAAGCATAGTGCCCACAAAAGTTAGATAAGTGTGAGGCTTTTGAGCGTGTGAGAGGACCTGGTGCGCTAATGTCATCGATGATCTTCTCCACTTGCACTTCTTTTGCAACGCGTGGATGAGTTGGTTGTCGCTGAGGATTTTGATCAGCATTTTCTTCGACACCATTTTCCTCATCATGTTCTTCAGGTGCATCATCTCGACGTTCTTCATGAACAGGAATGAATTCTTCATCAGATTCTTCAGTAGGAATGACATCCTCAGTTGCCTTGAGCTTGATAGCATCCTCGGTGCTGGTTCATCTAACACGTAGGTAGGTGCTCTCTTTGCGAGCCATTAGTTTCATCGAACCGCACATCTACAAAGGTCAACAATCTTGTGAAGAACAATGTTGAAGACTCAGAGGTGTGCGAATCCTTTCCGTAACCAAGCATAAAACCTTCATGTGCTTTCGGTGCAAATTTAGAGTTGTGGTGAGGATCTCTATTCCAACATTTAGCAATCAAGACTTTGAAATAACTCACATTGGGTTTCTTGTCGTTGAGGAGTTCATAGGCGTCTTATTGAAGAATTTGTGAAGATATACTCTGCTGATGATGTGGCGGTAGTATCAATTGCATCAATCCAAAACGCCGAGGCGTTTTGTATTCATCAAGCATAGTGCAGCCATCTCAACAAGAGTTCGTTTTGCGCCCACGACGCCATTCTCACCGAGGAGTATAGGGAGCAGATAACTCATGAGTAATACCAAGTTCATCAAGATAGGCATCAAGACCAGAATTCTAGAACGCAGTTCCATTGTCACTTCTGATATGCTTGATCTTCACACCAAAGTTGGTTGAAGCCCTCGAGGAAAATCGTTTGAAGACTTCCTGCACTTCATGTTTGTAAGTAACAATGTGTACCCATGTATATCGAGAATAATCATCAACAATGCCAAAACCATATAAAGATGCATCATTAGTGACTGCTGAATAATGATTAGGTCCGAAGAGGTCCATGTGAAGAAATTCGAATGGACGGGTAGTGGTCATGATAGTCTTAGTTGGATGCTTGGCCTTGGTCATTTTTCTGGCTTCACATGCTCCGCATAAGTGATCCTTGAGGAATTTGACATTCTCAATGCCAATGACATGCTTCTTCTTCACAAGCGTGTTCAAATTCCTCATACCTGCATGACCAAGTCGTCGATGCCAGAGCCAGCCTTCTGAAGCTTTTGCAAGTAGACACACGGCTGGTTGTGGTCATGTAGAGAAATCAACAATATACAGATCTCCTCTCCTAAAGCCTTCGAAGACTTTGGAATTGTCAGCGTCCATAATCACAACACAACGATATTTGCCGAAGACAACAACCATATCAAGATCACAAAGCATTGAGACTGACATAAGATTGTATCCTAAGGACTCAACAAGCATGACCTTGTCCATGTGCTTATCCTTAGAGATAGCAACCTTACCAAGACCCAATACCTGACTTTTGCCTTTGTCAGCAAAGATGATATGCTTCAGAGGTGACGGTGATAAGGGAGCATCCATCAATAGATTCTTGTCACCAAATATGTGATTTGTACATCCACTATCGAGGACCCATTCAAAGGATTTTGGTTGATCATCCCGCAGATGAATTAGTGTAGCTTATAATCTCATATGCTTCATCGATGAAGAATATGATATCAAGTTCATCGATGAATTTCACCAAGCAAAGAAATAGATATAGCAAGATGAGGACGTGTGAAATGGAAGTTCATTTCATCATGATTTGCTCGTCCCTTTCGAGCATTTTTGTCGTCCCCAAGAAATTCTTGAGACGTTAGAGCACGCCCGAGACCTGACCCTCGCAGAAGAGATTAGTTCTTTTCTTCACCACCCACATCCGAGGGGTGGCAAAGAGTTCATCATCCTGCGAGCACCATGTGAGAAAGGTGGCAAAGATGCCAAACCATTTCGCTTAGCATAAGAGGAGTTAGGGTATGCATATGAATAAGCAGAGTAATTCTTCGAGGACTTATGAACATAATGGTTTGAAGAATAATGCATATATTCATAGCCCTTAGCTCTACCCTGCGAGACAGAGTTGTTAGCACGATAATAGTCATATGAGGACTTTGATCCAGTTGAGGAATTTGATCCATGTGAAGAATTTGATCTGGGGTTCCTGTTCTTCATAGGTGGTGTCATGAGGACATTCACCTGAAGACTTTCAACACAGCTTTTGGGAACATAGATTTTCTTCATAGGGGAACCGTTCCTGCAGTTAGTGCCAACATATCTAGCAAATACTTCACCATTCTGATTTTTGAACAGTTCATAGTTGGAGTCAAATGACTCATCAGAAGAATGAGGAGATTCACATGTAAAGCCGATAAGTTAGATGGATCAATCGGAGGTCCCTTTGCAGCAACCCATGAGGTTTTGGGGTACTGCTCAAGCTTCCAATATGTTCCATCGGCATTGAGTTTCCTCTCAAAGGCAATACCCTCTTTCCTAGGGTTTCTGTTGAGGATCTGCTTTTGAGCACATCACAAAGTGTCTGTGCCCTTTGAGGCTTTTGTACATGCTCGTCATGTACAATTCCTTCAACCTGCATTGTCAAGGATACTAGCAATGTCCTCGATGAGGAATTAGTGATAGCAAAGGCGGATGAAGAATTTGTAACATTTGAAGCATTTGAACATTCAGTGAAGAATTAGCGATTCACGCTCAATGCACTTTAAGCATGGAGGAACAAATTCTTCTCGAGAAGCGCTGATTTGTTGAGCTAGTAATGAATCACGCCCTTCAAGATCTTCATAACACACTCTTAGCTTTTCAAGATCTTCCTTTCTTTGAAGAGCTTCAAGAGAAAGCTTCTCATGATCTTGCTTTTCTTGAAGAAATTCATATGAAAGTTTCTCATGATCGACAAGAGAGAGTTATGATGACCTTGAAGGTTATCATACCTAGACCAAGTCTCAAGATTTTCAATCAAGGCTTTAGTGCGATCCATTTCTTCACCCAACATATCATCACTTTTATCTAGCATGTTTTGAACCTTTTCAAGAGCTTGTTGTTGTTTCACAGCAATTTTAGCAAGTTTAGAGTAGATGGGCTTGAGATCCTCATCAGATTCATTTTCACTAGAGTCAGAGGAGTTGTATTTGAGTACCTTAGCTCCTTTTGCCATGAAGCAATAGGTGGGAGCGTAGCCATCATTATCTTCATCAGGCTTGTCGGTGGAGTCAGTTTCTTCAGTGTTGAAGATGGACTTGCTGACAAAGGCAGTAGCGACGGCTAGACTCGCCACACCAGACTCAGATTCTTCAGACTCCTCCTCTTCATCGTTTTCCTCAGATTTAGCTTTAGAGTCCATCTCCTTGCCAATGAATGCCCGAGCCTTCTTGAAGCTGCCCTTCTTGTGAGATGAGGACTTTGAGGTTTTGATGACGAAGATTTTGACGATTTCTTCTTCTTCTTCGCATCATCAGAACTGTAATCCTTGTATTTCTTCTTCTTCATTTCCTTTTCCCACTGAGGACAATCTTGAATATAGTGACCAGGCTTCTTGCATTTGTGGCAAAGTCTTCTCTTATAGTCACTGGATGAGGAGTCATTTCCTCTTGAGGATTTTCCAAAGCGACCTCGCCTTGTGAATTTCTGAATTTCTTCACAAGCGAGCTAGATCCTGGCTCGCTTCTTCAGATCACCAAGGCTACTACCGTAATCCTCACATTCAGAGTCGACACAACCTTAGCCTTCGTGGCACGTGGTTTGCCATAGTTTGAGCCATAGAGATCTCTTTTCAGCAAGTCGAACTCGTGAGTGTTTAGCCTTCGAGGATATCAGCAGGATCAAGCGACTTGTAGTCAGCACGTTCTTGTATCATCAGTCCCAGAGTATCAAATGAGGAATCAAGCGATCTCAGCAGTTTCTTCACAACTTCATGATCAGTGATGTCAATGGCACCGAGGGCTTGAAGCTCATTTGAGATGTCAGTGAGGCGATCAAAGGTTTGTTGGACATTTTCGTTGTCGAGTCTTTTGAAGCGGTTGAAGAGATTCCGAAGAACATCGACTCGAGAGTCACGCTGAGTCGAGACTCCTTCATTTACTTTGGACAGCCTATCCCAGATAAGCTTAGCAGTTTCCAAAGCACTCACTCTTCCATACTGTCCTTTGCTCAGATGGCCACATATGATATTCTTCGCTTGATAATCGAGTTGTTTGAATCTCTTCACATCGGTAGCGTTCAGTGAGGGAGTGACAGAGGGGACACCATTTTCCACAACATACCAGAGATCATTGTCAATTGCCTCAAGATGCATTCACATCTTGTTCTTCCAGTAGGGGTAGTCCATTCCATCAAAGGTAGGACACCCAGCCGAGACCTTGATCATACCTGCGGTCGACATAACTAAAACTCCAAAGCGGTTAAACCAAAATCACACGAACAAGGAGTACCTTGCTCGATACCAATTGAAAGTGCGTTATATCGACTAGAGGGGGTGAATAGGCGATTTTATGAATTCTTCATCGAGGAATTTGTGGTGAGGAAATTCCTTAGTGAAGAACTACTTGCAGCGAATATGTACTCGAAGCAAACATAACAGATACAAACATAGTCAAGATGATGAAATGAAGACTAAGACAGAGTACGGAAAGCGTAAACACAGGATAGCAAGATGAAGACAAACAGATCAAGAAATTGAACGAGGAATTTGTGAAAGTCTTCACCAAAGTCTTCAAGCACGATATGAACAACATTCAACGCAAAGAATGAGGAAATGAAAGAGTTGAAGTAATAGAACCACCAGTTGGTGAAGACAATGATTTGGTAAACCAGTTCAACTGCTGCCTCGGTTATACGTCTGGTTGAGCGGCCGAGTATTTAAACTCGAGGACACACAGTCCCGACACCCGCCTCTCGAGCCGCAACTCAGACACCTAGTCCTCACCGTATTCTCCTTGAAGTAAGACCATGCAGGCCTCGTCCAATCACTCGTGGTAAGTCTTCAGTGACTTCCAAACCTTCACAGACTTGGTCACTTGGCGATCCACAATTCCTCTTGATGCTCTAGACCTTGACGCCTAACCGTCTGGAAGAAGCACAGTCTTCAAAGGTAACAAGCGTTGGATCCACGCAGATCAATTTCTTCATGATGCTCAATCACTTTGGGTTTGTGGGGGTTTGGTTTTGGGATTTTCCTCACTTGATGATTTTCGCCAAAGTCCCTTGAGGATGGGTTGCTCTCAAATGACAAGTGTCAAGTTCTCTCGAGCAGCCAACCAGCTAGTGGTTGTAGGGGCGGCTATTTATAGCCTAGGGAGCAGCCCGACATGATAAGACATAAATGCCCTTCAATGATATGACCGTTAGGTGGATAAGATATTTTGGGACAGCCGTGCCAAGAAGACAAGAACGGTTGGAAATTTGACTCTCAAATTCCTCGGGGCTATCATGTTCCTCATCGTAGGCAATTCAAGACCGGCGATTCCTAACTCCTCGATCGAGCAAAGTCCTCAAGGACCGTAAGAACCGCGTCTCACATTAAAGAATTTGATGAATCTGTATGAGATTTCCAATGGCTTCACTCAAGGATTGGTAGGTGTAGGATTTTGAGTTGAGCATCACATGGAAATTTTTCCTTAGTATTTCCTCGACCCCTTTAACAAGACGGTGTTTCCTATGACTCAAGAAAGAGAAAATGAAACTACGAAAACAAAAGTCTTCACGCTCATATTCCTCGAATGAATATCAAGTCTTCAAGGTCACACCAATTTCTTCACTTTCATAGTCTTCGTAAAGTCTTCGAATATCAAAGTCTTCGCTAAAGAACTTCATTTTTAGGGTCGACTTTCTCTGTAAATATCAAACTCCTCATAGACTTATAGACCCGTGTACACTCACAAACGCATCAGTTACTTAACCTATAAGTCTTCAATACACCAAAATCACTAAGGGGCTCTAGATGCACTTACATGAACCCAAAGCCATGCACTTCTCCCATGGCAAGAACTACCAATCTAGTTGGCTAAACCAAACGGATAATTCGAAGAGACTTGCAAAGATAACTCAATCATACATAAAAGAATTCAGAGAAGAATCAAATATTTTCCATAGATAATACAGGATCATAAACCCACAATTCATCGGTCTCAACAAACACACCGCAAAAACAAGATTACATCGAATAGATCTCCACGAGAGAGGGGGAGAACATTGTATTGAGATCCAAAAAGAGAGAAGAAGCCATCTAGCTACTAGCTATGGACCCGAAGGTCCGAATTAAACTACTCACACTTCATCGGAGGGGCTATGGTGATGATGTAGAAGCCCTCCGTGATGGATGCCCCCTCCAGTGGAGCTCCGGAACAGGCCCCAAGATGGGATCTCGTGGATATAGAAGTTTGCGGCGGTGGAATTAGGTTTTGGCCCTTTCTCGATCATACAGGATACGAGGTATATATAGGAGGAAGGAGTACGATGGAGCTCGAGGGCCCACGAGGTAGGGGCGCGCCCTCCACCCTCGTGATCTCCTCGAAGCTTCTTGAGTAGGGTCCAAGTCTCCGGATCACGCTCGTGAGAAAATCACGCTCCGGAGGTTTCATTCCGTTTGGACATCGTTTGATATTCCGTTTCTTCGAAATACTGAAATAGGCAAAAAACATCAATTCTGGGTTGGGCCTCTGGTTAATAGGTTAGTCCAAAAAATAATATAAAAGTGGAAAATAAAGCCCAATATAGTCCAAAACAGTAGATAAAGTAGCATGGAGCAATCAAAAATTATAGATACGTTAGAGACATATCAGGCATCCCCAAGCTTAATTCCTGCTCGTCCTCGAGTAGGTAAATGATAAAAAAGAATTTTTGATGCGGAGTGATACTTTGGCATAGTTTCAATGTAAGTCTTCTTAATAATGGTATGAGTATTCAGATCCAAAAGATTCAAGATAAAAGTTCATATTGACATAAAAATAATAATACTTCAAGCATACTAATCAAAGCAATCATGTCTTCTCAAAATAACATGGCCAAAGAAAGTTCATCCCTACAAAATCATATAGTTAGGCTATGCTTCATTTTCGTCACACAAAGATGTTCCCAACTTCTATACCCCCTATGACAAGCCAAGCAATTGTTTCATACTCAAATAATCTCAAACTTTTTCAACCTTCACGCAATACATGAGCGCGAGCCATGGATATAGCACTATGGGTGGAATAGAATATGATGATGGGGATTGTGTGGAGAAGACAAAAAAGGAGAAAGTCTCACATTGACGAGGCTAATCAATGGGCTATGGAGATGCCCATCAATTTATGTCAACATGAGGAGTAGGGATTGCCATGCAACGGATGCACTAGAGCTATGAATGCTCAACAAAAGAAAACTAGTGGGTGTGCATCCAACTTGCTTGCTCATGAAGACCTAGGGCATTTGAGGAAGCCCATCATAGGAATATACAAGCCAAGTTCTATAATGAAAAATTCCCACTAGTATGAACAAGACAACTTATAAGACTCACTATATGAAAAACATGGTGCTACTTTGAAGCACAATATATGAGATTCACTACATGAAGAACAAGGTGCTACTTTGAAGCACAAGTGTGGTAAAAGGATAGTAACATTGTCCCTTCTCTCTTTTTCTCTCATTTTTTTATTTTTTTTATTTGGGCCTTTTCTCTTTTTTTATGGCCTCTTTTTTTATTTGGGCTTCCTTTGCCTCTTTTTTCGTCCGGAGTCTCATCCCGACTTGTGGGGGAATCACAGTCTCCATCATCCTTTCCTCACTTGGGACAATGCTCTAATAATGATGATAATCACACTTTTATTTTTCTTACAACTCAACAATTACAACTCGAAACTAGAACAAGATATGACTCTATATGAATGCCTCCAGCGGTGTACCGGGATGGTGCAATGAATCAAGAGTGACATGTATGAAAAATAATGCATGGTGGCTTTGCCACAAATACGATGTCAACTACAAGATCATGCAATGGCAATATGACAAAAGTAAAGTATGTCATGATGAATGGAATGGTGGAAAGTTGCATGGCAATATATCTTGGAATGGCTATGGAAATGCCATAATAGGTAGGTATGGTGGCTCGTTTTTAGGAAGATATAAGGAGGTTTATGTGTGAAAGAGCGTATCATATCACGGGGTTTGGATGCACCGGCAAAGTTTGCACCAACTCTCAATGTGAGAAAGGGCAATGCACGGTACCGAAGAGGCTAGCAAATGCGGAAAGGTAAAAGTGCGTATAATCCATGGACTCAGCATTATTCAAAAGAACTCATATACTTATTGCAAAAATTTAGAACCATCAAAAATCATGTACTACGCACAATGCTCCTAGGGTGATAGATTGGTAGGAAAAGACCATCGCTCGTCCCCGACCGCCACTCATAAGGATGCACAAGCCAGGTACACTTCATGCTTCAAATTTGTTACACAACTTTACCCATACGTGCATGCTACGGGACTTACAAACTTCAACACAAGTATTTCTCAAATTCACAACTACTCAACTTGCACGACTTTGATATTATTACCTCCATATCTCAAAACATTTGTTAAGCATTAAATTTATCTTAGTATTCAATTCACTCAAAAGAAAGTTTCACATATCTTGAACACTAAGTATATTAACATTAAGCAAATTACCATGCTATTAATGACTCTCAAAATAATCTAAGTGAAGCATGAGAGATCTTTAAAACAAATCCACCACCGTGCTCTAAAAGATCTAAGTGAAGCACTAGAGCAAAAACTATCACGCTCAAAAAGATATAAGTGAAGCACTATGAGCAACTATCAAGCTCAAAAGATATAAGTGAAGCACTATGAGCAAAATTATGAAGCTCAAAAGATATAAGTGAAGCACTATGAGCAAAACTGTCAAGCTCTTGCCACTCCTTGTTCCATAATCCATCAAAAGAATTCATCCAAAACTTGAAAACTTCACAACACAAAACTCAACAAATCTCGTGAGCTCCGTTAGAGAAAGAAAACAAAAGACTACTTCAAGGTACTGTAATGAACTCATTCTTTATTTATATTGGTGTTAAACCTACTGTATTAGAACTTTTCTATGGTTTATAAACTAATTTACTAGCCATAGATTCATCAAAATAAGCAAACAAATTTTTTTAAAAAAATTTTTAAAAGGGAAAAAAAAAAAATTTTTTAAAGGAAATTTCCCTTAAATCCACCCAAAAAATTTTTTTTTGGGGTTTTTTCCGGGAATAAAAAATTTTTAAAATTCTTTTTTTTTTTTTTAAAAATTTAAAAAATTTTTTTTTCTTTTTTCCCTTTTTTTTTAAAAAATTTTTGGGTTTTTTTTTTTTTGGGGGGGGGGTTTGGGTTCCCCCGGGGGGGCCCTTTGGGTTTTAAAATTTAAAAATTTTTTTTTTTTTTAAATGGGGAAAAGGGTTTAAAGGAAAAAAATTTTAAAATTAATTGATTTTTAAAAAAAATTTTTTTTAAGGTTTTTTTTTAAAAAAAATTTTTAAAATTTATTTTTTGGGCCCGGGGAATTTTAAAAAATTTTAAAAAAAATTTTTTGGAAAAAATTTTTTTTTGGGAAAATTTTTATTTTTGGGGGTTAAAGGTTTTTTGGGGGAAAGGGGGAAAAAAAAAATTTTTTTTTTGGGGGTTTTTTTCAAAGGCCAAAAATTTTTTTTTTTTCATTTTGGGGGCACCCGGGGGGAAAAAAACCCCCCGGGGGGCCCTTGGGTTTTGTTTTGGGGCCCGGGAATTGGGGCCCCCGGGGGAAAAAAAAAAAACCCCTTTTAGGTTTTAAAAAAGGGCCCCCCTTTTAAAGGGGGGGGGGGTTTTCCAATTTAAAAAAAGGGGTTTTGGTTTTAAAAGGGGGGGTTTTTTGGGGGTTTTCCTTCCCGGGAATTTTAAAAAAACCAAAAATTTTTTTTTTCCAAAAGGGAAAATTTTTTGGGGGAAAATTTTTTGGGAATTGGGGAACCCCGGGGGGGAAAAACTTTTTTTTGGTTTGGGAATTTTTTTTCCTGGGGGTTTTTTTAAAAATTTTTTTTTTCCCCCTTTTCCAAAATTTTTTCGGAAAAGGGGGAGGGGCCCCCCTTTTTTTTGGTTGGTTTTTTTTCCCCCCCTTTTTTTTCCCCAACCCTTTTTTTGGGGGGTAAAGGGGGGGAAAAAATTTTTTTTTTTTAAGGGTTTTTTTTCTCAAACCCGGGACCCCTTTTTTTCCCCAAAAAAAAAAAAAAAATTTTTTTTCCCCCGGGTTTTTCCCGGGAAATTTTTGGGGGGTTTTTCCCCAGGGTTTCCCAATTTTTTTCCATAAAAAAGGGGGTTTGGCCGGGGGGGGGTTTTTCCTTTTTGGGGAAAGGGTTTTTTTTTTAACCCCTTTTTCCCACAAATTTTTTAATTTAAAACCGGGAAAAATTTTTTAAATTTTCCCAAAATTTTTTTTGGGGGGGTTTTTTAAAAAGGGCGGGGCCCGGGGGGTTTAAATTTTTTCCCCCGGGGGCCCGGGGGGGGGGGTTTTTTTTTTGGGTTTAAAGGGGGGTTTTTCTTTCCCCCTTTTTTTTTTAAAGGGGGAAAAATTTTTTTTGGGGAAAAGGGAAAAATTTTTTTTCCCGGGTAATCGGTTTTTTTGGGTTTTAAAAATTTTTTTTTTAAAAAATTTTCCCCCCCCCTTTTTTTGGGAGGGGGGGGAAAATTTCCCATTAAAAACCCCCTTTTTGGTTGGCAGGAGGTTTTTTTTTTTTTGGGGGGGGGGGGTTTTAAAAATTTTTTTAAAAATTTCCCCAAAAAGGGGGGTTTCGGCCGGGGGGGAGGGGGGGTTTTTTATTTTTGGGGGGGGTTTTTTTGGGGGGAGGGCCCCCCCCCCTTTTTTTTTCCCCCGGGTTTTTTTTGGTTTGGGGGCCCCCGGGGGGTTTTTTCTTTTGGGTTTGGGGGGGGGTCTTTGGGGTTTTTTCCCCCCCAAAAAAAACCCCCCCTTTTTTCCCCCTTTTTTTTTTTTTTTTTTTTTTTTTTTTTTTCCAAAACCTTGGGGGGTTTTTTCCCCCTTTTTTTTTTTCCCCTTTTTTAAAAAATTTTTTCCCGGGGGGAAAAAATTTTTTTTTTTGGTTTAAAGGGGGGGGGGAAAGGTTTTTTTTTTTCCCGGGGTTTTTTTTCCCCTTGGGTTTTAAATTTTTTTTTTGGTTTGAAAGGTTCCCCGGGAATTTTAAAAATTTAAGGGGAAAAACCTTTTGGGGGTTTTTGGGTTTTTTTGGTTTTGGAAAAAAAAATTTTTTTAAAAAAAGGGGGGGGCCTTTTTCCCTTTTTTCCCCCCAAGGGGAAAATGGGGGGGGGCAACCTTAAAACAAAGGTTTTTCCTTTTAAAAAGGGGGGTTTTTGGGGGGGGGGTTTGGGGGGAAATTTTTGGGGAACCTTTTAAAAGGGGGAATTTGGGGTCCCCCTTTTTCCCCAATTAAGGGTTTTTTGGGGGAAAACCAAGGTTTTGGGGGGCGGTTTGGAAAAAACCGGGTTTTTTTTTTTTTTTGGGGGGCCCTTTGGGGTTTTAATTAACCCCGGGAAAAAAAAATTTTTTTTTTTTTTTTTTCCCCCCCCCCTTTTTTAAAATTTTTGGGGGACCCTTTTTTTTTTTAAAAAATTTTTGGGGAAAAAAAGGGGAAAATTGGGTTTTTTTTTTTTTTTAAAGGGGGTTTTCCCTTTTTTTCCCCCCCTTTTTTTTTGGGCCCCCTTTTTTTTTTTTAATTTTTTTTGGGTTTTTGGTTTTTTTTTTTTGGGCCCTTTCCTTTTTTTTGGGGGGTTTTGGTTTTTTTTGGATTTAAGGAATTTTTAAAAAAAATTTTTTTAAAATTTTTTGGGGGGGTTTTTTTTTTAAAACCCCTTTGATTCCGGGGGGGTTTTTGTTTTTTTGGGGGGGGGGGCCCCCAAAGGAATTTTCCCCCTTTTTTTTTTTAAAAACCCGGGGGTTTTAAACCCTTTTTGGGTTTTAATTCTTTTTAAAAGGGGAAAAAAAAAAAAAAGGGGGGGGTTTTTTCCCCGGGGGTTTTAAAAATGGAAAAAGGGGAAAAAAACCTTTTTGGGGGCAAAAAAAATTTTTCAAAATTGGGGTTTTTAAAGGGGAAAAACCCCAAAAAAAAAATTTTTTCCCCAAAAAATGAGACTCGGATCCACCCGGAAGCAGTCGACGACGCCACGGTGGAAAGGTGGATGGTCGCGGTCACTGGGAACAAGGATAATCCCCGTGGATCTAGAAGGATTCCTCCACTTGACCATCACGGCGTTCCAGACAAGGTATGTTTGCTCTACCTTCCATTGTATTCTTGTCATATTTATTTCTGTTTGCTCCGCAAATCGGTTGATTGATCTTTGTCTTGATGTCTATCAGGCCCTCACCAAGCTGTACTCGATGCCCAATGGAGCACAGTTCCGATCGAAGAGGGAGAAGCGGCGGGGCAAGAGCCGGGAGGAGGGACTCGGATGCCGCTGAGGATGACGATGATGATGACGACGATGAGGAGGACGAAGAAGAGGAGGAGGAGGAGGTTGTTCCACCGCGCTCGGAAAGGCGGTCGAAACTTGTCCATGACCCTGCGACTGAACGTGGCAAGGGGGTTGCGACTGGCGCAGTCGACCAAACGCCCTCGGACCACTTCACCGGCACCGACTGAAAAGGCATCGAAGCAGCCCAGGGTGGCCCCGTCAAAGCCGACCAAGCTCCTGCCGAAGATGAAGGTGTCCATCCCCACCATATCAGGGTAATCATGCTGCTTAAGTCTTCTTGTTTTGTGCGAGCTTTATCTCTGGTTGACGCTCGAGTTAGTCGACTGATTCTTGGGAACTGCAGTGCTGCTACTTCAGAGTCCTCAGGCAAGGCTGACGACCATGAGATGGAGGACGCAACAACCTCAAACCCTGGTACTATACTCTTAATTCCATTTTTAGTCGACTGACTCATGATCTCTAATTCTGATTCTTTTATGTAGCTCCATCCAATGTCGTTATCACTCTTCCTGATGATGATGAGGATGAGGAACCGCTGAAGCACAGAAGGAGCAGGAAAACGTCTGCCGGGAGGGTGGCCCAGGATGTGACGGCGCCCGAGACTCAGGTCGCGGAGGAGGAGAACACCACTCGACACACTGTGTCCTTCACGGTTCCACTGACGAGTGCTCTCCCCGCTTCGTCGAGTGCCGCACAACCTTCCCTCTTCACGACGCACCACGTCCCAGAGGACCAAGCTAGTGCTGCAAAGGAGGCGATACGCCAGGCGGGGATCATGATGGAGCAGGTGAAGGCCATCCGGGATGCGAGCCAGGCAGCTTACGACGCCAGTTCCGCCCTTCAAAGCAATGTTCGTGCCACGGATCTCACATTACATTAGGATATGCTATCAAAAAGCTTTTCTTTCCAAAACCATAGTAATCACCCAGTGGGTGTGTCGATTGAAACTTCGTGTTAGCGGGGGCACGCTGAGTGCACCCGCTGGGTGTAGTCCCCAAGGCTAAGGTCGATCACCGCTGGCGATGGACTTAGGCTTTATAAGTTCGATCTTTCCGTCATTCGACCGTGGCGAATGGAGTTCTCAAACCGGTGGGGCACGCTGAGTGCACCCACCGGTGTAGTCCCAGATCGTGGTCGATCGCTTGCGCTTGATTACGATCAAGAATACTTTTGTTTTTTTGGGTGGGTCGACTGGTCGACTCTGTCTTTAATAGAACTAGTGGGGGCACGCTGAGTGCACCCACTGGGTGTAGTCCCGAGACTACGGTCGAATGTTTGTATTCAGTTGTAGTCTTAGAAACGCATGATTTTCTCTTATCCACTCGGAAGTGAATTATCTTTGATATTTTGTCGATTGGTTCTTCGCAAAAATCCTGTGACCTTGCGGCTCGTTATACCGAGCTGGAGCACAATCACATTCAGCTCGAACTGGATCTAAAGTTGGTTCAGGAGAATCTGACGAAGGCGAAGGAGGAGACCAAAGGTATGTTCGATGAGACCTCGACAACTCCTTTTTCCCTTCATTTGTTTCAAAATCTGACCTTGCTGTAACTTGCAGGCAAGGTGAAGGAGGCCCAGAAGAAAAAAGACCTTGAGCTAGCTGAGAAGATCAAGCTTGCTGACGAGAAGCTAGCTTCACCACCAAGCTCAAGAAGAGAATACTAATCTGAAAGCTGCTCTTGGGATTGCTAATGTGGAAGTCGGTCGATCAAGACCCAAAACTGCCACTCGACCGACCAGATCAATTAGTTGACTGGGAAGAAAAATGATCTGGAGGCCTTCCTGAGTGGACTTGCCAAGAAGTTGTTCCTTATGCTCGAAGGTAACCCTTTATACTCGATAATCATTTTCAACTGTGACCTTTCCATTCGACCACTGTCTTGACTCGGTGATTGTCCTTGCAGAATTTTGCCGAAACTTTGAAGAAGAGACTAGCCAGCTGGAACCAAACCTTGACCCCGTTAATTCTCCAGTGAATGATGAAGTTGCCATGAATGTCTTCCGACTGGAGTCCCGTGTTGCAGCTGTCGTGGACTATCTTGCAAGGCTGAAGGTCGCCACTTCTTGCATCGACTCGACGCTCTGGCCCAGGGCGACACTCCAGAATGACCTCGAGTCGCTGATGGCTCGACTGAACGCGGTTCCTGATTGAGTGCAGAAGTGGAAAAAGTCCTCGGCTCGGTGCGGTGCAGATGTTGCTCTGTGTCTGGCCCGAGTCCACTGCAAAGATGCGTGAGAAGACAAGTTGGCGGCCCTCCGGGTGGCCAACACCAAGAAACACGACTTCAGGTCCTTCATGGAAACCTTCATCGCCGCTGCCACTCAGATCGCAGACGGAATCGACCTTGATGAGTTCGTTGCACCTTCCAGCCCTCCACAGGAGGGTTAAAAAACTTCTTTTAAGCTCGACACTTTAAATTTGCCTCGGTATGCGGGTGGAGTTATGGCGATAAACCTTAACAGCTTAGCGCTGAGCACTTTCGGTTCCTTTAGGTATCGACCTAAACTTGGATTTGATGCTTGAATATGATTTCTTTTGGCTCGAAATGTCTTTTGCAGGTTCAAAGCAAGACGCTCACTGCAGTCGACTTATTCCTTAATCCACTTAGGCGAGTGCTGGGCTGCAGCTAAGCCCCCGAGTGAGAGGTTTGCTCTTCACTCGGTAGGATTTTTATATCTTAGGCGAGCACTGGGCTGCAGCTAAGCCCCCGAGTGAGAGGTTTGCTCTTCACTCGGTAGGATTTTTATATCTTAGGCGAGCACTGGCTGCAGCTAAGCCCCGAGTGAGAGGTTTGCTCTTCACTCGGTGGGATTTTATATCTTTGGCGAGCACTGGGCTGCAGCTAAGCCCCCGAGTGAGAGGTTTGCTCGTCACTCGGTAGGATTTTTATATCTTAGGCGAGCACTGCACTGCAGCTAAGCCCCCGAGTGAGGGGTTTGCTCTTCACTCGGTAGGATTTTTATATCTTAGGCGAGCACTGGGCTGCAGCTAAGCCCCCGAGTGAGAGGTTTGCTCGTCACTCGGTAGGATTTTTATATCTTAGGCGAGCACTGGGCTGAAGCTAAGCCCCCGAGTGAGGGGTTTGCTCGTCACTCGGTAGGATTTTCACGTTGTACTTATGGCGAAGCTCAGAGGAGAGGGCCGCAGTCGACCTGCACCTCGTCCTCCTTACGAGCGCACATTATACTTATGGCGTAGCTCAGTGGAGAGGGTCGCAGTCGAACTGCACCTCGTCCTCCTTGCGAGCGTACATTGTACTTATGGCGTAGCTCAGAGGAGAGGGTCGCAGTCGACCTGCACCTCGTCCTACTTGCGAGCGTACGTTGTACTTATGGAGTAGCTCAGAGGAGAGGGTCGCAGTCGACCTGCACCTCGTCCTCCTTGCGAACGTACATTGTACTTATGGCGTAGCTCAGAGGAGAGGGTCGCAGTTGACCTGCACCTCGTCCTCCTTGCGAGCGTACGTTGTACTTATGGCGTAGCTCAGAGGAGAGGGTCGCAGTCGACCTGCACCTCGTCCTCCTTGCGAGCGTACATTGTACTTATGGCGTAGCTCAGAGGAGAGGGCCGCAGCCGACCTGCACCTCGTCCTCCTTGCGAGCGTACGTTGTACTTAGGCGAGCACTGGGCTGCAGCTAAGCCCCCGAGTGAGAAGTCTGGCTTACCACTCGGTAGGATTTTTATAACTTAGGCGAGTACTTGGACTGCAGCTAAGCCTCCGAGTGGAAGTCTGGCTTACCACTCGGTAGGATTTTTATAACTTAGGCGAGTACTTGGACTGCAGCTAAGCCTCCGAGTGGAAGTCCGCTTACCACTCGGTGGATTTTTATAACTTAGGCGAGTACTTGGACTGCAGCTAAGCCTCCGAGTGGAAGTCTGGCTTACCACTCGGTAGGATTTTTATAACTTAGGCGAGTACTTGGACTGCAGCTAAGCCTCCGAGTGGAAGTCTGGCTTACCACTCGGTAGGATTTTTATTTAACCTTAGGCAAAACAGATTCGCAGCTAAGCCTCCGAGTGGGAGTCTGGCTCACCACTCGGTAAGGATTTTTACAAACTTAGGCGAAACGGATTCGCGGCTAAGTCACCCACTGAGGGGAAAATTTTATTGGACAAATAAAAAGCGATAAAAATTATGGAGGAATTATGACACTATTATTTTGGAATCCATGAACTACAGAAGTACTTTATTACAACTCATCCGAGTGAAAACTTTAAGTGTAAAATGGGCGGAGTAGTTCCGCGTTCCAAGCTCGGGGCTCGTCGATATTGTGTTTGACGTTGTAAAGAAGGTATGCCCCGTTGTGGAGAACCTTCGTGACAACGAAGGGCCCTTCCCAAGAAGGAGCGAGCTTGTGTTGTTTCTGCTGATCTACTCGGAGAACTAAATCTCCCTCCTGGAAGGCTCGACCCCTCACATTTCTGTCGTGAAAGCGACGCAAGTCTTGTTGGTAGATGGTCGATCGGATCAGAGCCATCTCCCTTTCTTCCTCTAAAAGGTCGACTGCGTCCTGACGCTCTTGCTCAGCTTCCGCTTCGTTGTAGAGTTCAACTCGAGGAGCGTTGTGAAGAAGGTCGCTCGGCAAGACTGCTTCAGCTCCGTAGACCAGAAGAATGGAGTTCTTCCGGTCGACCGATTGGGTGTGGTCCGCAATCCCAAAGCACCGAGGGGAGTTCGTCGACCCATGCTCCAGCCGCATGCTTGAGGTCACGCATCAGTCGAGGTTTCAAACCCTTGAGGATCAGGCCATTGGCTTGCTCTTCTTGTCCATTCGACTGCGGATGGGCGACTGAAGCGTAGTCGACTCGTGTGCCTTGAGAGTTGCAGAAATCCCTGAATTCTTCCGAGTCGAAGTTCGACCCATTATCCGTAATGATGCTGTGCGGGACTCCATATCTGAATGTCAGTTCCCTGATGAAGCTAACAGCAGTACCAGCGTCAAGGTTCTTGATTGGCTTAGCCTCAATCCACTTGGTGAACTTGTCATCGCTACGGTACATGCGTGAAGCCACTTGACCTGTTCTCAAGGGACCGACCATGTCCAACCCCCATACCGCGAAAGGCCAAATGAGTGGAATGGTCTTCAGAGCTGATGCAGGCTTGTGTGACATATTTGAATAGAACTGACATCCTTCGCACTTGTCTACTATTTCCTTCGCCATCTCATTCGCCCTTGGCCAGTAAAATCCGGCTCGGTATGCTTTGGCCACGATGGTCCGAGAGGACGCATGGTGACCACAGGTCCCCGAGTGGATATCATTGAGAATGATTCGACCTTCTTCTGGCGTTATGCATTTTTGACCAACTCCAGTCGCGCTCTCTCTATACAACTGTCCTTTGATAACGGTAAAGGCTTTGGATCGACGGACGATCTGCCGAGCCTCTTCCTCATCCTCCGGGAGCTCTTTTCTCGGGATATACGCGATATAGGAATTGTCCAATCGGGTGTGACCACTAAGACCTCCATGACCAAGTCGACCCTTCTGGGACTTCAACCTCGATCGGATCTGTGGCACTCTTGGGCTGTGGAGCTTCTTGATGAAAGGATCTTCTTTGGTCGACGGTGTGTATATGCTCCAAGAACACACCACTCGGAATGGCTTCTCTCTTGGAACCTATCTTTGCCAGATCATCTGCTGCCTGTTTTTTCAGTCGGTGTATGTGATGGAGCTCTAACCCCTCAAACTTCTTTTCCATCTTCCTCACTACATTGCAGTATCCAGTCATGGCTGGGCTTCTCACGTCCGTATAAGAGGGCCTCATACTCTGCCTCATTGTTGGAGGAATCAAAGTGAATCTGGAGCACATATCTGAGCTTATCTCCTCTGGGGGAAACCAGGACAACCCCAGCACCGGAACCATTCAACATCTTAGAGCCATCGAAGAACATGGTCCAATGCTCGAGTGAACTTCATCGGCCGTCTTTGTTCAATCCACTCGGTGAGGAAATCTGCTATTGCACGGACTTAATGGCTTTCTTTGCCTCAAACTTGATATCAAGGGAAGAAGTTCAATCGCCCATTTCGCCACTCGACCAGTTGCATCTCACAGTGCAAAATCTCGATAGTGGGCGTCGGCGACGATCGTGATGGAATGATCGAGAAATAATGAGCAACCTTCTTCGTGGTCATGTATATTCCATACACAAGCTTCGATAATGAGGGTATCTCTCCTTGGATGGAGTCAAGACTTTAGACAAATAATATCTTGGGCGCTGAACTTTGAAGGCTTTTCCTTCTTCTTCCCGCCGACCGTAAACCTTTATCTTGACGACTTGTCCTTTGGCTGCAATATAAAGCAACAGAGGCTCTTTGCTGATTGGAGCAGCAAGCACCGGCCGGGTGGAGAGCGAGCTTTTAGCTCGGCAAGCGCTGCATCGACTTCGAGTCCACTCGAACTTGTTCGCCTTCTTCATCGGTCGGTAAAGAGGCAATGCCTTTTCACCGAGTCGTGAGATGAATCGACTTAATGCGCCAAGCATCCGATAAGCTTCGGACATCGTGCACTCGCGCCGTAGGCGTTTCATTCGGAGAATAGTGCCGATCTTATACGGATTAGCATCGATCCTCGCTCGAAACGAAAACCGAGTAACTTTCCACGGGAACTCCGAATGTGCACTTTGATGGATTGAGCTTGATATCATACCTTCCGAGGTTGGCAAATGTTTGGCGAGGTCGGTAGTAGGTCGGAACCTTTTCGTGACTTGACGACGATATCATCCATATCGCTTCCACATTCCGACCGATTTGGTGGCGCGACACTTCAATCATTCGCATAAATGTGGCTCGGCATTCTTGAGGCGAATGGCATGGTGATATAGCGAAGCACCGAATGGAGTGATGAAAGCTGTTTTTATCTCGTCGGGTCCATCTGACGGATCGATGATACCGGAATAGGCGTCTAGAAAAGACAATCTCTCGCACCCGCGTCGAGTCAACAATTTGATCTATGCGAGGAGAGGAAAATGATCTTTCGGGCAGGCCCGATTGATGTGCTTGAAATCAATGCACATTCGGGCGATTTGTCCTTCTTAGGAACCATGGCGACATTAGCGAGCCACTCGGGTGGTATATCTCTCGGATAAATCCTACCGCCAACAATCGAGCCACTTCCTCACCAATAGCCTTTCTCTTACGGGCGGACCAAGATGCTCTTTGACTGGTTTTGCTGATGAGTCGACTCTAAGGCGATGCTCAGCCAGATCCCTAGGAACACGGCATGTCGGTGGCTTACATGCAAAATGTCCCGATTCTCACGGAGGAACTGGATGGCGCTTCTTCCTATTTCGGATCGAGTGTTGTGGAGATGTGGGTCGGGCTGCATTGGGGTCGGTCGAATGAATGTGAATAAACCCGTCTCACGACGCGGTCAAATGCGATTCTGTGGCGGGTTTCTTGGATCGCAGCAAATCACTTCGGATCTGCGCTTTCCTTATACTCTTCAAACTCGACCCGCTGTCACACGGAATCGACAATCTTGAGCCCTTCCGAAAGCACTCTTACGCTTTTTCCGATCACGGTGATGGTGATCACTTCTTTGGGGCGGGCATCTTCAGTTTGAGGTACACGTAACATGGTCGAGCCATGAACCGTGCATAAGCTGGTCTCCCCAAAATGGCGTGGTGCGCACTCAAAAATCCACTACCTCAAGCGTCAACTTTTCCTTGCGAAAATGTTTTGAATCACCAAACACCACGTCGAGCTATTTGTCCGAGTGACTCAGCTTTCTTCCTGGTATAACTCCGTGGAAGCTCATATTCTTGGTGCTCGATCGGGACATCGAATGCCCATTCCTTTCAAAGGTCGCATACAACAAGTTCAGCCCACTACCACCATCCAACAGCACTTTCGTTAGTCGAGTGCCTTCGACAACCGGATCAACCACCAAAGCTTGTCTCCTGGGGGTGGCAATATGAGTCGGTGATCAGATTGGTTGTATGTGATGGGTGTTTGGGACCATCTCGAGATAACTTGGTTTTTTGGGCAACCATGTTCACCTCACGATTAATGACCTTGATCGGCTCTTGCTTTCCACATCTGCGAAGATCATCAGTGGAGTTGACATGCGGATATCCTTCCTCACCGTCCTCCTTGTCTTGACCTTGTCGACTCCTTTTCCTTGTCCTTAGACTGTTTTCCTTGAAACTGCTGGATCAGGAGTCGACATTGGCGAGTGGTATGCTTTGGGTAAATCATATTGCCCTCTTCATCTTTCTTCGTGTGGATGTGACACGGCATATCCATCACGTCGTTCCCTTCTTTATCCTTTACCTTCTTAGGGTTCCAGGATCCTTTTGGTTTCCCCTTAAACTTTCCTTGAGTCACAGCCAGAGCCTCTCCAGGAGCTGCTGGTTCAGCCTTCCGCTTCTGTTTCCGACTGGTGTTTCCCTTCTCCGACTGACTCGGCTTGTACTTGCCGCTTCAGAGTCGGTCTTCTTCTTCGCCGTTGGCGTACTTGGTAGCAATCTCCATCATCCGACTCAGGGTCATGTCTCCGGTTCGACCAAATTTCAAACTCAATTCTCTATTCTTGACACCATCCTTGAAGGCGCAGACTGCCTGATGATCAGACACGTTCTCCACGGTGTGATGCAAAGTGATCCATCTCTGAATATACTCCCTGAGAGTCTCATTCGTCTTCTGCACACAAACTTGCAGCTCCGTCAATCCAGTTGGTCGCTTGCAAGTTCCTTCAAACGTTCTAACGAACACTCGGGACAGATCTTCCCAAGTGTAAATGCTGCTAGGAGGTAACTGATTCAACCATGCTCTGGCAGAACCTTCCAACATGAGAGGCAAATGCTTCATGGCCACCTCGTCATTCCCACCACCAATCTGAACCGCCACTCGGTAGTCTTCAAGCCAAGTTTCAGCTTATACTCACCAAAGAACTTGTCGACTCTGTTGCCAACCTGAAATTGGGGGAATTCTGCGGCTCGATAGCCTGCTGAAACATTCGGACCGAAACATGCACTCGATCGCTTGGGCGCATCTCTGTCGGGCCCACCCGATGGGCTCTGTTCGGTCGACCAAGCCTTGCACGATAATGGATCGTGCGTCAAGCTCGGTTCTCTGGGTCGACCGGAGCTCTTCACCCTGGCAATCGCGACTGTCATCCTGCTGCCGAGGAGCGTAAGACCCACCCCTCGGAGGGAAAGCGGGTACTCGACGCCTGTCATCTCGGTCGTGTCGGTCTCCATACTGGTCTCGCCGATTCTCGCGCCCTTCTCACCGCGGAGGCGATCTGGGACGGTGAGCCGATCAACCGTGATTCATGGCGACGGATCGATTGTGGATTCATTGCTTGATCGCGACACGGCTGAATTCTGGTCCCTGTTGCCGGAGCAAATCCACGATCGCATCAAGCCTCGCCACTTCCTACCGAAAGGGCTGGATGGACTCGCTATACTGGTCGCAGCTAAATTCTGGATTGGGGTTCGATATACCCGAGTCGGCGGGAAGAGTTGACGTCGATTGGCGTCGGGAACTCGTTGCCACGCGCGCTCATCGAGTGCTCGCTGAAGATTCTCAAGCGGCGCGCTATTAGAATTGGCTGTCGTGCCTCCTCCAAGGCGCGA
This sequence comes from Aegilops speltoides, assembly GCA_021437245.1. NCBI lineage: Eukaryota > Viridiplantae > Streptophyta > Magnoliopsida > Poales > Poaceae > Aegilops > Aegilops speltoides. The sequence goes on along the minus strand of CM038145.1, from coordinate 137,653,786 downwards.
GCCTCGGGGGTTTCTCCTGCGATGGGAGTATGCAGAGCATCCATGTTCCTGCAGCGAAGCTCTTCTCTCTGCAGAGAGTCGAGTGGCTCGGGCTGGTACTCTTCGTGGTCCCGTATGGGGTCGCCTCCGCCGCCTGCCCCACCCTCATGGGCGGCCGGAGGATCGCAGGTCCGTTGACCATCGATTTCCGCTCTTTGGATCATCGCTATTGCACTCGGATGCACGATCTCTCACGAGCCGGTCGACGGATCGAGCAGTTTAGAGATTCGTCGGGCTCAAATGCCGCAATTTGGGCGGTGGCCGTCTGGCGAGCCACCGCTTGCTTCACCCACCGCTGGAGTCTCGACCAACCAGAGCGCTTGCGCTGGTGGGAGACCGGAAGGGTCACCGATAGGGGAGTCGACCAATATGGGGTCGACGGTTGCCGCAGCAGAACGCCGCGGACACATGCGCGAAAATGCGTCGCACCGCGGACGGGGAGCGCATCAACGTCGAGTGGAGCCTCCTGGAGCCAGGCGGAGTCGTCGGCGACGAAGGTGAGAGCGCCGAGACGGATCTCGCGACCCTCGACCAAAACTCCAGCAGTCATCATGATGAATATACTCGGAAGAATCGCAACTTCTCCAAAAAATCGCTAAAACACCTGCCCCACGGTGGGCGCCAACTGTCGTGGTTCTAAGTCTGACAGTAGAGTGGGGGTAGGTATGGAGAGGCAAGGTCCTAGCTATGGAGAGGTTGTAGACACAAGCGATGTACGAGTTCAGGCCCTTCTCGGAGGAAGTAAAAGCCCTACGTCTCGGAGCCCGGAGGCGGTCGAGTGGATTATGTGTATATGAGTTCTGAGGTGCAAACCCTTACGCTGTGGAGGGGGGTGGCTTATATAGAGTCGCCAGACCCACCAAATTACGTAATGAAGGGTTTAAGGTATATTAAGTGCAGGCGTTCTTCGTAACGCCCACATAAAGTGTCTTAACTACCATAAAGTCTACTTAATTACAGATCGCTGTTGCGACAGAGTGCCTCTTGGCCTTACGGTGGTCGAGTGAGTCTTCATGGTCGAGTCCTTCAAGTCGGTCAGTGGGTTCCTCGTGGTCATTTGGAAGGTGATCTCTTCTAAGGGTGTCCTTGGGTAGGGTACTTAGATCAGGTCTATGACCCTACCCTAGGTACATGAATCCATCACCCTCCACCCTCGTGACCTCCTTGGAAGCTTCTTGGAGTAAGGTCCAAGTCTCCTGGATCACGTTCGGTGAGAAAATCACGTTCCCGAAGGTTTCATTCCGTTTGGACTCCGTTTGATATTCCGTTTCTTCGAAATACTGAAATAGGCAAAAAACAGCAATTCTGGGCTGGGCCTCCGGTTAATAGGTTAGTCCCAAAAATAATATAAAAGTGGAAAATAAAGCCCAATATAGTCCAAAACAGTAGATAAAGTAGCATGGAGCAATCAAAAATTATAGATACATTGGAGACGTATCATCGACCATGAGGGTTTTTATAGCAGGCCGGTAAGCATTGGGATTTTGGGGGATTACACCCAGTCGGGCGGGAATCTTGCGCGGGAACCTGCGAGGTTGCGCGGGAACGGGCTCACCGACGATTCATTGGCGCCACCGTTTGGCCAAAAGAATGCTCCCGCGCGCTGCGCATGCTTGCGCTGTAGGCCGTCTGCGGCAGCAGGGTGACAAGACGTGCGAGAGGAGAACGAAAGGCCACGTACACATACGGTTAATAAAAAAATGTTTGTGATTGAATTATCTACTATACACCTGTCCTGGTTTATAAGTAGGATTTAACTAATAAAATGCAAATGCATGTCGCCAAAGATTATATAGTTGGATTCGTATTTGAACATAGTTTCCAATTATATAATTTTTATAACATGCATTAACATTTTGTTGGTTAAATTTGAGGGCAAAGTATGGCACATAATATAAAGGGTACTATAGACCAAGACGGAGGTAGTAGCACATGGCCGCTCTCTACGCAGCGATGCAAGTGTCGACCGGCTTGTAGGCGACCATTTCCTGTGTGTTCAACTGCTCTATGCGTGTGGTTGCTTGCGGTTGAGGTGGCCGCAGGGCGCTCTGCTCGCGTCCCACTGTGCATGCACTGCCCTCTCGCGTCCCTCCGGGTACTCTGCCCTCGTCCCTCCAGGCGCACTGCTAGTGTTTGGGGCCGATGCATGATCACGCACGTTCGTGTGCATGCGGTTGCGCCGGGCATGGCTCCACAATGCAGTTACCCGATGCAAAAACTGCCATGCGAACGCGTTGATAATCCAGGCCGCCCGTCCCCCATTTATTCCTGCGGCCATTTACCTTCATCTCTCGCGTCACATGACACAATAAGCACCTCCACGACGACACATACAGAGAGGACATCCAGCGGTTCCAATGGCGATCCTTGTGGCTCCAATGGTGCTCCTAGCGGCCGACGACAACAACGGTGGGCAGTTCACCATGCATCACGTAGTGGACACCCACGTGAGGGGGAAGGCCCTCTTGATGGTGTACATGAACGATCCAGTGTCGGTGGAGAGCTCCATACAAACTATGGAGCAGTTCCTTGCCGAGGACAAGTACCAAGTGGTCGGCTTCGACCTCGAGTACACCATCGGTCATGCTGGGCATGATCAGAAGGTTGTCGTCGCCTAGTTGTGCATGCAACATGACGTCCTGGTCTACCACTACCACCTGGCCACAAGGCCTTGCGAGCGTTTCTCCAGTTTTATCAAGAGCTCCGACTACAAGTTCGCTGTGGTGGACACCACCAATGATCTAAAAGCGCTCAAGGTTTCGGGCTTGAAATGCCCGAATCTTGTCAACATCCAGGACCACTACAAGGTCTGGGGCAGTGCCAAGGACAAACTGAACTCCCTGGTTGACCTCGCCTCGGCCATCATCGACCCCTACTACATGAAGATGAAGTATGAGAGCAAGAAGGACAAGGACACCTGCACTACAAAAAAAGACACATCTGTGACATTTTGGGCCGAACGAATTTTTTTCTGTCATACATATGACACTTCTATGATGATAATTGTGACAAAACCCGGTATCATCATAGATGTGGTGGGCTCCTACTTCTATGACAAAAAATCATGACAGAAAATGGCTTTTCGTCCTGGGCGGGCCGGAGACGCAGCTGCATGACATTCTTTGGGGCGTCCATGATGGAAAAAACTATGGTAGAAGCGAGGGCGAGGAAAATTTCAGGGAGTTCCCAATTACGGTGGGAGGTTGGGGGCCAAGCGATGCGCGTTTCTCTTGTACATGTACGCCCGTGTGTGCGAGGCGTTGGCTCTAACTAAACCCGAGCGAGGCGTTGGGCTCTAATCAACTGGCGATTACTCGCAGTTACACGTTCTCGCATGCCGGCGATCGATCGATGGCTGTTAACTGAACCCGATCGAGCGATTCCTTCACTACTGCTGCTAACTGAAGCCGATCGATTGGATGAACAGTGTGCGTTGCGAGGGGGGGTTGGATGAATAGTGAGTGATGGTGTTGCCTCTGGAACAGGACCCCATGGTGTGGAGGGCTGGATGAACAGTAGACGGTGGAGGGGTGCCCGTGGAGGCGTGGTTGAACAGTAGCCGGTGGAGTAGCGCGCGGTGGAGGCTAGATGAACAGGAGCCCGTGGAGGCTGGAGGAGGTCGACAATAGCCCGTGGAGGCCGGAGGAGGTCGATGGTAGCCCGTGGAGGCTAGAGGAGGTCGACGGTGGAGATGAACAGTATCCCATGGAGTCCAGTTTTGCGGTACGCCACACCCTTCCCGATGAACAAGACCCCCGTTTCGACCGTAGCACTCCAACACATGTCCGTTTCGTCCGTTTTGCGGTACGCCACACCCCTCTCGATCAACAGGACCCCCGTTTTGACCGTAGCGCTCCAACACAAGTCCGTGTCGTCCATTTTGCGGTACGCCACACCCCTCCCGATCAACAGGACCCCCGTTTCGACCGTAGGAGGTCTGTTTCCTCCGTTTTGCGGTACGCCAGACCCCTCCCGACCAACAGGATCCCATTTCGAATGTGGCCGGTCGAACACAAGGCCGTTTCCTCCGTTCTGTGGTACGCCAGGCCTCGTTTCCATCACCTATTCCGTCCAAGCCCTCCCGATGAACACGACGATGCATTCTATTCCGACCCAGCCGGTTGGCTCCCACGCGTTATGTTGCCTCCCGATGAACACGACGCATTCCGTTGCCTCCCCATGAACACGACGCATTCCGTTGCCTCCCGATGAACACGACAACGACAATGTTTCTCCGTTCTGACCCAGCCATGTACACGAGCCCTGGCCGTACGTATGCGCGAGTAGGCGTTCGAGACCCCGCCCGTATGTACACATACGTGGCCGTATTTTCTTTTTCCACCCTGGCCGCTATACATATGTGTACATGCTACGTGCGCGCCTCTACATCGACCAGTATATATGTATGTACACGTTTGCGACCAGAATGACAACGCTACGTACGCTTCGACCAGGTGGGTCCCGACTGTCAGGCAATTCCTTGCATGCGAAGATGTAGCTGGTGGGTCCCAACAGTCAGGGAGCGAATTGTTTTGTGTTTTTTTTGCCTGGACGCACTTCCTTGGGTGCGATGGTGTAGTTGCTGGGTCCTAGCAGTCAGGGGGGCGAATCATTTTTTTTTGCCCGGACATACTTCTTTGCGTGCGAAGGTGTAGCTGGTGGGTCCCAGCAGTCAGGGGGGCGAATCGTTTTTTCGGACGCACTTCCTTGTGTGCGAAGATGTAGCTAGTGGGTCCTAGCAGTCAGGGGGGGGGGGGTGAATCGTTTTTGCGTGCGAAGATGTAGCTAGTGGGTCCCAACAGTCAGGGGGCGAATCATTTTTTTCACGAAATACGGTGGCCCGTCCGGTGGGTCCCCGCTGTCAGGTGGATGAATAGTTATTTTGCGCGTAATAAGGAGGCACTTCCTTGCGGCTGCCATGGACCCAGCTGTCAGCCTCTCCACGTATAGTCCATGTCCGATGGAAGTTGTTCCTTGACCATGTTGACCACGCCGCGCCGAGAGCACCACAACGGTGGACGACGGCGAGGCCTAGAAAGGGGACGACGCGGAGCCGGGGAAGACGCGGAAGTGGATGCACACGCGGAGACGAGTACGAGGGTTCACTGGTTCGGTTGCGCTGCCGTAGCTGCAAAATAACAGGTGGTGTGGGTAAGTGGAGGGATGGCCTGGCCAGCGATGGGAGTAGTAGGGGGCGGTGAGGCCTCACGGGCAAAGACAAACCGACCATGGTAGGCGGGAGCAAAGTGACACGACCGGGCTGCTTTGGGCGGCTGGAGCAAGAAGACCAGAGGTTGAAGAAGCACGACGGTCGTTGGATGGACATCGTACGGTCACATCAGCTAGAATCGTTTATATTGACTAAGTTGACAAAGCCCTTGGTACATCAACTTAGTAGGCCCATAGGTCAGCTTCCGAAACGGTGCGCCCCAGATGTCAGGGGGAGGAATCATTTTTTGGACGGGTGAAGCTAGAATATCCGAGATTGAAGAAGAAGCACGGCATCCGTTGGATGGACATCCAACGGCCACTGCTGCTAGAACCGTGTGTTGACTATAAGTTGACAAAGCCTTGCATACGTGTCAACTATGTTTTTTTAGGGGACGCGTCAACTTAGTAAGGCCAGAAGTGTGTGTGGCAGAGAACTTATAGCCCATTTGAGATTTGTAAGAATGTGTAGCCCATTTTTGAATTCTAATGGAATTCACTATAGCCCATTTACAGTTTGTTAATGTACAACCCATTTCAACCAATCGTTCAAAACAGAATTCAATAAAATTTCCCACATTTTGATGGGATCCGAAATATTTTTATCCCAAAATTTCTAGTCAGATTAAATACAATTTCAATATAAATTTATATTACGTAAAAATCCAGCGAAACATTGCGCTCGCAACAATTAATGAAATTAAAATTCTCAATATCCAAAAATAATATTTTATAAAGTAATTACGTGTTTGGTGCATTTTTTTTGTAGTTACTGCCCAGTTTTTATAATTACATCCCATTTATTATTTCTTAAAGCCCATTTTCTTGTGAAGCCTAATGCATCCCCCCTAGGAAAGATTTGCAGCCAGCGGGGCAGAGAATAGCAACTTGACCTTGTCTGGGTATTCCTAAAAACAAGTATAGCTGGGCTAGCCATTTTCAGCTTGAAAAAAATTAATATCTCGGCTGGACATCTGCCCTGGGCTAGACTGGCCACATCCCGCCCAGTTAATACCTGCAGTGATGTTTTCGTTGTTGTTCAGAGGAGAAAAAAATAATATTTGGGCTAAACATCGAAAAACTCTGCAGTGCTCACACCTCAAACACAAATACTGCTCGAGTTTCTTGGTCCCAGCTGTCGGCCGTTTCTTGTGCAATTCTCTCATTTATTGACTACTCCCTCCTTTCTGGTTTATAGTGCTCAATTCAAAAATCTCACCAATCAAGGTAGATGGCGAGTGGTGGAATACTTTTTGTAGTTTTGCAAAAGCACCTAATTAATGCTCTTGTTATCCTCAAAAAATTATGTTTGTCAATGCATTAATTGCAATGCATGCATGCATAAAGTACATGCATTGGTCAATTTTCTCTTAATACTTGCATGCAATGATTTAATGAACCTTGGAATCTGAACATGTGATGGAAAACAACCAAATTGAGCCTTATAAAATGGAAAAACTAAAATTTTGAGATAATCTCTATAAACCGGAAAGGAGGGAGTACATAGGTTGACAATGGTGTGGGATCGTGATGTCAGGAAACCAGGAGGAAGCAAAATAAATTATAGTTATATAATTATATAATAAGGAGGCACTTGCGTACGTGAGGCTATGGCCCTGGTGGGTCCCCATTGTCATCCTCTCCAAGTAAAGTCATCTCCTCGCCCGCGCGCGCTTTCCGCCCGAAATAGTCAGCGCCGCCTTCAAACGACACAAGTGTCGTCCGTCCATCCATCTGCTGCCCACATTAATGGCATGCGGTTGCCGAGGCGGCTACTCCGGCGCCACACGTCCGTCCCTCCGCCGCCCACCATTGCTATATAAACTGTTGCGCCGGCCATAGCCGCAATCATCCGCATCCATTCCCTTTCTCCTGTCCACACCACTACTGCCCACCATGGCTTCCTCGCGCTCCAGCGCTCTTTGGGACGGGCGGACAACGGACCACAAGGAGATGGCAGCCATTGCTGCCGACCGGCTAGCCGGCAGGCAGCCGGAGGACGACGACGTCCCAATGGAGAACATGGTAGTCGACGATCCGGCACCAACCCCCTCCTCCGCGCCATCCTCGCCGGTGCATTGCACCATGACCATCGGTGAGGCTCGTGCCCAATATATGGACACGGTGAGGCAGATGCATGAGGAGCAGTTCCGGGAGGCGCAGGACGACGCCGCCTACAACCACCATCTCCTCTAGGAGCACCTGCAGGCGGAGGAGCAGATCGCCGTGGAGCGAGCGGAGCAGGAGACGCTCCTCAACTCGTACCCCTCCGCCCGCAAGGGCCGCCTCAAGCGCTGGCGGTACCACGTGCGGGTGGCGGAGGCTACGACCGCCTACAAAGAGGCTAGCAAAGAGGGCGATGAAGCGGGCGAGGCGCTGTTTGGCGAGACCGAGCACGAGGCAGAGGACAATGCCGGCTCCGACGAGTCCCTGCTCTGCTGGCGTCGACGAGGCCCTGCTCCGTCAAGGCCCCGCGACACCAACAACGAGGCAGAGGACACCGCCGGCTCCGTCGAGGCCTCGCCCCGCCCACAACGAGGCAGAGGACATCTCTGGCTCAACCGAGGCCCCACCCTTCCGGCATCATGGGGGAGGATTTCCACCGCTCCGCCGAGGCGCCACCCGTTGGCAACGAGACAGAGGACATCGCCGGCTCCGCCGAGGCCCCGCCCCACTGCCAACGAGGCCGCGCCACACAGAAAACGAGGAAGAGTAGAACACGGTAGGTCGCCGCCGCTCGGGTCCAAGTAAGGCCACCGCTGCTACCCTCCGATTGAAGCCAAGCTAGGCGGGTTGACCATTGACGACCGGTTAGCTTCTTGGCGGCGACATGGAGTCGGAGAGCTGCGCTGGAGAAGAACACTACTTCTACTTAACTGCTAGTGCAGTTGGCTGACTGACACGTGGGCCCAAAAGGCCACATGTCAGTTATGCAACTGCACCTGCAGTTAAGTGCTACATCTTGAGCTTGCGTTGGTTTTCCTTGAAGACGAAAGGGTGATGCAGCAATAATAGCCTAAGTATTTCCCTCAGTTTTTTGGGAACCAAGGTATCAATCCAGTAGGATGCTCCTCAAAAGTCCCACGCACCTACACAAACAAACAAAGAACTCGCAACCAACGCAATAAAGGGGTTGTCAATCCCTTCATAGCCACTTGCGAAAGTGAGATCTAATAGAGATGGTATGATAAGATAAATATATTTTTGGTATTTTATAATATAGATGCAAAAAGTAAAGATGCAAATAAAAGTAGATTGGAAGCAAATATGATAAGAGATAGACCCGGGGCCATAGGTTTCACTAGAGGCTTCTCTCAAGATAGCATAAGTATTACGGTGGGTGAACAAATTACTGTCGAGCAATTGATAGAAAAGCGAATAATTATGAGATTATCTAGGCATGATCATGTATATAGGCATCACGTCTGTGACAAGTAGACCGACTCCTGCCTACATCTACTACTATTACTCCACACATCGACCGACTCCTGCCAGCATCTAGAGTATTAAGTTCATAAGAACAGAGTAACGCCTTAAGCAAGATGACATGATGTAGAGGGATAAACTCATGCAATATGATATAACCCCCATCTTTTTATCCTCGATGGCAACAATACAATACGTGCCTTGCAACCCTTTCTGTCACTTGGTAAGGACACCACAAGATTGAACCCAAAGCTAAGCACTTCTCCCATGGCAAGAAAGATCAATCTAGTAGGCCAAACCAAACTGATAATTCGAAGAGACTTGCAAAGATAACTCAATCATACATAAAAAAATTCAGAGGAGATTCAAATATTTCTCATAGATAAACTTGATCATAAACTCACAATTCATCGGATCTCGACAAACACAATGCAAAAGAGTGTACATCAAATAGATCTCCACAAGAGAGGGGGAGAACATTGTATTGAGATCCAAAAAGAGAGAAGAAGCCATCTAGCTAATAACTATGGACCCGAAGGTCTGTGGTAAACTACTCACAACTCATCGGAAGAGCTATGGTGTTGATGTAGAAGCCCTCCATGGTCGATTCCCCCTCAGGCGGAGCACCGGCGAAGGTTCCAAGATGGGATCCCGCGGATACAGAAGGTTATGGCGGTGGAAACTGTGTTTCGTTGGCTCCCTGGATGTTTTCGGGGTACGTAGGCTTATGTAGGAGGAAGAAGTACGTTGGTGGCCGCCCGAGGGGCCCACGAGACAGGGGGCACGCCCTATAGGGGGGCCTACCCTCTCGTGGCCGCCTCGGCTGCTTCTTGACTTGCACTCCAAGTCCTCTGGATCACGTTCGTTCCAAAAATCATGCTCCCGAAGGTTTCATTCCGTTTGGACTCCGTTTGATATTCCTTTTCTTCGAAATACTGAAATAGGCAAACAAACAACAATACGGGCTGGGCCTCCGGTTAGTAGGTTAGTCCCAAAAATGATATACATGTGTAAAATAAAGCCCATAAACATCCAAAAGGGGTAATATAATAGCATGGAACAATAAAAAATTATAGATACGATGGAGACGTATCAAGCATCCCCAAGCATAATTCCTGCTCGTCCTCGAGTAGGTAAATGATAAAAACAGATTTTTTGATGTGGAATGCTACCTAGCATAATTCTCAATGTAATTTTATTTATTGTGGCATGAATGTTCAGATCCAAATGATTCAAAATAAAAGTTCATATTAAAAATAGTGATACTTCAAGCATACTAATCAAAGTAATCATGTCTTCTCAAAATAACATGGCCAAGGAAGGTTATCCCTACAAAATCATATAGTCTGGCTGTTGCTCTATCTTCATCACACAAAGTATTTAATCATGCACAACCCCGATGACAAGCCACGCAATTGTTTCGTACTTTAATAATCTCAAACTTTTTCAACTTTCACGCAATACATGAGCGTGAGCCACGGACATAGCACTATATGTGGAATAGAATGGTGGTTGTGGAGAAGACAAAAAAGGAGAAGATAGTCTCACATCAACTAGGCGTTTCAACGGGCTATGGAGATGCCCATTAATAGATATCAATGTGAGTGAGTAGGGATTGCCATGCAACGGATGCACTAGAGCTATAAATATATGAAAGCTCAACAAAAGAAACTAAGTGGGTGTGCATCCAACTTGCTTGCTCACGTAGACCTAGGGCATTTTGAGGAAGCCCATCATTGGAATATACAAGCCAAGTTCTATAATGAAAAATTCCCACTAGTATATGAAAGTGACAACATATGAGACTCTCTATTATGAAGATCATGGTGCTACTTTGAAGCACAAGTGTGGAAAAAGAGATAGTAGCATTGTCCCTTCTCTCTTTTTCTCTCATTTTATTCTTTTTCTTTTTCTTTTTTTCTTTGGCCTTTCTTTTTTTCCTTTTTGGGCTTTTTTTTCTTTTTCATTTTTTCTTTTTGTAAAGTCCGAAGTCTCATCCCCACTTGTGGGGGAATCATAGTCTTCATCATCCTTTCCTTACTAGGACAATGCTCTAATAATGAAGATCATCACACTTTTATGGATTTACATCTCAAGAATTACAACTCAAAGCTAGAACAAGATATGACTCTATATGAATGCCTCCGGCGGTGTACCGGGATATGCAATGAATCAAGAGTGACATGTATGAAAATTATGAAGGTGGCCTTTCCACAAATACAATGTCAACTACATGATCATGCAAAGAGCAATATGACAAAAGTAATGCGTGTCATATGAACGGAACAGTGGAAAGTTGCATGGCAATATATCTCGGGATGGCTATGGAAAAGCCATAATAGGTAGGTATGGTGATTGTTTTGAGGAAGGTATATGGTACCGGCAAAAGTTGCGCGGCACAAGAGAGGCTAGCAATGGTGGAAGGGTGAAAGTGCGGATAATCCTTGGACTCAACATTAGTCAAAAGAACTCATGTACTTATTGCAAAAATCTAGAAGTCATCAAAAACAAAGTACTACGCGCATGCTCCTAGGGGGATAGATTGGTAGGAAAAGACCATCGCTCGTCCCCGACCGCCACTCATAAGGAAGACACTCAATAAATAAAATTGTGCTCCAACTTCATCACAAAGCGGTTCACCATATGTGCATGCTACGGGAATCACAACCCTCAACACAAGTATTTTCATAATCACCTCAACTAGCATGAATTTAATATCACTACCTCCATATCTCAAAACAATTATCAAGCATCAAATTGATCATAGCATCCAATTCACTTTCTATGATAGTTTTTATTATACCCAAGTTGGATGCTCATCATTCTAGGACCAAATTTGTAACCATAGAAAATACCATGCTGTTCTAAAAGACTCGCAAAATAATATAAGTTAAGCATTAGAGGCTAGCAATTTCTTCAAAATTAATCCACTGCCGTGCTCTAAAAGATATAAGTGAGGCACTAGAGCAAAAACTATCAAGCTCAAAAGATATAAGTGAAGCACATAGAGTATTCTAGCAAATTCTAATCAAGTAGGCTTCTCCCAAAAGGTGTGTATAGCAAGCATGATTGTGGTAAACTGAAAAGCAAAGACTAATATAATACACAATGCTCCAAGCAAAACACATATCATGTGGCGAATAAAAATATAGCTCCAAGTGAAGTTACCAATGAACGAAGACGAAAGAGGGGATGCCTTCCCAGGGCATCCCCAAGCTTAGGATTTTGGCTATCCTTGAATATCTTGGGGTGCCATGGGCATCCACAAGATTAGGCTCTTGCCACTCCTTATTCCATAGTCCATAAAAGCTTTACCCAAAACTTGAAAACTTCACAACACAAAACTTAACAGGAAATCTTATAAGCTCCGTTAGTGAAAGAAAACAAAACCACCACATAAGGTACTGTAATGAACTCATTCTTTATTTATTTTGGTGTTAAAACTACTGTATTCCAACTTCTCTATGGTTTATAAACTATTTTACTAGCCATAGATGCATCAAAATAAGCAAACAACACACGAAAAACAGAATCTGTCAAAAACAGAACAATCTGTAGAAATCTGTAACTAAAGCAAACCTATGGAACTCTAAAAATCCTACCAAAATAGGAAGTCCTGGACAATTTATCTATTTATCAGCAGCAAAAATAATCAACACAAAATCACGTTTCCATGATTTAACAAAACTAAATTCGTGCGCGCAAAGTTTCTGTTTTTCAGGAGAATCAAATCAACTATCATCATAGGTTATCCTATAGGTTCTACTTGGCACAAACACTAACTAAAAGATAAAAAAACATCTAAACAGAAGGTAGATGCAATATTTATTACTAAACAGGAACATAAACAAAAAACACAAAGAAATTGGGTTTCCTCCCAACTAGCGCTATCGTTTAACGCCCCTAGCTAGGCATAAAAGCGAAGATAGATCTAAGTAGTGCCATCTTTGGCACTCAATTCATAAGTAGCTCGCATGATAGATTCAAAAGGTAATTTGACTTTATTTCTTGGAAAGTGCTCCATGCCTTTCTTTAATGGAAATTGGAATCTAATATTCCCTTCCTTCATATCAATAATCGCACCAGTCGTTCTAAGGAAAGGTCTACCAAGAATAATAGGGCAAGAAAGATTGCAATCTATATCAAGAACGATAAAATCTATGGGCACCAAATTTCTATTTGCAACAATGAGAACATCATTTATCCTTCCAATTGGCTTTTTAATGGTGGAATTCGCAAGGTGCAAAATTTAAAGATCAATCATCAAGATCATGGAAACCTAGAATATCACATAAAGTTTTCGAAATTGTGGAAACACTAGCACCCAAATCACACAAAGCAAAACACTCATGATCTTTATTCTAGCTATAGAAACTTCCAAATTAAGTTTTTCATCATAAGATTGCATCAAGGCATCAACGATATGTTTGGTAAAAGCTTTATTTTGACTATAAGCATGAGGAGAATTAACAACGGATTGCAACAAGGAAATACAACCTTCTAAAGAACAATTATCGTAATCAAATCCCTTGAAATCTGAGATAGTGGGTTCAACGCTATTTAAAGTCATGACCTCTCCAATCCCAGTTTTACCAAATTCAGCATCAAGATCTAAAAACTCCGAATTTTTGGGACGCCTTCTAGGTAAAATTGACTCATCTTCAGTCCCATAATTATCAAGATCCATATTGCAAAACAAAGATCTAATAGGAGACGCATCAATAACTTTAATATCTTCATCATTATTTTCATGGAAACTAGAAGAACACGCCTTTATAAAGCAATCTTTCTTAGCACGCAATCTAGCGGTTCTTTCCTTGCACTCATCAATGGAAATTCTAATTGCTTTGAGAGACTCATTGATATCATGCCTAGGGAAAGAAGATCTAAGTTTAAGAGAATCAACATCAAGCGAAAGTCTATCAATGTTCCTAGCGAAATCATCAACTTTGAGCAATTTTTCTTCAAGCAAAGCATTAAAATTCTTTTGAGAAATCATAAATTCTTTGACACTATTCTCAAAATCAGAGGGCATCTTATTAAAATTACCATAAGAATTACTGTAGGAATTTCCATAATTATTAGAGCAATTACTAGGGAACGGTCTAGCATTAAAGTTTCCTCTATAAGCATTGTTTCCAAAACTATTCCTACCAACAAAATTCACACCCATAGATTCATTATTATTCTCAATCAAAGTAGACAAAGGCATATAATTGGGATCAAGAGGAGTATTCTAAGTAGCAAACAATTTCATAAGTTCATCCATCTTTCCACTCAAAACATTGATTTCTTCTATAGCATGCACTTTTTTACTAGAGGATCCTTCGGTGTGCCATTGAGAATAATTAGCCATAATATTATCAAGAAGTTTTGTAGCATCTCCTAACGTGATTTCCATAAACGTGCCTCCCGCGGCCGAATCTAAGAGATTTCTAGAAGCAAAATTCAATTCGGCATAAATTTTTTGTAAGATCATCCATAAATTCCAACCATGAGTAGGGCAATTGCGAATCATCAATTTCATTCTTTCCCAAGATTGGGCAACATGCTCATGATCAAGTTCTTTAAAATTTATAATATCGTTCCTAAGAGTGATAATCTTAGCGGGAGGAAAATACTTAGGGGTAAAAGCATCTTTGCACTTATTCCAAGAATCAATACTATTTTTAGGCAAAGACGAAAACCAAACTTTAGCACGATCTCTAAGTGAAAACGGAAATAACTTCAATTTAACAATATCGTTATCCGTATCTTTCTTCTTTTGTATATCACACAAATCAACAAAGTTGTTTAGATGAGTAGCGGCATCTTCACTAGGAAGGCCGGCGAATTGGTCTTTCATAACAAGATTCAGCAAAGCAGTATTGATTTCACAAGACTCAACATCATTAAGAGGAGCAATCAGAGTACTAAGGAAATCATTATTATTGGTCTTCGAGAAATCACACAATTTGGTATTATCTTGCGCCATGGCAACAAGTAATCCAACACACAAGCAAACAGAAAAAGGCAAGCGGAAAGAGAGGAGGAAATTGGGAAAGAGAGGGTGAATAAAACGGCAAGGGTGAAGTTGGGGAGAGGAAAACGAGAGGCAAATGGCAAATTATGCAAATGCGAGGGAGATGAGTTTGTGATGGGTACTTGGTATGTCTTGACTTGAGCGAAGACCTCCCCGACAATGGCGCCAGAATTCCTTCTTGCTACGTCTTGAGCTTGGGTTGGTTTTCCTTGAAGAGGAAAGGGTGATGCAGAAATTGTAGCGTAAGTATTTCCCTCAGTTTTTGAGAACCAAGGTATCAATCTAGTAGGAGGCTCCTCAAAAGTCCCACGCACCTACACAGACAAACAAAGAACTCACAACCAACGCAATAAAGGTGTTGTCAATCCCTTCACGGCCACTTGCGAAAGTGAGATCTAATAGAGATAGTATGATAAGATAAATATATTTTTGGTATTTTATAATGTAGATGCAAAAAGTAAAGATGCAAATAAAAGTAGATTGGAAGCAAATATGATAAGAGATAGACCCGGGGGCCATAGGTTTCACTAGAGGCTTCTCTCAAGATAGCATAAGTATTACAGTGGGTGAACAAATTCTTGTCGAGCAATTGATAGAAAAGCGAATAATTATGATATTATCTAGGCATGATCATGTATATAGGCATCACGTCCGTGACAAGTAGACCAACTCCTGCCTGCATCTACTACTATTACTCCACACATCGACTGACTCCTGCCTGCATCTAGAGTATTAAGTTCATAAGAACAGAGTAACGCCTTAAGCAAGATGACATGATGTAGAGGGATAAACTCATGCAATATGATATAACCCCCATCTTTTTATCCACGATGGCAACAATACAATACGTGCCTTGAAACATTTCTGTCACTGGGTAAGGACACCACAAGATTGAACCCAAAGCCAAGCACTTCTCCCATGGCAAGAAAGATCAATCTAGTAGGCCAAACCAAACTGATAATTCGAAGAGACTTGCAAAGATAACTCAATCATACATAAAAGAATTCAGAGGAGATTCAAATATTTCTCATAGATAAACTTGATCATAAACTCACAATTTATCGGATCTCGACAAACACACCGCAAAAAGAGTTTACATCGAATATATCTCCACAAGAGAGGGGGAGAACATTGTATTGAGATTGAAAAAGAGAGAAGAAGCCATCTAGATAATAACTATGGACCCGAAGGTTTGTGGTAAACTACTCACAACTCATCGGAAGGGCTATGGTGTTAATGTAGAAGCCCTCCGTGGTCGATTCCCCCTCTGGCGGAGCGCCGGCGGAGGCTCCAAGAAGGGATCTCGCGGATACAGAAGGTTACGGTGGTGGAAATTGTGTTTCGTTGGCTCGCTGGATGTTTTCGGGGTACGTAGGCTTATATAGGAGGAAGAAGTACGTCGGTGGCCGCCCGAGGGGCCCACGAGACAGGGGGTGCGCCCTATAGAGGGGGGCGCCCTACCCTCTCGTGGCCGCCCCGGCTGCTTCTTGACTTGCACTCCAAGTCCTCTGGATCACGTTCGTTCCAAAAATCACGCTCCCGAAGGTTTCATTCCGTTTGGACTCCGTTTAATATTCCTTTTCTTCGAAATACTGAAATAGGCAAAAAATAGCAATACTGGCTGGGCCTCCGGTTAGTAGGTTAATCCCCAAAATGATATAAATGTGTAAAATAAAGCCCATAAACATCCAAAAGGGGTAATATAATAGCGTGGAACAATCAAAAATTATAGATACGTTGGAGACGTATCATTAAGTCAGTGAAGCTTCTGTTCGACTCAGCGGGACACAGGTGGGTAGCTTCGGTTAATTAATTATACCTCCAGCGCACCCCTTTTTAGTTGAAGAGTGTATGAAATGTAATGAAATCCGACATGTTTATATGAAATCCGACCATTTATGAATGAATTTATTTCGATTAGTTCGAATTCTTGTATCACTGGCATTGGATGAACATGCAAAACAATACGTACTAGCATTATTCCCAGGGTGATCACCTCATTTGCAGCAATTTCACATGTACTCCCTCCGGTCCTTTCTAGTGTGCATACAAGTTTTGTCTGCAGTCAAAGTATCTCTACTTTGACCAATCTGATACAAAAAAGTATGCACTTTCACAATGTGCGAAGTAAAAAAGGAACATAAGGAGTACAAAGAGTTTGAGCAGCTTTTTAGCGTTTTTGTACATTGCAATCAAACACACAGGGCTGGCAATTCATAGAGAACATTCAAAACAATCTATGATTATGCATCTCAGCGACTCACATGTCAGAGGCAATATTTACTTCACAACTAAAGAATAAAGAAAAAATTGATCGACACTGCTGACAGCAAAGGGCGTCCCATTCGAAAATATCAAACGCATGTCTTGCTAAAATCAATGAGCAAAATTTGACAAGGTTGTCCCATTCCAAAATATCAAATGCCTACGATTGTGGAATGGGCAGGGTTTGCCATCAGTTTGGACATTGACATGACACCTCGTGCTAAATAAACCAGCTGTTCTTTTTGTGCAGTTCCACCAAAATCAACCAAATTCGCGCGTAGGTTGTATGATTTCGCCCTTATATGTTGCAACGCCTTGAACTTATCAGCACCTCCTTTCTTGTGGTGGAAATAAATGATTCGATGTATTCATGAACATTTTGTGCAGTTCCCATTGAAATCAAGCTGAGCACCCCTATTTGCATAAATACAAAAAAGTGATTAGTATAAAACAAACTGTACTATGAATTGACAGTTTCAACAGGCACCTACATGGTCCATGTAGAGCACACTTTTAGAAAAATGGAACTCACCAGAAAGAATCCTAGAACAACATTGTACACGCGCGTCACAGCAAAAAAATGGAGATTTGTCAGTCCTTCTGAGCTGAAGTTATTTTGGTCTTGTGGGGAGTAATGTAACCATCCTTCAATTGCTCCTTCTGATGAGAAGATAGATAGGGCTTCTTCATACTGGAATAATCGGAACTAGTCACTTCATGTACTCCATATTCTTCTTCAGAGGAAGATGATCCTGTTGTGCAAAGACAAGAGGACTACTAAATGCTAGCATCCCTGTTTGCTCGAAAAAAGGAAAGGAAATATTTAAAACAACACAGATGAAGCACTTCTCAAGGACAATAACACTTTTTCATGATAGTATCTAAACAGTAGCACAACACCAATAGAGATGACAAAGCTCAATCATATGGATGAAATCAGTGGGCGAGTACCAACCTTTGTCAGGAGGCTTATCGTGTAGAGCATACAGATGAAGCACTTTTCTGGAACCATCTGTTGCTATCTACGGTGGTGGCCATGCTTACTATATACTCCTTGATTAGTTTAATGTTTCCAACATATTCTTGTGTAGTTCCACTAAAATATATGGTATCTTCAAAGAAGATCCCTGTTTGCACAAGTAGAGATAATTACGTATTACATTAAGAGTGGCATCAAATCAGTGGCAAAACAATTGCTCGTTCCAGCCATAGCAATAAATTAAAATGCCAAACTATATCATTACTTGTGTCATCACAGTTCCAGTAATTCATTATAGCATGGGGAGTTGATTTTTGTTTTTCTTCCGCTTGTTCTTCCCCTTCATCACTTGGTTCAATAACTGACAAGCTTCGCCTTCAATGTAAGATTTGGCATGTCAATTAGGGAGCACAAGTATAGTACTAAACTTAATTTTCTGATGAAAGTGGCAAAATACAAGCCAACAGTTGTGAAATATCCTTATCTTACCTTAATGGGATATTACGGTGCACATACAGATTGGAAGTCTTGTCTCCATTTGTGCAGTTCACTAAAATCAAGCAACATTATCATACAAGTAGTACAACATATGAAAGCACACTGCAGAATCATGTTAAAGAAGGCTAGTACTGACCTCTCATGATGTGGAATTCAAACAACTCACAAGAAGAAGATCTGAACCAAATTTGCCAACACGGATAGGAAGTAAGATATCCTCTTGTGCAGTTCCACTAAGATCAAGCAATCAAGCAACGTTGTCGGTGTGACATTTTGGTTGCACTGCACAAAACACTCTTAAAACAAAAGTGTTTTGTGCAGTGCAACAAAAGGTCACAATGGCAATGAGGTGAAGTAGATAACCCTGTTTACACAGAGGTGCAAAGGAAACAATTAGTGGTCAATAACGGTGGATGACACAGAAGCCAACAAAAAGAAGCATCTACCTTATCTAAATGGGAAAGAAATCAAGACAGTAGCATTTCTCAAACGGTGGCATTGATTAATATTGACATACTGATTATATTAACAATAAAATTCGTTAAACATGTAATTTGCTTTTAAGCGTGGCATTGCATCATTTTTCCAAATGCATTATTAGAGGGTGTTTGTTTACAGGACATTTTGGTGTAGGGACTAAAAAACTGCGTGTCATCCCATCTAAACCAAACAGGAGGGACTTTTAGGGACTAAAAGTGGGCATTTGGGACTAAAGAAAGAAGACCCTGAGGGAGTATTTTTGGGACTTTTTCCAACAGTTGCCCCTGCCACGCATCGCACCTTGCCTCTATTAGTTCATTACTAGGGGTAACATGGTCTTTTAGTATGTCATTTAATAACCTCTAGTCCATGTTTAGTCCCTGGAACCAAGCAGGTAGGGACTAGGGAGTTTTTAACCAAACAGGGCCTTAGATTAACAACAGCTAATGAGTTGCACGGGACAGTGGACGCACCAGCACCATGTGCATATACCGATGTACTGTGGTCACGCACAGTCTGTTGCAATAAAGAACAAACAACCAAGGAGCATATTTGTGTTGGTCCCAGTTTTATTATCTTTAGACACCTTTCCCTATGTGAGCGCAGCAAATCTAGTCCCGCTCAAACTCTACAGCCTTGTCCCTTCCTTTCCTTTTTGAACTAGTACTTTTGCCCCTTCCTTTCCTCTTTGAACCACGTCCTAGATTTATGCGATACAACTTTCCCCACTACTTTCCCCCATTCCTTTCCTCTTTGAACCACATCCTAGATTCATGCTGTACAACTTTGCCCCTTCATTTCCTCTTTGAACCACGTCCTAGATTCATGCTATATACAACTTCTCCCACTACTTTCCCCCACTCCTTTCCTCTTTGAACCATGTCCTAGATTCATGGTATACATGCAGCTAGAGCAATGCATGTGGAGTAAGTAAATTATACCTTAAGGTTCTTGGGGCATGGTTCGGTGGGCGACGGGACGGCGGCAAAGAAGAAGGGGTCGGAGGCCCTCCCGCGCCGCCGCTAGGTGAAACTGAACAGCTGCACCAGTAGTGGATTCCCTCCCTCGCGGACGGCGACAGTGTTAAGCCAACTTCCCTTCTCGGCGGACGGATTCTGCCGGCTCTTTGAGCAGCAGTGAGGGGAGAGAGAGGCCAACAAAGTCTTGTTTAGATCTGGAGAGGGCGAGAGAGTGTGAAGAGAGCAACTACAAGCGCTGAGGCGCCAACGTGTATATATATACTGGAGAGAGAGTGTGAAGCATGCAAACCCTAGAAAACAAGTGCCAAGGCTGCAGCTTATACGTGATGAGTTGATTATACAGTCACTACGAGATCGTATAGCTCCATATCCATCCATTTTGACCAGTCAAAGAATCCTCCTGGCACAAATTATGCTCAAGTGTAGTTATCGAACCCGAGACCTCAAGTTTGATGAGCGAACAGGCTAACCAGCTACACAACCCTCCCGTTATGTTCAACGAGAGGAAAATAACCTTTTATACATTCCTGCATCCGTGTGACAAGCATGCCGTGTTTTTCGTGTGTGGGGAGTCATTGGGATTTCAATCATAATCGTGTCATGTGGCTTTGGTGGTAAGACTATCCACAGTGGTGCAGAAATAATGCAGCCTTAGTCACCTTACCTCTCTCCACGTAGTACGTTGGGTCCCACTAGTTAGAGGGTGAAACAAACAAATTAATAAGAAAAATTAAAAGCGCCAGCGGTGTATCTTACCTCACACATCTCGCTACTACTCGGGAACGCTGTCCAATTGATCCCTCTGTTCGCTCACGTACTATTTTAAGTGAATCATTATTATAACATGCACACAAATTTTGGGCACTTGTATTCGACTTAAGTCAGTGTGCCACTGTATCTCGTATACTTACTACTCCCTCCGTCTAGGTGTAATAAGTCACGTTAGAAGGTGCAACGGGACCAAGGTGCGTGCGTGTGCGTGTGTGTGTTTAACAGCATGTGTGTGTTAGAGAGAGCGACAAATCGACCTACTCCTACAGAGAGATGGTGTGTAGTGTATGATTTTAGCCGCGAGAGTCGGTGCATCCTCTCGTTTTCGGGCGTGTCCGGTAGGAACATGCAGACAGCTACCATGCCCGCTCCTGACCAGCCTGGCCCACCCAAAGCCCCTCCATCGCCCGCGCGCGCTTCCCTCCCGAAACGGCCAGCGCCGCTCCAAAGAATCGGTGCCGCATTCATGCCCGGGCAGAGTGGATGCGACCTCTCACTGGCGCAAGAGTGATGGTTGCTTCGTCCGTCCAACTTACTGCTGGGTCTATGTGATCTGACGGCTCATTGGTCTTTATTACTGAGGTGGTAGGACTGCTGGATGTCCCACGCTTTCGGCAAAAGGAGGTACTACTACTAGATTACAATTTTCTCCATTCTTACAGTGGAGGAGTGCAAGAGTAGTGAAAACACGCAGGCTCAGTGATTACATGGCCCACCTCACACTATCACCGTGCGACACCTAACCCTTTACATAGTACTCCCTCCATTCCTAAATATTACTAGATGAGGAACAGCTGTATATCTCTCTGTGCAAAATTATCGATTTCATAGAACTAAAAAAAACTCTATAACCGCATGACAAATGTGGTAGCCAAACTAAATAAACTCCCATCATCATTTAGATCATCCCACGTAAGGAAAAAGATCAGCCAACTCCTACTGCATAATGGGATTATATTTTTCTTTTTGACATGTTAATGGGACTTAAAAGCTCACTTACATGCATGCTACCGGTGCATGCTTGCATGCAGACATGTTGATGTGATTTAAAACCCACTCACATGCATGCCATGGTATTTCTGCATGCTTGCATGTGGCTTAGTGCGGAGCCTCTCAACGTCTAGATCAGACGGCTATTATGGACTGATTTAGTTCATCTAATGGCTACCTTAATTTTGATGATGTGGCTCAAGGAGAGGATAGAGAATTCCTAGTAGTGGGGGCTAGCTATTACTAGTAGATAAGTCTTTGTAGAGATTCCACTAGGTGAACTACATACGGAACAAAATGAATGAATCTACACTTAAAATGCATCTATATACATCCGCATGTGGTTCATGGTGAAATCTCTACAAAGACTTATATTTAGGAACGGAGGAAGTACTAGTATAGTACGTCTCAGTAGTTTATCAATGAGATAAATTTGTACAATGCTATGAAGCTTCCAGCTTCATTACATGTATCTTATGCAAGGTTGCCCGTTGCAACATTTCATCAAATACAAAGGAGACTAACATGCATGCTATTGCATCTCAATGATTGATAGATCATAGCAAATATGTACTCCCTCCGTTCCAAAATAAGTGTCTCAACTTTGTGCAAACTTTAGTACAAAGTTGTACTACTAAAGTTGACACTTATTTTGGAACAGAGGCAGCTGAAGAAAAAACGATCCATGCAGTCCCTAGCCCTTGAACCGTGAACCCTGAACAGGCTTCAATTTGCTGGCAACGTTCGAGCTTCCTAATAAATGAAGTTTGCAACCTTTTGACCATCAGATCATTTTGTGGAGTTTCACCAAAATCGAGATGAGCATCCCTGTGGCAAAGAAATTGAAGAAGCGTGATTAGAATAAGATTATTGGGACTAGTTGATGAGACATAAACTCATCACAAATACAGTACGTAGAAGCCAGTAGAGGTATGTGCGGGGCAAAGAAGTAGAGAAATATCCACAGGGAGTGATGTGGGCAGCTGGAGCAGTGGTGCAAGCCAGCTGTAAAGGGAGTTGTACCCGAGGGACATAGCTCAACCTTGAGGACGGCGGCGGGAGGCGGCAACTGCCCACGTCGCAGCAGTGAGCAAGGGATGAAGGCAACCTCACCGGCTTTGTGAGAGAGAACGGCGGGGACCCCTGATCGGGACGTGCCGACAGTGGGTTTTCGCCGTCGGCGACGGCCACCACATCTACACTAAGCATCCACCCCTTCCCCAAGCGGACGTGATCCGCCGGGATGTTAGAGATGTGGCCACAGTTGTTTTGTGCG
Organism: Aegilops speltoides; assembly: GCA_021437245.1. Lineage (NCBI taxonomy): Eukaryota > Viridiplantae > Streptophyta > Magnoliopsida > Poales > Poaceae > Aegilops > Aegilops speltoides. The sequence goes on along the minus strand of CM038145.1, from coordinate 137,630,852 downwards.
AGAGAGTGTGAAGAGAGCAACCCCAACAAGCAACCGTGTAGGCTGGCCCGTCCTGACTATGTATATAGTGGAGCGGTTTCCTTTTCTCTCCATATGAACCTATCATATTGCGTACGTGCCACTGAAGAAAAAAGAACTTTATTTATAAATGACGTGGCACCTACTACTCGTTCTCCTATAACCTTGCGCTTGGCATCTCTAAAATATTAACCTTGCGATTGGCTCTTCACCTCTTCGGGAAGTCGAGCAATAATGGTAGTGCAGTATATATCGTTCTGGCTATATGAGACCGAATGAATTGCTGCACGTCCACCACATGGGCGAGGGTCGAGGGGCGTGGGAGAGTGCTACATACGGAGCAAAATGAGTGAATCTACACTATAAAATACGTCTATATACATCAGTGTTTGGAGTATGTACTAGTAGTTCATACTGAAATCTACTAAAGGACATATATATTCCAAACAATATGATATAATCTCTATAACCAAGGTAGTAGGGACGAGGATTAAATGGAGGGAGTAGTAAATTTTTCTCCGCGTCCTGCGAGCCATCGCGCGCATGGGCGAGGGAGCGGGCGTAAGGCGGAGCAAGCTTCGCCTCATCCTGCGAGCCATCGCGCCCGTGGGCGGGGGAGACGGCGTACTAAGCAAGCTTCTCCTCGCTCATGAGTTGACGGGACAAATCAAAAGTACTCCGAAGTATAGAGCCTTGCTTCTAAGGTAGGCCCCACATGGTTTGCCTCTTTTTAATTTAACATAACGCGTCAAGTCGCAATTTGTTTGTTCACCGTGGTAGACGATCCTCCCTCCACCAAGTGGACAACCAGTACACGTGCCAAATTACCACGTGGGCTGCCTTTTTCGTACAGAAATGAGCTCCACCGTGTACCCGCGCGGGTGTGGTTGGGAAAGAGACGGGAGTACATGCGCCGTGCATGCACCTCTTCTGTTCGTGCACGTCCCCCACCTACGTGGGTGTGTGTGAGAGATACAAACCGCGTTCGTGAGTGTTTTTTGTTTTGGGGTGGGGGTGGGGGTGCGGTGGGGGGTTGATTTCATGAATTATTTGTGGGAATATGTGTCGATCACATCTCAAACAAAAATTTTGCATGCAATGTGTGTAAAATGAAGGCCTATCCATATCATACATAGAGGGTCGGGCAATCCACGAGAAGAGAGGGATGGTTCATAGCTATCAATAGAGTCGAAGAGCGGATCAAGTGGGTGGGTGCGAGATCGATGAAGAGAGCCATCAAAATTGTGTGTGTGTGTGTGTGTGTGTGTGTGTGTGTGTGTGTGCAAGTGAAAGATATAGGGCGACTGGCCTACCGGAACGTTAGAGGGCACATGTCAAGTTTGTGTGTGGCAGGGAGACATGACTAGAGCGCTCGATGTATCAGTGTGTGTGGGGGGGGGAGGGGGTGGGGGAGGGGTAGGCAGAGGCCTAACTATAGAGGTAGAACGACTCGTATATGTGTTGAGAAGGAGAGACCCAGCTATGTCTTGAGGGAGATCGGTCGACATCCATACATAACTGAAGGACGGGAAATATGATGGGACAGAGAGAGAGAGAGGAGAGAGAGAGGGAGGGAGAGGGGTAGAGTGATGGATGGGTGATGGAGTTGCTTCTCGGAGATGGTGGTAGAGTCCTACTAGACAAACTGAGGGTGGAACTGCAATGTTATCAATAAGAGTGGGGATGTGTTTCTGTGTGTGCCTGTGCGTGATAGATCTGTCGGGACGCATCCATGGATGATGAAGGGGAACCATGTGTTTGGTAAGCAAACCTAACTAGATTGATAGATTAATTGTTGTTTGTCGGAGGAAGGGAGAGACACAACTAATGAGGTAGATCGATCAACGCATGGGTAAAAACGGGTTATAAGGACCTAGCTAGCTATATGTATAGCGAGAGATCGGTTGGTGTACGTCCATTTGTTAGAGGCAAATAAGGCCCAACGAGACAGATAGACAGAGAGAATGGAGCTAGGAGGTGGTGCGAGAGGCCCAACTACTAGCTAGATAGGGGGAGGAGTGTGCGGTTGTGAGATCGATGAAAAGAGGGGCGAGAGTTTACACGTGTGTGTGACCATATGAGAGACACGAGGCAAGGACACATAAAGTAGGAGATTGAAGGTGTGTGCGTATGTTGTAGGCAGGCATCGCTGGAGAGGTTTATCGATCGGTGTGTGTCGGAAAAGAGTTGTGGAGACTCTGGGAGAACGACCTAAAGAAAAAAATGAATGTGCCCGGTGGATAGAATGCCGAGGGAGGGGGAGGGCGAGGAGGGCGTGTGCATGCACGAGAGAAAGTTAGTGGTAGCTACAAAGGTTAGAGGATTGTGTGGGTGTAAGAGACTAACAAAGATCATAATTTGATATGAAAGCGGATTCATATATTTGAATAGGAGATCATAGTGCTTTAAACATTGCATGCATGAATATAGCGGTGATACACGTGTTGTGCGCATGTTATACCATAATGTGATAATGCATGGCGTTTGCAACTCACAGCTAAATGCCGAACAATCTAAACCATACTATACATCAAAGAATCTCACATTTTATTTGAATTTGTGATAATGTGTGGCGTTTGCAGCTTACAACTGAATATCGAACAATCTAAACAATACCATATATCGAACATTCTCACATTTTATTTGAATTTGTGGTAATGTGTGGTGTTTGCAACTCACATCAAAATACTTGTAGCCGTAGGGGGCGGGGCACCATACATAATGTGATAAACACATTATACATATCACACATGGTTTAGATTATGAAGATCTAGCTAGAGCTAGAAATGTAATGTGATTTGAAATCAAAATAAAGTGGATTCAAAAAATCGAGTTTGAGTTCATATAGTACACATAGTTCATATGTAACTCGAGACTAATCATGTGGTGTGCTGTGAGATAATACACAAACGATGGTTTAACTTGACCATAATGATGATTGTAGATCTTACTAAAACAGAGAAACGAATTCAAATGCTTTGACTTCACAACAATCATTACTCTAGATCTTATTCAAATAGAGAAACGAATTCAAATTTAGTTCATATTGAAGCGGTAGTATATACGTTTGGAATGCACTAAAACGTTCATTTCAGTAGTAGGTTGCATGCATTATACACGTAGCGAAATATTTTAATTGAACATAACGTGAATTCAAAGTTTTGAATGACATTTGTAGTGCGCATTGATTTGGTACAGTACACGTTAGGCTTGTCCGGAAATTTCAACCCGCGCCTTGTTAACCCGAAATATTTGAGATATATCTTCATCTCGTTGTGCTCCGACAACTCCCTCCATCTCAACCCGCGCCTTGCTATTCCGAAATTACAATGCACGCAAAAACTCCCACCTCCTGTGAAATCCCGACACGCGAAATGCCCGTGGTACCCCTGGACCGAAAGAACCGCCTCAAATCGGTGGGGGTACTTTCGTAACTTACCCCACATTTCGGAAAAGCGTGTCCCTAAGCCATGGTTCCCCACTGCCATCCCATCCGCCCACCCATTTATACACCGAGCCCGCGAAAACCCGCGATGAAACCCCACATCCTGCTCCGTCCGCCACCCAGCCGGAGCCTCTTCCCCAACGATGTCGTCCACAGCAACACCTCGACGTCCCTCATCCACCGTACCAGATGAGGATCCGCCATCGATCTCGTTGTCCCGACGGTTCATCCACCCCGTCCTCCACCTCCAAGGAGCTTCCCTGACGTTCCCCTCGTCTTTCACGCCGCCTCCATTCCCACACCGCCGTCTTCACCTGCACCACCAAAAAAGCATCATCATCACCGTTTCCTCGGATGAAGCTGCGGCCTAATCGGCGCCACCAAAGAGGTTGTACACTAATCACCACATTTTTTCTTGATTCAATCTCACGGTGCTGCCGACGCTCGGTCCCGAGCCGACACGCCGCGGCTCCATCCACGGTGGCGTCGCCGGCCACTTCCTCCACGACGTCGCTCCCTCGGCGGCGACGTCAACATCAGTAGGACCTACTGCAGCTTTAGCTCTCGCTCGTGCTGCTGCTCTACTCTTGCTCTCGGTCCCCTGCCTGGTCTGCTCTTGCTATTGCTCTTGCTCGTGCTGCTTCTCTCGCTCTTGCTCTTGCTTGCGATGCTGCTCCGATTTAGCTACACTTCAGTCGACTGAATCGACTTTTGGGTCAGTCGATTTTCAGGGGGGGGGCTCACTGGGGTGAAGGAAGAACCAGCCGCAGCGGGGAGGGGGATCACCGGAGAGGTACCCTACTATCTATCTTAGGGTTCAGGGTAGGGGCGGTGGTCGCCGACGTTGGCGGGGTATTGGCGGGGCGGTGGCGTGGGGATCGCCGAGAAAAGCTCGCACGGGGGCCCTAGAGGGATGGCAGGGCGGTGGCGGACCGCGGTGGGGAGTGTTTTGGGCGGGGGGCGGTGCCACGCCGCCATGAGCGGCGGGGGCTGCTGTTTGGCCGGTGGTGTCAAGGCTCGGGGGTGGAGGTTGAAGATGAACCGCAGCCCTTGATTTCAGATCCAATGGCTGCAAAATCGACTGACCAGAGATGAAAAAGTCAGTCGACCGACGTGTAGCCTCACCTTGCTAGTGCGTTCAGTTTCGACAGCAAAATTCAGTTTTGACAGTTAAGTTCAGTTTCGACAGTTAAATTCAGTTTCAACAGTTAAGTTCAGAGATGGCGGCTGATGTATTTTACATCTAGCACTTTGTGGTTATGTATTTTACGTCATGTATTGGAGATGCTATTAGAATTCCACTCAGGTTAACGTTGTTCGTTGTCTCTCTTGTCCTGCTTCAGCCTCGGTGTCATACAACTCACCGGAGCTGCTCCAACGACGAAACCCTCCATCATAGTGGAGCAGTACCTCGGGCTCCATCTCCAGACGCCTAAGATCTTCTTCCCCTCCTCCAACAGCAAAGTCAGTCGGAGCATCCTCACCGGCCAACCCAATCACGCTGAGATCGGCATGGCTTCGCCAAAGAGGTTGTACACTTGTTGCATCTCTTTTTTACTCTACATGTTATATATATTGTCCACTGAGTACACCGATTTGTTCCTTTAGTGTCTCCTTGAAAGAAAAAATGTAGGAATTTTAATTTTCACCTGTCCTCCTTTTCAAATTCCTATTCATAAAGCACAAGACTAAGGGATAGTAGCATAATAGCATTATAACCGTACATTTTCTTGTGGTTTGACTTAATCTCACCATGCTTCTTTGCATCATGTGATCTTCCAATTGTTGTGAATCAAACACCCAGATTGGCGGAAATCATGTGTTTTTAAATTCTCTATTTTGCACGTGCATTCCTATCCTATTCCTGTCTATTTCCTATCCCTGCATTGTTGGAATCCTCCAATTCAAACGAGCCTTACAGAATTACTTCTCTTACAGATAGTTGTCAAAGAAAACCTTGCGTGGTTTGTCCCGCTCCTGGTGCGCCGTCGTCCACCCCAGCTCAGCTGCCCCAACGACAGAAGGGTCCAGCACAGCAGGGATCCAGCCTCCAGACTATCTTTCGCTGCCTCAGATCTTCTTCCCCGCCGCCGGCAGCCATGAAAACTGCATTACCATCATCAACCGAGCAGATGACCTCGAGGACTACACGGGTCCGCAAGAGAGGTCGCACTCTTTCGTATCTACTTACGTTATGCATCGCTTAATATTATATGCTACTTTATCGTCTTGTTCACCAATTAGACTCTGAGTCAGCTCCAACTAATGGTCAAACTTGAGTTTTTAAATGGTTGTGGGGTACATATCGGGGCCGCTATTAATAGTATCTATCTACTATCTGGTTAATCTCCGGTGTCTACTATGAGTTTCATGTTGGGTGGGAAACAAACAAAGAAATAAGCCATTATCTCAGATTATTTAACTGAAGCCATTATCTGCTGCTATTATTGGTTTTGGGTCTATCCACAAAGTTGCTACCATCACTCGGATTTCTGCATGCACTCCTTACATAATCTCACTATGTTCTATTCCTATGCATGACAGTTATTGTAAACAATGGAACTGAACATGTAGAGCAAAAGAGACGAGCCTTGCGTGGCAATAAAATTTCATGCAGACGTCGCTCCATGGTAGGCGCAAAGGCAGCCCCCCTCCATGCATTTTGGATTGTAATCGAGAGGAAGATATCTGTTCTGAGGGGGATTCAGAAGGAGAAGACAACTCCTATTTACCCCCTGAGGTCTTCGCTCTAACATGGCATGCTGATGTTGGTTATATCATGCATATGGTGTCTTGCATTGCTTACTTTATACATCAAATATGTCATCTGCTTAGTTTAGACATCCTTTGTGTGAATGCCATCTGTTTAGTTTATTCATCGTTTATGTGAATTATGCAACGCCATCTTGTTTAGCCAGGCATTATATATGTGAATTTTGCAATGCCATCCTGCTCAGCCAGTCATCTTATATGTAAATTATATCAGGCCATCCTTTTTTATTACATATTACATTTGTCAACAATGTTAATACATTCAATTGCTCTTCGTGTGCATCAGCCATTTGACACGGTGATGGAAAATTCTGGAGTGAAAACAAGGTCTTCAGAGCAGACTATGCTATCTGACGAAGCGCATATCTCGCTGGTTACGGATAGCTCCTCAGAGGAGGATTCAGAGACAGATGACCAGTCCTATTCCCCCCCCCCGAGGTGTATGCTCTAACTTGGCAGGGTTATGTTGCTCATATCGTGCGTATGGTGTCTCGCATTGCTATGTCATTTGATTAGTTTAGACATGCTTTGTGTGAATGCCACCTGTTCAGTGTCTAATTACCATATATGTGAATTATGCATTGCCATCTTGTTGCAAGACATTATATATGTGAATTATACAATGCTATCTTGTTGCAAAGGCATTATATATGTGAATTATGCAATGCCATGCTGTTTAGCCAATCATCATGTATGTGAATTATGCAATGCCATGCTGTTTAGCCAATCGTCATGTATGTGAATTATATCATGCTATCATTTTTTGTATTATGTGTTCCATTTGTCGACAACGTTTGTATATTCAACTACTCTTCCTGTGCATCAGCCATTTGAAGCGGTGATGGAAGTATCTGGAGTGAAAACAAGGTATTCAGAGCGATAATGCTACTCTTTGAGCGACATCTTGTTTGATTACAGAGAGCTCCTCAGAGGAGGTTCAGAGACTGATGACCAGTCCTATTTCCCCCCTGAGGTCTATAATCAAACTTGGCAGGGTTATATTACCCATGGCATGCATGTTGTCTTGCATTGCTTAGTTTTTACATCATATATGGATTGCCATCTACTTACTTGCTTACTATATAAATCATATATTTGAATTATATCATGCCATCATGTTTACATAGTACATACACATCATCTATCAGAATTACGGCATGGCAACCATTTAATAAAGACATCATATAGTCATATCATCTCATCCTGTTTAGTGTTTACAGTCATCATATTTTGAATTATGGCATTCTATCCGTGAATGTATGTGAATTAAGGCATGCCAACCTATTTAATAAACACATTATATAGTTATGTCATGTCATCCTGTTTACATAGTCTCATATTTTGAACTATGTCTTTCCATCTTTTTTAGTTAGCCATCATAATGTGAAATTGTGTCATGCTATCCTGTTTAGTTAGCCATCATATATTTGAAATTCTGTCATGCTATCCTGTTTGGTTAGACAACATAAATATGAATTATTTCGTGCCCTCTTTTATTCCCCACTATCCATTGCACCTGTCTATCATACAATTTCTATACTTCCAATTACTATTATTGTTTATCAGCCATTTGAATTGGCGAGCGTGATGGCAGTATCTAAGGGAGTAACAACATGGTCTTCAGAAAAGATAGTGCTACCAATTGATGCAGATAGAACCACGGTTGTACTTGCCCAAGGACCAGATCCACCACACATAACCCAGACTCTCGCGGATTGTACCCCTACCCAGTTGGACAGAGAACCAGCTACACCCCTTCTAACCCTAACCCCGGTAGATAGTAACCCAGTTCTAGTTGACACAGGACCGTCTCCACCATAGAGCACCCAAACACGAGCAGTTAGTAAGGGAACTGTAGTGCCCAAAGCACGAGGACCACCACTCCGAATCCCAACTCAATGCTTAAAGGAGAAGAAGATTTGTTCTCAGGTCCGGTTTTGTAGCTATGGTTCATACTCCTTTTCTCTTGCATTACTGTATTTACTCATACCAACTATTTTCAAATTTGAAGGATGGAATTGAAACTCCAATGGTGCAACATGTATGTTTTAAACCTGTTTTTTTAACTGGTTTACTGTTGTAACCTGCCCTATGTTGATTTCAGTTTCAATTGAATAAACAGTTATGTTCTCATGTCATGCACATTACAAGTGTTGTTATTGCTCTATAGTTACCCACACTTATATTTTGTCTATTCTGCTTTGTCTTGGACAAATATTATTTGAACTGTGTCTCTATCTTGATTTGGCAACAAAAACTAGAATGATATAGACCATAAAGTGACCATGGTACATAGATATATGTTTGTTTCATGCTGTTATCCTGTCCACTTTACTACTGAACTCATTTACCAAAATGAGTTTCATATACAACATGGTAAACATGTGATGTGTCTGCTTGTTTCTCTTTTAGAATGCGGACAAAATATTGGAAAACAGTACCGAGTTATCCAATGGTAAAGGAAGTAATGCAGATAAGGTTCAAGAATGTGAGACATCCATGTTGGTCTCCAAGAAAGCTGATAAAAACTATCTTGACAATAGTGAGAGAACCCAAAAGTCCTGTCTTGATGTAGTGTTTGAGTTACTTGCCACTACTGCCTGAATCAGTTCGTCTTCTTGAATCTCAACTTCAAGTTGAAAGACATCGAAGCTGAAGGACTGAGGAAGTCCCTGCAGAATTCAGATGCATATTTCCTGGTGCAACAGCAAGCGCTGGAGGATTTAAGCGCCAAACAAGAGAAAGTTAATAAGCTTGCTAAGCATCTTGCCAGCATTATGGGTACCCGTGATATTGTTTCTTGAGATCTTCGAAATGGTTTCAGCTTCTGGATTTGTTTTGTCATGAGTTTATTTGCGCTGGTCGCCAACTTTGACAACCAGTGTATATGATATGCTGCTTTGTTCCCTATATTTGCACTGGTGGCGAACTTTGATTCCCAGTGGATGTAATATGTGTAATAGCCGTGATAGCCTAGCGTTAGTTGCTTGCTTATTTATTTCCTTGTTGTCTTGTTTATTTGTTTGCTTGCAGTCATTGTAGTTCTTTTTCCGCGGTTTGCTAGTGGCTGCAATAACCTATTTTTTAAAACTAGGCCACAATAACCATGGGCTAGTAACTGATTTCCGTCCTTGTAGGTTTTTCGTTTATGAGTTTTTCCGACAATTTTTATTTTTAGCCACATTTTGGACATTGACAACTTGCAACAAAATACATAATTTTTCCATCAGATAAAGATAGCAAAGCATGTATGTTTCAAACTTTTGCTGTTTAAATTACATTATGCTTATTTTTTTAGTGTTTAGGTAGATAACAACACACCCCACAAAAGAGATAACAATACTGATGTTTACTTTTTTTCTTTGTAAGATAAACATGATTCTTAATACCGAGTTGATTCTTTTATTTTCAGAGCTAATAATAATTTGCAAAGGATCAATTATTTATTATTTTTATAAGCTTTACAACTTTTGCATGTTATGAGAAGATTGTAGATAATATGCTTTTAGTTCTCATTTTAGCTCAGCCACCTCCGATCTGATACAGACCAATCTTGCCATGCCCCAACCTCGTCGTGCACCCCCCCAACACACACACATAATGTACTTTGACTCGGAGAAGAGTCCCTGTGATGTGCGTCTTCAAGTCGTGTCCGAGGAGATCTTCAGGAGCACGGGTCAAGTTGCTCCCCACATCGTCGTGCCGCAAGTTCTCAACATCTGCCACCATAATGCAGGTTCATTCCATCCTCAATTTAGTTTCAGATCCGACCAAATTGATAATCTAGGGGAGGGAGAGATGGCACTACATCGTGGCTGAAGACGGGGAGGCACTCGAAGGGATGAGCTCCTGGTTTAGGGGAGAGAGCACATGGCAAACTGGGCTCTACTGCTTAAGGGAGAAAGATAGGCAAGGAAGAGAAAGAGCAGAGAGATGAGGGATAGAGAGAGAGTGAGAGGTGTCGATTGCTGCAAATTTAGATAGATGTATGGTGCTTCTTGTATAATGTATGTTGCTACTAATTGATGCACATTTAGATAGAGAACAGACATGTCGCTTGCTACTGATTGCTGTTGTTATTGCTACAGTCCCATCAATCAATCTATATCTAATGAGTAACAAATACTAGTACCCAATTCATATCCAGAAAATTTGCATCTGTCATCAAGGAAAAATACATCACTAAACCCTTTGGGTTCTAATTGCAAGGTTAAATAATTTTGTGTATTCTATCTGGGATAATCTGCATAATCTGCAGTTATTTGGCTCATAATCGTGGCACAAGTTTCGGACATACCTCTATACAATCTCACCGTTCTACCAACTCTGTACGCTACCCGTACTCCACACGCCGTCGTACAACCTCGCCGTTCTACCAACATTGTTGGACCGTTGTGCTCTACCTGAGGTACGCCTATCTCATGCCAATCTAAAGTCGGTTATGTCGTTTTGGAGAAGATATTTTAATTGTTTTCTACTCCATGGTTATGTACAAACAGGTTGTGCCACATGCTTTACGACGTGTCCAAGGGCTTCCATGAGCCGTAGGGATTCGGTGATGTTGATGATATTTTTAATCCCGTTGCAACGCACGTGCCCTTTTACTAGTCATATTGAAGCATGCAGATGGACCAGTCTCCTAATTGTGGGTTGCGCTTCTGATTGCTGCCCCCTAGTACTTCTCTGCGATCCTTGACAATTTTGTTCCAGTCTTTGACTATTAAGACTTGCTCGCTTCTAGAAATCCTAAATGCACTCATGTGCATTGTAGGATGTCTTGGCCTTATGCTAACCATGGACATGCGACCTTTAGCCTCGATCCACTGAGGCACAACTATCATCAGGAGTCCCTGTTGAAGAACATTGTAGTAACATACTTAGCAATGAAGTTTAGCTTAAAATAATGTATGCAAAAGATGCACTGAGGACAAATAGTAAAAACCTTACCATCTTTCCTAAATAGATGTGACCGTAGTTCAGTACGAGCACTATTGGTCGCACGTTTTGAGTACTAAGATTTTCAAGTTTAGGAAAATAATTTGTCTTGACAGTATGAAGATCTCAAGCCATGAAACATAATGACTTGTCTCCTCGCAGTTAAGTTCAGCCCCGGGACAGTAGTAGGTCATGTCCACCAAGTGCCTGACATGTTTTCTTGAATGAAATAAGTTGTTAATAGAAATTAGTTGTCAACTATTTTTGAATAAACAATATCCAAGACATAAATATGGCTGAGAAACTTACATAATGGTAGAACTGGAGGCGTCTGCACATCAACCCAGATGTCGATATTATCTTCAATATCATCTTCCGGACGAATATCAAAGGTGATAAGCATATCAGGCTCAAATGCATAAACCTTGCATAGTGCTCTCCATTGTTTGCATTCAAAATGAGTGTAGGTGTTTGTATTGTATAATTTTGCGGGAAAACTATAACCATGTTCGGTCCTCAAGTTAACTCTTTTTACCTCCATAGTTTCCATAGTACTGAAACCAACCTTATCCAAGACATATATTCTTGCATGGCAGGGGATACGCTAGTAGAATAGTAAAAAAAATAAATTATAAGTTGAAGCAAAAGAAGGCGAAGTCATGCTTAATTATGAAAAAAGACTCGTCGTTGTGACTTAGTATATGCACTTCGAAGTTCTCATCCAGCTTGATGCTGAAGCGCCTACCACCAACTAGGTGAGGCCTGTCGCACAGCCGCACTCGTCTTTGCAATATTTGCACATACGGAATTCCCTTTAGCTATCGTTGTCAGACATTTCCTATGTTCATAGTTGAAAAAGACGTGCATTCAATAAGCAAAACTAAATCATAAAACAAATTAGTATTCAAATTAGCGTGCATTCAATAAGAACACTAAATCATCTCTTGCGTCCGTACATCGTCGAATATTATCACTAATACATCTCGAATAGTATCATACATGTAACATCACTAATACAGCTAGAACTCTAGCGAACGACGGGTATTGGCGCAGGTGGTGGACACCCAAAGAGAAGGAACCATCACAGGATCATAGCTCCAGTGAGATCCCTGAAGAACCATCCAAGTACTGTCGAACCTGCCCTGCAATGCAACTATGTAGCGACGGACGTGCTCATCCTCCTCGCTGACACGGTGACATACTACCTCCGCGGTGGACGTATGCCTCCTCATCATCACTGGCCCATGCGACCGCCACCAAAGAAGGTCCGGGTCGACAACGGGCCGCCTCCTCACCAAGCTTCGTGCCCCTGAAGGTAGCACCTCCCAGTACCAGCCCGGCGGAGCCCAGTCCCGGACATGGCCCCTATAATCAAGAAGGCCTCCTCTGCCTGTAGTTGAGACTCAAGAATCCTTCCGCTTCTTGTCGTAGCACAGCTGATCGATGTCTTTCAGCTTGTAGTTGAGACTCAAGAAACCGAACTCTTTCAGACAGTGAGTTTGAATAGCTTGTGCTAGCGGTAGTGGCCAGTAACTCGGACAGTAAACCAAGACGGGACTTTGGGGTTGCCTCACTATCTTCAAGATAGTTTTCCTTGGTTGTTTTATCAGCTTTGTTGGAGACCAACAAGGATGTCTCACGATCCTGAACCTTATCTGCATTACTTCCTTTATCATTGCTTAATAAGGCACTCTTCCACAATATTCTGTCAGCATTCTAAAAGAAGAAACAAGCAGACGCATAACAGGTTTAGCATGTACTAGTATATGAAACTCATTTCGGTGAACCATTTCATTAGTAAGGTGGACAAGATTAAACTACCAAGTCTTCTATTACCAAGTAGTACATTATAAAAGCATCAAACAAACATATATCTATGTCCTATGGTCACTGCATTCTCTTGCCAAGTCAAAATAGAGACATGGTTCAAATCATATCAGTTCAAGAGAAAGCAACACTGAAAGAATACAAAGCGTGGGAAACTACACGACACAACAAGATTTCAGATGGGTACCATGGGTCTGCATGTACAACAACACTATTGGCCGTGTTATGATGCTAGTAATGTGCATGATATGAGAAGTCAACCGTATACACAATTGAAATTGAAATCGACAGAGCTATTTATAAGAGGAAACCTGTTAAAGAAACATGCGTAAACATACATGTTGTGCCATTGGAGTTTCCATTGGATCGTTCAATTTAAAAATAAGTTTGTATGAGTAAATAAAGTGATACAAGAGCAAAGCAGTATGCACGATAGCAATGGAATCTTAAATGAGAACAGTTGTTCTTCAGGTTTAAGCACTTGTTCTACATGAACAGAGTATAGTAAGACGCAAGCATATAGTACATAAAAAAATGAACTCATAGACCTTACCACATTCTTGGTTCAGGACCAGTAAAGAACAAGGTGTTCCCAGTCATCATCCAGTAAATATGTCTTAGGAGAACGGAAGGGAATTTGATGAGTTTCTTTGACAGTGAAGTACATTTTCTTCAGGTAATTCTGGTACTACCACCAAGCATTCTCAAAGATAGCAGAGGTATTAGCACAGGTTACCTCATCCTGAGTTTCCAAATCGGTCCTTCTCTATAGAGAAAAATGGGAAAAATTGTTGTATTATAACCATCATGGAGGTAGAATATATGGGACAAAGCAAAGTAATTGACATGAATAACATTACTTAGACATAACTCCTGGACAAACACCTGCAACTAGCATTTTCCTTCATTTTCAGTATAATATTTCCATGATGGGAAGATACGCACATAGGATTTATGTAGCGACCAAACCTCAAACAGTCTAGTCTCTGTGCATTAGTGTCATCCCTGGATCGGTAATGCTGACATGCACAGTACTTGAGGATTTATAACAGAGTTTCAATCACACACTTATTAAATTGAATGTCTCAACAGAGAACTTATTACAATAATATGGCTTAAGGCCATCTAAATACGATAACAGCGGAAGGCTTGGAAGATAAAGTGAGCCGATCAACTCCAACGGCATAGCTAAGTGAACAACAATGACCTATGGCACCTTACTTGTCATCTGAAAAGTCTGCAACATGAAATGTTGCAGCCCGAAACGGGTCAGCACATGGAATATGCTAGCAATGTAACACATAGAGTAATGAACATAATGAATACTATCACTACATGCATATATGGCTGGTGGAAAGCTCTATGGTTATTGTTTTGCATAAAGCCAATTTTTCCCTACAACAATGGAATAAATTTTGTTTAACTATCATGGTGGTTGTTAAACATTGAGAAGGTTCCTCCAGCTCAATCCCAATTAAACATCATCATTAAAACCAATCAAATTAATTTAGAGTGATGAGATCAACATGATAATCCAAGAACCAGATACTCAAGATGTCCATAACCGGGGACACGGCTAACCATGATTAGTTTGTACACTCTGCAGAGGTTTGCACACTTTTCGCCACAAGACTCGATCTCCTCCATTAGATTTCTCGCACTACATGATGTTTGAGAAACGGGTGACTGAGACACAGTCTTTCAGAAGCATTAACTCTTTACTCTGGGTATACAGTACCACCTACATCCCCTACATCTGCTAGTCTACCACTGAAAGAGGTCACACAACATACTCAACTATGCCAGAGCCCATATTGGCTTGTGGCTACACACAGAAGTTTCTAGCATGAATAATCTTATGATCCCTTTGAGCCTGGGTGGCAAACTGTAGGATACTCATAACGGTATTCCGGGATATCCTAGGACAACACTGGATTCTCTAGGTGCCCTGACAACCACTGGGTACTCCAGAGTGCCTCAACCAATCCACCCAGATGTGTATTTAAGTAGCCACCTTAAGTTAACCATTAATTAACAACACTCACATCTGTCATGGATATGCTCACCCAAATCCACGTCTACGAGCATAGCATAGCAATCCTGAGCATAACATAGAAGTAACTCCCAAAGGTTTGAAAATAAAAGGGCAATAGGTTCTACCTCATCATCTACTTCCCAAACCCACATGTTATATCAGATCCTAACCATGCAAGGTTTGAGGGTTGAACTAATGCATAAAAACTGGGTAATAAAGGGATATGATCAAAGTGTTACTTGCCTTGCTGATGATCTGCAAAACCTAGAGACTCGTAGTAGCACGCTTCGCACTTTGGGAATTCTATCGCACACAAACAGTAGCATACATAAGCACTCAGCTGGAAGCATGGGTAAAACTCAAATAAGAAGATCTAACCAGAAAGTTCAACTGAAGAACTCCGGTTTGCAAAAGGAATCTAATCAAATGGAGCAACGAAACTCAAACTACGAAAGAAACAAGATCCGTTTACTAATCTGGACTAAAGTCAAATTTTACAGTACCAAAATCTTGTTCAAGTTGGTTAAACAGAAAGAGGGCTTCGAGACGAAGATCTAGGCGCTTCTTCACCTAATTCGGATAAATGAGCGAAAAGATAAACTAAAACGAAGATCAGGGCAGAAATCGTGATCGAAAATAATCACGGAAAAACCCTGGAGAATAAAACGAGATGAACAGTCTAACGAATGGTTTCGAAAAAAAAACAACGGTTTTCCCAAGAAAACCGATTCGGCGACGGCGGGATCGGGGGTGAACGGCGGCGGTGGCGCCGGCTCAAAGCGGCGGCTCCACGCGCGCAGCGGCAAGCGGTGCTAAGGCGGCGACAAAGACTAGGGTTGGCCGGGCGGGGCGGCAGGGCTGGCAGGGCGAGGTCTCGGCCTTTAAAGGGCTGGCCGGGCGAAGTGTCCGGGTCGGACACGGCTCGTTAGGTCGGTGCAACTTTTTTGTTTAAATAATCCTGACACGGAAAAACTAATAAAAGAAATACTAAATGGAGTCCAAAAATCCTGAAATAAATTTTCACGGTCCTCTAATAATACTGCGGACAAAGTGAACATTTATTTGGGCCTCTAAAGCAATTTTGAAAAACGCATATTTTTCTAAGTCAAATAAAATAGCAATAAAAGTCCAAATAAAATTCTTATTTGATTTTAATATTTTTCCTCCAATATTTCTTTATTTTGGAGAATTCATTTTATCCCCTCTCTTTCATTTTCATATTAGAAATATTCAAAGAGAAAAATAATTAAAACCAAATGATCCTCTCTTTAAAATTTGAGAAAAACTCAAATATGAAAATAACGAAATCCCCAACTCTCTCCGTGGGTCCTTGAGTTGCTTAGAATTTCTAGGATCAACCAAAAATGCAATAAAATATGATATGCAATGATGTCCTATGTATAACGTTCCAAATTGAAAATTTGGGATGTTACAAACCTACCCCCCTTAAGATGAATCTCTCCCTCGAGATTCGAGTTAGCTAGAAAATAGGTGCGGGTAGTCCTTCAGTAGGTCTTCCTCTTGTTCCCAGGTGGCTTCATCCTCGGTATGGTGGCTCCACTGAACTTTGCAGAACTTGATAACCTTACTGTCTGTGACATGGCTGGCGAACTCAAGAATCTTCACTGGTTTCTCCTCGTAAGTCAAATCGCTATCCAGCTGAATCACTTCCAGTGGCACTATATCTCTCAGAGGAATATCGGCCATCTCTGCGTGGCACTTCTTCAACTAGGAAACGTGAAAAACATCGTGAACTCCTGACAATCCTTCTGGCAATTGTAAGCGACTTCTCCCATATGCTCCAAAACTTTATATGGTCCCACAAAACGTGGTGCTAACTTTCCCTTAACTCCAAAACGCTTAACTCCTCGAAGTGGGGACACGCAAAGATATACTCTGTCTCCGACTTCGTAAACTGTCTCTTTGCGTTTAGAATCCGCATAGCTCTTCTGCCTGGACTGGGCTACCTTGAGTCTATCGCGAATCAGTTTAACCTTCTCTTCAGACTCCTTAATCAAATCTGGTCCAAACTACTGACGGTCTCCAACTTCATCCCACAACAATGGTGTCCCACACCTCCTTCCGTACAAGGCTTCGAAAGGGGCCATCTTCAAACTGGCTTGATAACTGTTGTTGTAAGAGAACTATGCATACGGCAGATTGTCGTCCCAACTAGATCCATAATCTAGTGCACAAGCTCTCAACATGTCCTCCAGAATCTGATTGACTCTCTCAGTCTATCCATCTGTCTGTGGATGAAAGGTTGTACTGAACTCTAGCCTGGTACCCAAGGTCTCGTGCAACTGATTCCAGAACTTTGAGGTAAACTGGGTTCCTCTATCTGATACAATGGTCATATATATCTTTGCCAACTTAGCACTAGTGTAAGTGGTCTTCACTGGGATGAAATGAGCTACCTTCGTCCATCGATCGACTACAACCCATATCGAGTCATAGCCTGCATGAGTCCTCGGCAATCCTGTGATAAAGTCCATGTCTAGCTTGTCCCACTTCCATTCGGGTATCGGCAATGGCTGTAGCAAACCTGCTGGCTTCTGATGCTCTGTCTTCACTCTCTGACATACATCACATACTGCTACATACTCCGCAATATCATTCTTCATTCCGGTCCACCAGAAACTTTCCTTAAAATCCAGATACATCTTGGTGTTTCCTGGGTGAATCGAATACGGTGAATCATGGGCCTCCTGCAGAATCAACTTCCTGATCTCGGGGTCATTAGGCACATATACGTGATCCTGAAACCATAAAGTATCATGCTCATCCTCACGTAATCCTTTAGCCTTTCCTTTGCTCATCCTCTCCTTTATCTTAGCAATCTCCTTATCAGTCTTTTGAGCTTCTGTGATCTTATCCATCAAAGTAGACTGAATTTCCAATGCTGCTACATAACCTCTCGGAACTATTTTCAAACATAGCTCCGGAAGATCCTCTGCTAACTCCTTGGGTAATCCTCCGGTCATGAGTGTATTGACATGACTCTTGCGACTCAACGCATCTGCTACTATGTTAGCCTTTCCGGGATGATAGTGCAACTTCATATCATAATCCTTAATGAGCTCCAACCATCTCCTTTGCCTGAGGTTCAACTCCTTCTGCGTGAAGATATATTTCAAACTCTTGTGGTCCGTGTACACTTCACAATGATTTCGGATGAGAAAATGTCTCCATGTCTTCGACGCATGCACTACGGCTGCTAACTCCAAATCGTGTGTGGCATAATTTTGCTCATGTGGTTTAAGCTGTCGTGAAGCATATGAAACAACTCTTCCCTCCAGCATAAGCACTGCTCCAAGTCCTCGACAAGAAGTGTCGCAATACACTTGATAATCCTTGCGTTGATCTTGAAGAATCAACACTGGGGCTGTAACCAAATGCTTCTTCAACTCCTGAAAATTGGCTTCACACTCCTCAGTCCATTTGAACTTGGTGTCCTTCTTCAACAACTCTGTCATGGGCTTTCCAATCTTGGGGAATTTCTCAATGAACCTCTTGTAATAACCTGCGAGTCCAAGAAAACTCCTGATTTCTCCAACTGATGTGGGTGCTACCCATTTAGTCACAGTGACAACCTTGGTAGGGTCTACTGCTATTCCTTCTCCAGATATAACATGTCCGAGGAATCCCACTTCCTTCAACCAAAACTCACATTTGCTGAACTTGGCATATAACTGATGTTCCCTGAGCTTCTAGAGAACCAAATGCAAATGCTCCTTATGCTCCTCTTCATTCTTCGAGTAGACCAATATATCATCAATGAACACCACGGCGAAATTATCCAAAAACTCCATAAACACTGTCGGCATTCTGGGAACGGGGGTTCCCACACTTGCCTACCTGCGGCCCACGAGGTGGCTTCACCAGTGGCCCAGCATGGTCCGTCTTCGTCAACCAACACTCAAGACCCTCGAGAGGGGCCAAGCCTCGTAGGGCGGACGACACAAAGCCTCCTCGGGAGCGGCCTCACTAGGCAGGCTCGCAAGGGAGGTAGAGAGATCAAGGCAAGGCGTACCTCATGAGGTTCCCGTGACGCAAGCCATGACGACCAAGGCTAGGCGGGCGCCAGCACGCGTAGTGTCCTCGTTTCCCCTTTAGTGCTAAGGAGGCAAGTGCAGGCGCGGAGTACCGAGGCATTAGGCAAAGGTTTCCATATTGGTGCAACAAGACCAAGATCAGCAGGACAGCATGACGGATGTCATCGTGGAGCCCAAGACAGCATCGCTACCGACGCCTTTGACATGCGAAGACCACCTTTAGTCAGGATAGATTGTACTAGCTGTCCCCTTTCAAATCGGACATTGTTGGATCCCTTCCCGCTCAATATTTGGGAAGAGGACCAGGGCCTCTATGAATAGGACTAGCCACCACCATAGGGAAGAACGAACTGAACCGAAACCAGAACAAGTAGAACACCACAACAGCTCAAGAACTCCTCTACTCAGGACGTTGTTCTTCCCTTGTACTACACATCATCAGCCCAAGAGGCAACTCACCACCACCACACAGGAGTAGGGTATTACACCACAACGGTGGACCGAACCTGTATAAATCTTGTGTCTCTTCTGTTGTGAGTTCATCGAGCTAAGCTTAGGGATCGCGGCGAGGATGAGAGCGAGATTCAGTAGGGGGAAATCTTCATGCGCACCCTAGTGTTCGAACCTCAAGGGTTTTGCCGGAACCCTAAATCCGACATTTGGCGCGCCAGGTAGGGGTGCACCGAAGTCTTCGTTCTGCTAATCCGCGTCCCATCGCTTCGTCGCATCCATGTCTGATGCCTGCCGAGCCCGCGCTGAGCGCCGAGCCGCTCTTGCCGCACGCGTCGCCCAGACGGCTCCTATCGGCGGACCTCCCCGTCATTCTCCGTTGCCTGCCGCCAACGCCGCCACCGGCCTAGTGGGGAATGAGCAGCAAGCATCCTCGCTGCACCCCTCGGTGTAGCGGGACAGCCGCACCGCCACTCCATCGCTGACCCTAGCCGGCTCGCCATCCCACGCTCGTCGCGGCCCCACGGCCGCGCAGGCCGTGCTGCTTATGGCACATGAGCTCCTGCATTACCTCCCCGTAGACGACCTCTACGAGGAGTGGCTCGCTCGCATCACCGAGCTCGTCAGCGCCGCAAGGGGCTCTCCCGCTCCGTCCCTCTCGTTGCCTCACCCTGCACCAGATACGGGCAACGTGGCTCATGGAGCGCCTCCACCACCTCTACCGAAGACGGTGCCCTGAAGCCAAGGCGCGTGGCCCCTGGGCGTGACCCATCACGTCCAGCGCCCGTGCGGGAAGGAGGAGGCTGTCAAGAAATCCCTAGGCCTCAAGAAGGCGCCCCCATGCTCCCTGCACCGACGCGACAAGACCGCGTGTTGCTAGTGGCGGCGGTGCGCAAGTACCGTCAAGATCAAGCTCCGCGTTAGCAAAGGGCCCTGGTACCCACAGCAGGTGGCCGCGCCTTCACCCTCGAGCTGCATAGCGTTGCCTGGCCCGGCAAGTTCAAGCCGGACCTGCCTCCTTGCTATGACGGCACCCCTGACCCCGCGGAGTTCTTGCAGCTCTACGAGATGTGCATCGAAGCAGCCAACAGCGACGAGAAAGTCATGGCGAATTGGTTTCCGATGGCACTCAAGGACGGTGCCCGCTCGTGGCTCCTGAACCTGCCTCCCAGCTCAATCTCCTCCTGGGAAGAGATGCGCAACCGCTTCATCGCCAACTTCCAGGGCACTCGCGACTGCCCCCGGCCGCGGGTGACCTGCGCCGCATCAAGCAGCAGCCTGGGGAGACCTTGCAGAAATACATCCAACGCTTCAACAAAGTACGCCTCAAGATTCCCAAGGTGATGGACGAGGCCACCATCTCAGCGTTCTCTGATGGCATCCGCGACGTCAACATGAAGGAGGAGCTCTCCATCCACGAGGAGTTGTGCACATCCTTGGAGCTGTTCAACATGGCAACCAAGTGCGTAAGAGCTAAAGAAGGATGCCTCTCCCTCCTCGAGCTCCCAGCTGCCGACCCGGAAGAAAAGAAGACCCAGGCCAAGGACGTGAAGCGCTAGGGAGTGACCGTGCTCGCGACGGAACTAGACACGAAGCACGGAAGGGACCAGCTGGAGTCGTCCAAGGGCAGTCGACCGTTCTGCGCCTACCACAACCTCCACACCCATAACACCAACGATTGCCAGGAGCTCAGGGCCATTCAAGAAGGACGCTTCGGTCGACGCCCCAAGCGCAACGACCGGGGCTACGGCCGAGGAGGAGGACGTGGCGGAGGACGATCGGACGACCGTGGCCCTCGTCAGGAGTGGCGTGACCGACCTCGTGAGGATCGCTGGCAGGACCAGCCTCGCGAGGGCGCCTGGAGGGACCAGCCTCGTGAGGGTGCCTGGAGGGATCAGCCTCGCGAGGACCGCCCCCAGGGTAACACAGGCCTTCCTCTGCTGCCGCTGCCGCCAAGAAGGAATGACGACCATCATCAAGACGAGGGGGCTAGGAGCTTCCAGGAGCCGCATGAAGGAAATATGCCCTAGAGGTAATAATAAAGCTATTATTTATTTTCATATTTCATGATAAACGTTTATTATTCATGCTAGAATTGTATTAACCGGAAACATAATACATGTGTGAATACATAGACAAACATAGTATCACTAGTATGCCTCTACTTGACTAGCTTGTTAATCAAAGATGGTTAAGTTTCCTAACCATAGACATGAGTTGTCATTTGATTAACGGGATCACATCATTAGGAGAATGATGTGATTGACTTGACCCATTCTGTTAGCTTAGCACTTGATCGTTTAGTATGTTGCTATTTCTTTCTTCATAACTTATACATGTTCCTATAACTATGAGATTATGCAACTCCCGTTTACCGGAGGAACACTTTGTGTGCTACCAAATGTCACAACGTAACTGGGTGATTATAAAGGTGCTCTACAGGTGTCTCCGAAGGTACTTGTTGGGTTGGCATATTTCGAGATTAGGGTTTGTCACTCCGATTGTCGGAGAGGTATATCTGGGCCCACTCGGTTATGCACATCACTATAAACCTTGCAAGCATTGCAACTAATGAGTTAGTTACAGGATGATTCCGGAACGTGTAAAGAGACTTGCCGGTAACGAGATTGAACTAGGTATTGAGATACCGACGATCGAATCTCGGGCAAGTAACATACCGATGACAAAGGGAACAACGTATGTTGTTATGCGGTTTGACGGATAAAGATCTTCGTAGAATATCTAGGAGCCAATATGAGCATCCAGGTTCCGCTATTGGTTATTGAACGAAGACGTGTCTCGGTCATGTCTACATAGTTCTCGAACCCGTAGGGTCCGCACGCTTAAAGTTAGATGACGGTTATATTATGAGTTTATGTGTTTTGATGTACCGAAGGTTGTTCGGAATCCCGGATGTGATCACGGACAGGACAAGGAGTCTCAAAATGGTCGAGACATAAATATCAATATATTGGACGACTATATTTGGACACCGGAATAGTTCTGGGTGAGATTGGGACAATACCGGAGCTCCAGGACGTTATCGGAACCCCCCGGGAGGTATATGGGCCTTAATGGGCTTTAGTGGAAAGGAGGGGAAAGGAGGAAGGGAGGGGGCGCCCCCCCAAGCCCAATCCGAATTGGGAGGGGGCCTCCCCCCTTTCCTTCCTCCTCCTTCCTCTTCCTTCCCCTCCTTCTCCAAATAGGAAAAGGAGGAGTCCTACTCCTGGGAGTAGGACTCCCCCCTGGTAGCGCCTCCTCCTTGGCCGGCACCTCCTCCACTCCTTTATATACGGGGAAGGGGGGCACCCCATAGACACAACAATTGATCATTGATCTCTTAGCCGTGTGCGGTGCCCCCCTCCACCATAGTCCTCCTCGATAATATCATAGTGGTGCTTAGGCGAAGCCCTGCGTCGGTAGAACATCATCATCGTCACCACGCCGTCGTGCCGACGGAACTCTCCCTCAAAGCTCGGCTGGATCGGAGTTCGAGGGACGTCATCGCGCTGAACGTGTGCAAGAACTCGGAGGTGCCGTGCGTTCGGTACTTGATCGGTCGGACGTGAAGACGTACGACTACATCAACCGCGTTGTGCTAACGCTTCCGCTTTCGGTCTACGAGGGTACATGGACAACACTCTCCCCTCTCGTTGCTATGCATCACCATGATCTTGCGTGTGCGTAGGAATTTTTTTGAAATTACTACATTCCCCAACAGTGGCATCCAAGCCTGGTTTTATGCGTAGATGTTATATGCACGAGTAGAACACAAGTGAGTTGTGGGTGATACAAGTCATACTGCTTACCAGCATGTCACACTTTGGTTCGGAGGTATTGTTGGATGAAGCGGCCCGGACCGACATTACGCGTATGATTACGCGAGACTGGTTCTACCGACATGCTTTGCACACAGGTGGCTGGCGGGTGTCAGTTTCTCCAACTTTAGTTGAACCAAGTGTGGCTACGCCCGGTCCTTGAGAAGGTTAAAACAACACTAACTTGACGAACTATC